>OW203735.1:22993126-23445626 GCA_934045075.1 Yponomeuta sedellus
GCTTTACGTTAAATCTGCGCTTTGGTCCGCTAAAAGCGGTGTCCATTCTACGTTACATAGATACCTACCTATATTGATTGTACTTAAAAGGAAATTACAGATATTTCCGTACTTATACGTTTTATTGATATTTAAGTTTCATGTAAAGCAATTACATAAAGTACAAACGCAAAGTCAGATTGTCATCGGCAGATCGATGACGTTTTATTTCATATTTGAATTAGAGATGGGTGATGCTAGCAAGTGGCAGATTGTGGCAACTAAGATGCTGTAATGCTTGAGACATGGTTTTAGATCGAGCACGTTGTTAACCACACCACGAATACAATTTTTCAGTTTATGAAGGCGTAAAGTACCGTAAAGTTCGCGCTGCACATTGACAAAAGTATTGCAAATTTAAGCTGGCGCCGACGATATTACTAAAGTCGCCAATGGACGATATTGGCCGGGGTTTCTCATGAAATGAAAAATGTTTATTGAGCAGAATAAAACATAACAATGTATAAAGTAACTCTGAACCCCAAACTAAATTAAATGGGCTAAAAGCTAATATATTATGCTCTGGGGCCACCCTGTACGGCTAGCTATCATCATCATGTCAAGAACTCGATCTGTTATCATCTCGAAGGCTCAGCACGCAGCCAGGCGCGACGGGACACGACTTCCTAGCCACAATTGGCCAGGTCGTAACAGTATACTTCGTAATAAATTCATGTGCATCCTCACACAACTCCACTGCTTTAATATGTAGTTTCGCCTAACTGTGACTCGTCATTTCTGTTTAATTATTCTGCGCCCCACTTAATTGTTGATATAAGTACCTAACAAGATTCTATAATCTTGCTTTTAGGACAAAGAATCCTACTAAGGAGCGGCCAAGTTTGAAGTTTAAATACAGGATATCAAAACTGCGCAATAATAGTTGCTGCTGTAGATTAAGTATATTGTTCCTCTATAGTCCACTTCAAACCACACTCTAGAAGATAACGTTCCCCGTCAATATTTAAACAGGTTTAAAATGGAATATCTCATACTCGCGAGTCCGGATCAAAGGGGAAGTTGTCTTGTTACCGGGGCGTGTAAATAAGGGCTAAGCTGAGGTAGTTTCTAATGGTAACGGGTCGAAATCATCGTTGGAATGTTAAGCCGGTAGTTCTCATGTATTACTTACACATGAGTGGTAGCCCCGTCTACCGGGGCAGCGTTCCACGTACTACATTAATAGTTTATTATGAAAATTCGATGTATTTTGCGTAGGTGATTAGTACAATAATTCCCTACCGGCTCTGTAGCCGAGTCTACAAACAAAAATATGTGGTCCGCCGCCACGTAGCGATAAGGTTTATTGTCTCAAAAGATAAACTGTCCGTGCAAACCTGGCAGGTCAACGCACGCAGTATTTGCACGACGATAGCATAGGGCGATGAAAGCGAGTCTCAAACACTGAATAATGTGTACGCAAGATTGTAGTGTTTACTCATGGTAAAAAAACCTTTCTTATGTTAATCCGGAAAACTAGAAGTGTCGCCATTTAGATGATTAGAAGAGTGGTCTTCGAAGAGTCAAACACAATCTCTTGACCGGACCAAGTCGATGTGAAAGTTTTAGTGTCGATATACAACTTTCCCTCCGAAGAAATGCGATCTGTGATGATTTTCTAGAGTTAATTAAAGACTGTAGAGCATAAAATGGTAAATCAGAAGCCAGCCAAGTGCGCGTCGGGCCACGCGCAGCGCAGGGTTCCGTAGGAACAGGGGGTTCTATCTGCTTTGCGAAACTAACAGCGTAAGTAATTTTCTACGCCTCGCCCAATTAGCAGTCATAGCATTACTTTAAATATCAGAAATATTAACTGTGATAATTATTTTAAGACCCCACACGTATTATAAAACTAAACGTATGTGATGTGGTTTAACTTTTAGAAATAATAAAAACTGGAACGACTTCAATTTGTTGCTTTATTTGTAGATTGGTAGTATTATTTTATAATAAAACAGAAAAACTGGATAAAAACGGATAAGCAGGTAAAATAGTCAGATCTGGTCGAAGGGTAAATGATGATGAAAAGATGAACGAGGTTGTAATGATGAAAAATAAGGGAAATCGAAAAATGTGTGACGTATTTTAAATATTTGAAAATTATAGATAGAAGAAGAAATAAAAATGGTGTCAAGAGGTTTGCACCGTTACACGTATAATACGTTATGTTACGTTAAAAACAAGTTATGATTTTTTTCCATTCGTCACGCTAGTTAGCACCACGAAGCGCCCTTACTACTCAGTCCGAATAAGAACTGAAAATATACCTATGTGGTAAACATGCTTTCCACATAAATATTCATATTTTTATTGCTAAATCACGTGTAAGTACAAGTGGTGTAGGTATTTTACTAGGATTGTCACTAAGTATGAAGCATCCTTTGTCCAAGAATGTTCTTTGTCCGTTTTATGGCAATTCCGCCACAAACATGGACAATGTATGGGCATGCAGATGAAAATTCATGTATCCGGGCGGAATGAATTATAATTTGCATTCGCGCGCGTCCATCTTGCATGCAGGCTTGTTGTGACAACACCAATTTCGAGCATAAATATTTAGCCATCGGGCTGTAAGTTACCGTCAATCTCGGCCGGTGAGCATGCAAAATAAAGTGGAGCACAAGATATCATGAAAGCATCGGCATAAAAAGATAGCCAAATTCTGCAGCAGTGGGTGTGAAGAAACTAGTGCTAACATTATTACTCTAAGAGCTGGTTTCTGAATTGACAATTTCACAAGTAAATACTTAAGTGACGTTTTGTGACGCTCTTTGCTGAGAAATTTTGAAGAGACAGCACTACAGTTAGGCGATTTCTACTTAGCGAAATCGATAAACTGCATTTACTTAGCGAAATTCTTAATTCAGAAAATGACCCAATGTTTATTCTACTTTTTCTGACACAAATTACTTGACATCACTAATTTCGTGGCATACAAATAATGACTTGTAAATAATAATAAAGGCTGTTTATAGATATATTAATTCAATCCGTTAAAGTATGCCTGATGGTAGCCCAGTGGGTGGAACAATGGACCCGCAAGCGAGATACCAAAGTTCGAACCCCAGTGCGGGCATGGACAATGACTGTTGAATTTCAAAGTTAAGATATTTGCGAGTTGTCGCAATACCATACGCTAGTGGTGAAGGAAAACATTGTGAGGAGAACGGCGGCTTGGTTGGTCTTTCCTGTGGGCTCGGCCGACTAAGCTGTCAGGATGGTATAGGTACTGGGCGAGCCACGACCTAAAACCATGTCTCAGGAAGGAATTGCTTCACCCTTCAAGTGTGTGTGGAGATGCCACTGGACGCTGCATCATCTCATTACGTAGATGCAGTGGCCAATGTTAATATATGCTGTAATTTATCTAAGAATATACTCTTGTATGCAATGTCTTGTACGCTTAAAGACACAGCATAGTAGACTTATATCTAATAGCAAAGATCTGTACATACCTACACTGAACACTGAATAAACTGAATTGAATTGAATATTTTCAGTTTTCGATTGGCATGTGACAAAACCCGAACACTGCCAACTCCTCCGGGATAAAGGCGGGAGCTGATGAATGTATTTCTATCAATCTAATCAGCCGATAATTAGACAGTAGGCGTTGGTCATAGGTCTGAAACCTCTGCCTCTGGGGCATGAAAGGAGCCTTCCTGAACGACGTAATGAGCCCGAACTTCTGGCGCACTCTGGGCAACAATCAGAGAGTCCCTTACGCAGATTGGCAAACCCTTTCACCACGATGGCTTGCCATCGACAAGATAAGCGGGAGTTTCATTTTAAATTTATTTTCTGTTACATTTTTCTCTTGGGCCATTAAGTCTAATAAATAAACGTTCAAAGAAAGCTTACTTAGGTTCATTGTTATTCCAGATAACTAACTCTTATTTAATCTGACGGATGAGTCGGTTTAATACTATTTAACTAATGAATATGGAAGGAAACTCCCACTCGTTATTTTACAACATCCTGAGCGATTGCTGGGCAACATCAGTTTTTTTGGTCGTTTCGAAATCGAATTGCAACCGGTTTTGCCGATAAATGGCGACTTACGTGGATTCCATAATTTATATTTAAATTTGAGAACGCTATCGTTTGAGTATTGTGACGGTAAATAAATTTATGTTTAATCTATCTAATAAAAACGGTGGTAGTGGCGGAGCGGTAGAACGCTGGCTTCTTATTCCGGAGGTTTTGTTTTCTAAGTTACGTACATTTGTGTGGTTATGCTCGTAGGTAGGTAAACTCGTAGTAGCAATACCACTCGCTAACGGAGGACGGACACCTGATTGTCTGAGGTGCCTGAGTGAGAGATACCTCAGAACTTGAATTGCCAATCCGCGTTGGGCACGATTGATTGATATCAACTCCCGTATGCCCCCACTGCTGGGGCACGAGTCTTTTCCTGCATCGTAGGAAGGTACTCCACCACGGGGGCCAAGTCCGGGTTGGTGGAGGACTGTAAGACAGTGGCGGGCCTTACTGTCATGGTACCGATGGGCACGGGTTAATCCCAGACTCCCTCTCTCTCTGTCTGCGAGAAGCCCTGTGCCATACAGTGAGACGTAATTAGGTTGCATTGTAAAACGACAGTATACATTACAAACAAGTAATATGTTGACTTAAGACAAAATATGAAATTATGTGAATTTTAATTGTGAACAGTCAAGAGTTCCATGTGTTTGTTTATTTAGTCTCTTTGCCACATTGTAATGTGTACCAAGCCTTATCATGCAATTATTCACGGTAGTAGCTAACGTAACTGCGGAGTAGCTACGAATGCCATACCTACTAGGTGTTAAATCAGATGTATGGTTTCCGATCATAATTAGTAGGATGTCATAAAGCAACGGGAGAGATTGACAGGAGATCGTGGGAGTTGGCGTAGGAAGAGGGCTATGCTTAGCAGTTGGCTCTATTCATAAGCTGGATAGATAATTCAGATGGGTGAATTTATTTATGCAGATTTCATGGTTTATGATGGGCAGACCACCAGCCTGGTGGGCTGAAGACATTGTGAAAGCGGCTGGGAAACAATGGACGCGACTAGCAAAAGACCGGATGGGCGAGAGAGAAGAGGAATTTGCCCAACAGTGGGCTCATTTATGGGCTTATTAAATAGATACATGCGGATTTTATAGTAAATTTAACGAAAACGTTCGGACTTGATTTACCACGTGTTCGTGATTCGAGTTTGTATAAATCTTTTAACAAACTGTAGCTACAAACACAAAACAGTTGACTAACTGTGTATAACGACCACGATGATAGCTAACACAGAAATTGATGGTGCAATTTACTGTATTTTTGCAGATTTTAGTTTACATTTAAAGAAACTGTTCAGGCGTGATAATATGACGAAATAGAAAGTAGTATATTATAGTAGTAGTACCTAGTATACTAGTATAATTATTAGTAGTATATTAGTACTTACTAGTAGTAGCATATTATACTACATGCTTGTGATCGCATAAGACTTTACCAAACTGTGGGTAGGTATAACGAATACGATAATTAACACCTACCGTGGTTGCGTTTGTCATGTTAACGAGTTCATTATCACTGTTCTCCTGGCCGAATTAGTCTGAATACCTGACATCACTGATAATCTTATCTTTTACTAGGAAATGTACTGAAAAGAGTTTGACATTCTCTCGATATGGTAAACCAGGCTACTTGAAGTTGTAGCGTGGTTACATCATTCGTTTTGAGCGGCTTACAATAAATTACTATCACTTTTTTTTATAACAATGTTTAGCCAGAGGTCGCGGGTTCGAGTCGGCATGGGTGGAATTTTTAGCCTTTAATAGGTTATACTATTTTTATTTTTAATGCACTAACCCGTGCTAAGGACAATTTTAAAAACAATTAAAAAAAAAAGGCTAAAAATGTCACCCATCCCGGGATTCTAACCCACGACTTCCGGCTATCCGTGCCAGCCTGGCACGGATAGCCGGAGGCATGGGTGAAATTTTTAGCCTCTAAATAGGTTTTTAATAGGTTTTTTATAAATGGTTAGTAAACTAAGTTATTTAAATAAAAAATCCAACTGTCTGTTAAAAATTGCGCAGTTCATATTGATAGTAGTTAATAGTTAGACCTGAGATTTCCGCACTAAGTTGAGCCATTATACTGCTGCGTATAATGCGCGATAAGGTTTGTAAATACCTCAGATACTAGAGTTTCCTCACGATGTTTTCATACGGTACTCATGACATGCTAAATGTAAAGGAAAACACATACCACATTGTGGTATATATTGCCGCTGTTAATTCCCAAAATTTGGTATGTAACTTAGAAAACAAAGTCATTGGTACATGCCAGGATTCGAACCCAAAACCTGCCGAATGAGAAGCCGGCGTTCTGCCGCTCTACCGTCGCTCAGTTCGTAGTGATACTGCATCAACCGCCTCGTTTTTTCCACTGGGGGCGGTATTTGTACAAATGCCCTCAGGCCGGATGTTTCCACGTTTGTTTGCCTAGCCTTGTAGTCATAGCACAGGCTGCCCAAGACCAGGACTTATTGTGCGGAATTTATTCATAGGCCGCCGGTCTGTATGTACTCTTAGGCTAAGAAATATCTGTGTAATTTCCTTTTTTATGTACAACTAGGTGTGCCCCGTGGTGTTTCCCGCGGTCTATCGATTTTCCCATGGGAATAACATATTTTCCTGCAGTAAAATATGTGCTAATCCAGGGCGTCAGCTGACTCCTTACCAAATTTAATTAAAATCGCTTCAACCGTTTAGACGTGAAGAAGTAACAACCATACACACTCCAAAATATTAGTATGATAAAGTGTTCTCTATCTATACAGGTGCAATATTGTTTATTGTACAGAGAAATTACAGTGACAGCAATACATACATACTTATATAAATTATTTGGTAAAAGTTAAGTATGAAACATCACGTAGTAATTGCGATGTACCAACTCACCTCTATAGAAAGATCCATGATGGAAACCTTCAAGTGACGACAGGTCAGAAAGGTGAGAAATAGACTCTCTACTTACTAAGACTTCTGCCCCTCTACTCATGACATTATTGAGTTCCAAATTGTGCCTCAATAAAATGTAATATTCCAAAAGTAACCACTTACTAAATGTTTTAGTAATAATATGTATTTTGGCGAAATTATTAAATAAATGCACACTATAATGTAATTGTAACGCAAGTTAAAAGAGTGTACGTTAGCAGCGTTACATCATTACACTATAAACAAATTCACAAGACTACATAAGATGAACCTTGAAAATACAACACCTCAATTTTTGATTGGGTAGTTGAATAAAACAGTGTTGAAGGCCAATTTAGAGGCCTAATTTAGAAATCCTGTCGGAATCCTGACTTTGCAAGAGCAGAGTATGGAATTTGAGAGATGAATGGAATCGTACAGAATAAGAGCAGTTTTGTCCTCAAACCACTCTTTTGAGAAAGATAGCGAGGATTTATGACTGATTTACATTTCTGATTCGACAACTTATTGTCACTCACAAAACCCTCACTGGACTGAGGTTTATCTGTGCGGTGAGTTACTCTTTTTGTTACAATTAACTTGAGAAGAGTTTTAGGGCATTTCGGCACTTATTTGGTTCTCACAAGATTTTTTTATAAGTTTGGTGGGTAGTTCGTTTAAAATATTAATAATATAATTAGTGTACTCACCGTCCGCGTCAACTTCGTTTATCATGTCTTGCAGTTCAGCTTCTGTGGGGTTTTGTCCTAGTGAGCGCATCACTGTGCCCAGCTCTTTGGTTGTGATGGTGCCATCTCCATCTTTGTCGAAAAGTGAAAACGCCTCTTTGAATTCGGCGATTTGTTCTTCCGTTAGTTGATCCGCCTGGAATGTACAATCGCAAATATTAGGGAGTGATAAAAACATACATCTGTGATTTAATGCAATTTAAATTAACGTACAGCCATTTTGGAAACAAAAAGTTAACTTTTTGTCTAACAAATCACAACTGGTTGAGTGGGACTAAGGTATCCAACTGGTGTGCTATCTTGAAACAACATTCTTCAGACTACAAATGTGCTGATTACAACTCATATGATAAGATTATTTCCATGATTACTGTGCATAATTACTGCTTAAATTGGCCTTGCCACGTCACACTGCGGTGTTTATAGGAAAAGCTACAACACTGCAGTAATAAATGTTATCAACACGGGTACGTGCCATGTGATACTCACAGGCCTTATCATCTTGTCAACTGATTCTACACAATATTCCAATCATTACTCTCGTCCTTAATAAAAGGTAACTTCATCCCAGAAAAAAAAACTAATATTAAAATATGAAGTACTTATACAAAGCCTTTTCTTTCACAAGTAGGTAGGTATAAAAAATGTATGGTAAGCTTTTCTGCTCAAGCTTTCACATTGGAATACTACATCTATTCTCGATTCCAGTATTAAAATGGTAGGTTACTCAAAAGTGGAATACTTCAGATGTATTGCAATTTAGAGTAACTTCTGATTTTAATAAGGTAACCCACTCTGTGGAAATCATTTTACTAGATAAATCCAGCCATAAGAAATATTTCCTTATCATGGCATCTAAATAACAAGTGTTGATTTGAATAAAATAAAGAAGCAGAACATTGTATGACAAAGACTCCATCAGATTAGCTGATTGGTCATAAAAAACCCTACTGCAGAAGACAATTATACCAGGCTAATCATAGACTTTGTGGGAACAACAGCACAATGTAAGTCTGTCCCACATAATTAACAAGTCTAGAACCATTCATATCTTTTAAGCCTTGATTTTCATCACAATAACAATCCAGAACAATTGCAACTTAAATCAGGACCTTCCACCATGGCCTTGACTGACAACATTACCATACACTGTTAAGGAGGTAAAAAGGGATTAAGACTGCACAATTATGTATAAAGCATTAACTTGTTCACGTGACAAAAAAACAAGTTTTGCCTTTTGCAGTGCCTTATTACAATCTATCAGTAGGAGACATTTTAATTAAGGCTATAAACAGTAGCATTTGACTGAGCATTATGAATCACCAAGTAGACAGAATAAGTTATTGAGTGGTGCACCTTGAGCGTTTTGGCCACCCTTTAAACACAATTTCCAAGTTGAATACGAGGGAAAGTGCCTTATGTTTAACCATAACAATCAGATCTACAAAAGAAAAAGTCCTCTACCAAGACTACAAGATTCTGAAACTGGTATGCAAGTAGTTTGTATTATTAGGGGAAGAAACACAATAGCTATTCATTCAGTACTTGGCCAGCTGGCAGAGTTTGACAGTTCGAATCTAATTCGACCATAAACCGTTATACCGGTCGCCAGTGATGACGGTTGACCCCGAAGCCCGAAAACGAACAACTTAGAGCGAGCTACGTTACCATCGCAGGGGACCGCTCAGACGGGCTCTACCGACCACCAGACGAGACAGCGACTAATACAAAGGCGATCTGTGCACAAGTAGCGATGAGTCAATGGGCGTTTTGACAGCGATGCCCGGCGATCGATCCCGCCGGCGCTCACAGCCTCCGCCCCGCACCGAACCACTTGTTTTGCATTACAATCCCGTCTAGCGCCATTTTAGCGCGTCGCCGCCGGCCTCAGCCGCAGCCGATAACGTCATTTCGCCGGCTACGCTATACCTACGACGAATTAGACATTTTTCGAGCCTGTCAACCATTAGTTCCACGAAGAAAACTGCAGTTAACTGCGCGACAAGTATCCTGGCATCCAGATACAGCGACCATATATCCCTCCGGGTCTCCGAGGCTCTGTGAGCGCCTCCAATCCGCATTGCGGTAAAAAACGGCCATCATAATAATGGAGGCCGTCATCACTATAAACACCGATGCACCACATCCCCGAAATATACGGTGGAATCGACGCGGGACGATCCCCCGAACGCACTGTAGCCATATTCCAGCAGAAATAACACTCACCATTGTAGATTAACTTGGATTATCTGGAGCTACACTAAAAAATCACAGACAGCGCCGCAAAAGCGACCACACGAACCGACGTTATAAACGATACTGCCGCCCTCTCGCGCCAGCGGCTGCGCGGAGAAACTCGCGGGCGCGTTTCGTTCACTCACACGCGTTCCGTTTTCGACTTTATGCGACTCGGTGACTTCTCATTTCCGTTGCACCGTGTCCGCTGCACTGCACTCACTGCACTATGGTTAGGCGCGAAAGTCGGAGACGTGCAAGTCCATGTCTCGGGACGCACACAACGGTATTAATTTGAGTCCGCAAAGGATAGTCGGTTTTATATCGGGTGGGTGCGGCGGCTGTGGGTCGGGGCGGCGCGCGCCGATTGGCCGCGCGCACCTGCAATGCGTCAAACGGGCGCGCTCGCCGGCCGCGGAGGGGCTCCGGCTCCGCCGCGGCCGGCGGCGGCCTCGGCGCGGCCTACTTGCTGCGCCGGCCGCCGCAGTGCCGGCGATGCTAACCCTTAACGAGATAAAGCGAAGCCGCCGTGCGGCTTCCCGCCTCCCCAGCTTTTATGTTCGTCCGCCCCGTGGTTTTGGCTATGTTACGGCGACTCCCTGCACTAAGGTCTCACTGGTCTTCCACTAAGAACCAATACAGTCGACAGCACATAAACTTTTCATAACATTATAGTTGCAAAGTAGGTACCCATGACGAAACTGTGTAGACGTTAATGTGCTGGCAACTGTACCTAGCTGAATCTTTGGAAAATAGTTTGCCACTATTGATACCAGACATTATCTAGTATCACAAGTGAGTTATTATATTACCTACCTACTCGTTTTTATCAGGGAGAGATACGACGTACACCACTTAAAAGACTAGACGTAGTAGATACCTACTTATGCGTAGGTCACTCCACCCGGGGTTTGTATAGTTACAAAATAAAAAAGGATCTCATGATCATTCTCAGCCTACCGCTGCACACTGCTGGGTATAGGCCGGCCCACGGGCACTTTTCCGATACAATGCCATCTCTCATAAATGTATTTATTTTCTTTTTTCAGTACAGCCATGGCAGCCAGAATGGCTCAATGGCTGAATGTTGTATCGTGGGAGGTTTACGAGCAGAGAAGGGTCTGTGGAACTAAACTGTCGCACAGCAAATGTTGAAGGCTGTAGGGCGGTGGTGGATGTAGAAAGTAGATGTGGATATTCTGGTGTTCACGACGCGTTTCTTTGAAACCACGCACGACTTAATGACAGGCAATGCAAAAGTCAATTATCTGGAGCAGAAACAAGACCTGTGACTAAGCAAATTTGTTGCTAACTAAGCAATTGCAGGCGCTTACATAGGTTTTTAGTTTTTTTAGAAACACTTAGTACGTCCATTGACGTAGAAACTCTAAACGTTGTAATTTCACTATATGTTCTTAAATATTTCTTAAATAGTTAAGACCAATTAGGTATGTTATACTGTAATTTATGTTATGATAACATCTGAATGTGAATTAGCGTACCTAATATCAATATACCAATTTCAACTCAATTTAATTTCAACGCTCAATGAATCTCACAGTTTTTTAATTAATGGGGTAGAGAGCTGCACTAGCTAACAGGCTTCTTGCGGTGTGGATAGTGGATACATTTTACGATTTTCACGCAATTGGGTGCCTAGTCGTGCCTATTTAACATGCACAATGGTCTATCAAAATAACTCATCAAGCGTTCAAACCTGATTTCCGCCATTTGGTAACTAATGGAGGGAAACAAAACATCGATAGCAACCCTTGTATGTCCCCACTGCTGGGGCACGGGTCTTTTCCTGCATAGCAGGAAGGTTAGGCTATACACCATTTCGAACCTCTTTACAATATTGTCTGTATTACGTACAGGCAGCGACACGCAGCAGGCAGCACGGGTTAGTGCATTAAAAATTCGAGTTAAGCAATAACAGGCGCGGTCAGGTGAAGGATGGTTAACCGTCCCCTGAATAACGCTAGGTACTGGCTTTTTTCCGAGCGCTTCCGTGCTTCGCAAGGCACGTTAAGCCGTTGGTGCCGGCTGTCATGTAGGTAATGGCGGTCATTAAGCCATGTCAGAGGCCTTATAACTTTTGAGAGTAAGTAAGACCCGCCACTGTCTAACAATACTCCACCAACCCGGACTTGGCCCCTGTGGCACTGATGCCGGTCAGTCGCCCATTAGCTCAGTTGGAAAGAGCGCTGGCACGGATAGCCAGAGGTCGTCGTGGGTTCGAATACCGGCATGGGTGGAATTTTTAGCCTCTAAATAGGTTTTTAAAATTGTCCTTAGCACGGGTTAGTGCATTAAAAATAAAAATAGTATAGTATTATGTAGCTATATTTTCGTTCATGTCCTACTTATTGTTTTTTTTTGTGTATGTTTATTTCTATTTATTTAATATTTATGTACAGTTTATGTATGTGTATCAACTATAAAATAATATTGTCCTTTATTGTTTAGTTGCCGACTAGTACCGGTCATTCAGTTTCCGTTTCTTCTTTTCTGGCAATGGTTGTCTGGAAGAAATTACTTTTAGTAATAAGGCCGCCACTTGTACTGTACAGTAATTTTGTATGTAATCCTTGGTGTAAATGCAATAAAGAATATTCTATCTACGAGTATCTATCTATCTACATTTGAACAAATGGCCTCACTCTGGGTGTATTTCCATGTTTGTGATGTCCTTACCTGGTTACCAAAGCGCAGGATATCAACCAAAGCTCTATCCAACTGAGCCAATGGGCGACTCACCGGCATCAGTGAAATTTTTTAGCCTCTAAATAGGTATTTACATAATACTAGAAAGGGATTTCACAAATAAAAATAACAAACATACATTGAGGAAAAATGGTGGTTTTGCACTCTGCTCATATTGGCAGGGACGGTGAAAAAAGAATGTACGGCGGACTTAAGTGGCATTAGAACCCACGGGATACATACTCCTAGGCCAAAGAGGCTGTCTGCTGAAATCTGTGTTACCTTAATTAATGTACGTGAACTACCAACTTCATTATATTCTTTTTAATGCACTAACCCGTGCTAAGGACAATTTAAAAAACCTATTTAGAAGCTAAAAATTCCACCCATGCCGAGATTCGAACCGTCGCTGCCTGTACGTAATACAGAGAAGATTGTAAAGAGGTTCGAAATTTCGCTGGGTTTGAACCGAATTTTTTATAGATTTAATGGCCTTTTTGCATCTACGAAATGAGATGATTTATATAGCGCCCAGTGGCATCTTCACTCACACTAGATGGGTGAAGGGACCATTCGGATGCTGTAGGGCCTGGGACTTTATTTTAGATGGTTTAGGTTTGCCCAGCACTTATACCATCCTGACAGCTTAGTCGGCCTAGCCCACAGGAAAGACTATATAGTCAATACATGCGGAGCCAACCACGCCGCGGGTTTCCTGACGATGTTTTCCTTCATGGTAATAAAGTGTATATTTCAAGAAAAAGACTAATCAACAGCAAATTATTTACATTTATTCCCTAAATAAATGGACTCTACTCACTCAGTATTCATAAAAAACATTGTTTTACTCAACTCATGACATGTACCTACCTATTAATAAAGTCTTCATGCATTTTAAGGGTTGCAATTCCACCACTCCTCTTCTGCTATCCAATCGAACACTGGTTATGCAGCGTAGTCAGATCACTGTGATCCGTGCAACGGTCCGACCTAGCCTTACAAGTCTCCTTATTGCCCGAGCACACGACAAGGACGAACGGGTAAGGCTACCACGCCCCAGCCATCGGTGGTATCTGGTGGTGGTGGTATCTTATACTCATTAATCCCGTAGCGGTATCACCAGTAACTCCATCGCTTCAGGGACCTATTTATAGCCACGTTTGCCAGGTGAAGGAGGGCTGTTTCCGCAACCAATAAAGTTTTGTGGTGCCGTCGGAAGTCACGGGCGGCCTTTTCGGGTTATCTCAACGGCTAATGCTAGACTTTTGTAGTGTTCACCTAACGAGAGCGAATTAGGGGATAAAGGTTTGCTGTGACGCTGAAGATAATGGCAAGAGCTGTTTCTCTATACAAGAAGATGAGATTATATTATTTTTAATACACTAACCCGTGCTAAGGACAATTTTAAAAACCTATTTAGAGGTTAAAAAGTCCACCCATGCCCGGATTCGAACACGCGACCTCTGGCACGGATAGCCAGAGGTCGCGGCAAATGAAGAAGAAGTAGAATCACATAGATACATACTTTACTTTAATATTTAATTTAGCAGAAACACACGTTCAAATCAATTTACTTTAAGTGCGAGAATATCTCTTGTGTTAATTTCCAGAAAAAGCTAGATAGACTAGTTAATTCACATTTTGTGACCGTAATATAATACTACTCGTTAAAAGTTAAGGGAAACATCGTGTGGAAACCTAAGTGTATCAAATCAGGAATACGTAATTTTAAAAATACACTACGCACTTTATAGGCGACGTAAATAGGTACACAACATTATTAAATTCATCAATCATTCCGTAGTTCACTGCGGGACATAAGCCTGCTCCGAGGTTCGCCATTTCTTTTTGCCCTTTGCCATCCTCATCCAGCCACTGCCAAGAATTTGCCTCCGATCGTCAGTCCAGCGAGCTGCTAGGCGTCCTCCGTTGATGCGTTTGGATTCGTCGCCTCTGCTTCAACTCTAGATGTCTTCTTTTCTGTTCTTCGGTAGACGTGACTAGCCTACAACCCTTCAACTTGCTACCGGTATCATGACGGGTAGGGCGGGCCTCTTTTTGGGTTTACCAAACAATTAATTATGACCGAGGCTCATTATTAAACGACTTCAAAAGAGGTAGAGGTTTTGAGCTCGTCAGCATCTTTCGTCTTTTTGTTAGAGTCGGTGCCCAAAATGTAGGTTTATTATTTTCGAGCCGGTGCCAATTCACAGCTCCAGTGAATTGGAAAAGTACTCGTATACTTCTTCAATATCGTATACTTCCTCGAAATTAAAGGTCATATACGTTGTCATATTATATCAAATCGGACTGGGCCCTTGTGGTGGAGTACCTATGGCCCAATCTTCCTGCTATGCGTGCCACAGCATTGGGGTACCCTACAAAGAGTTAACTCTTAATTATGATGATATTAATATCATCATGCGTTTAAATTATGTTAGTGCTTCCCTAAAAATAGAGAAATAGACGAAATAGTTTTCGTTCTGACGAAGCTTTTTGTGAATGAATTTTATTTTATAATAATATGTTGAATTTGTGATTTTTTAAAATTGTATTGTTATAACTATTTAATTTTTCTTAATTATTTGCAAAAATGATTAAAGTAGCTATCATTAAAATAGACGAATATGAAAATCGATGTAGGTATTGTACATCTACTCTTCTACTTTGGAGCCGCTGCCAATTTGCAAGATTTTTAAATCGGTTTTTATTTTCCCTTTAATATTTTTTTACACTAGCTACTTAGAAGCGACGACAATCTGAAGGCCGGAGACGAGGGTCGGAGCGGCTTTGTATGGGGTTATGGTTCTATCCGGCAAGTTGTGACAATGTATAAGATAGGCGAGAGCGGCGGGAGGGGGAGGCGGGCGGGCGGCACGGGACTATAGAATAAAAAGGTGCTTCAGAACTCGCACTAAATAATATAAATGTAGAGACACTCCAATCGTAAAATTATAGCTGGTGACAGACTAGAAGTAGTAGAGTCCACGGTGTTTTTAGGTATTACAATAGACTCGAAACTGCAATGGGGTCCAGACATAAAAAATCTAGCGGGCAGGTTAAGTTCAGCCGCATTTGCAGTTAGAAAAATTAGGCAACTAACAGATGTGTCAACTGCGAGGCTTGTATATTTCAGTTATTTTCACAGTATTATGTCATATGGTTTGTTACTATGGGGTCATGCGGCAGATATAGAAACAGTTTTTATTCTACAAAAAAGGGCTGTTAGAGCTGTCTACAATTTACCTACCAGGCAATCGCTACGGGATGATTTCAAGGAAATAGGTATTCTAACGCTGGCCTGCCAATATATATTCAATAACATAATGTACGTACGAAAAAACATAACAACATTTAAATTAAACAGGGATATCCATAACGTAAACACTAGAAACAGAAACAAAGTTGCTTTATCTAAATTCAGATTAGCCAAGGTAAATGCATCTTTTGTAGGACTAAGTGTACGTTTTTACAATAAAATTCCAGAACATATTCTATCCCTGCCTGAAAGCAAATTTAAAAATTTCATTAAAAAGGCGCTGTGTAAAAAGGCCTATTATAGAATAGATGACTTTATAAATTATGTAAGCCCTTGGCAGTAGACCAATTCCACAACGAGTAAATCATAGTTATTAAATAAATATTTTATATGTAGCAACCGAATCACTGCAATCCTCGTATGTATGTCATATTTTAATTTAAGTTTGTACAGACGACGTGATTGCATATTAGTAAATATATCATACATTCTATAACTGACAAAAACTTAATCTGCAGGTTTGCTAAAGGTCATTCAAATGGTGGCGTGGTGGCCGGGTCATCTATCTCCCTCCAAAATGGTTGAGACTGATGATGGCTGACCTCTGCGTTATGCTCGTGAACGAGTGCTGTTCGTGTGTCT
This sequence comes from Yponomeuta sedellus, assembly GCA_934045075.1. Taxonomy (NCBI): domain Eukaryota; kingdom Metazoa; phylum Arthropoda; class Insecta; order Lepidoptera; family Yponomeutidae; genus Yponomeuta; species Yponomeuta sedellus. The sequence goes on from OW203735.1 coordinate 23,009,722, forward strand.
GGCCGCAGCACTTGTCATGTTTTCACGGCCTATGTAAAAAAAATTTAATGCTTCAGCATTTAAAGTTATTAATGGCAATCATGGAATCTTATGCGTATAGGTGGTATCTAATGTATTAGATTTAAGAGGACTTGAGAAAAGATGGTCAGAGTGGAGTTTTTTTTTTCCGCTGCCTTTTTCTCCACTACATTACGGCCCGAAGGCGGCGGCTTTCACTTTCATGTTACATTGTACTTTGACATTCAGCAAACAGAATGTAAATTCATTACGTTGAAATAAATTGAATTGAATTGAAAAGAGCCTGAAAAACAGATTTCCAGTTCTTATTCCAATGTCCAAAAAAATGTCACCCCGAAGTAGTATAGTATTGGGAACTCTAGGACACTTTTCCGTCGTGAGGGGCTCACTGCGTTCGCCGTCACTCCTTCAAAGTGTCCTAGAGTTCCCAATACTATTGTGGGAAATATGCAATCTAACCATTTCATTACTTTTTATCTAAGACCTGATTAAACTTTAAGGAATTTTAGACTAAAAAACAACTTACTGAAACTGGATACTGGGTTTTCTCGCAACACTAATAACATACTCGGTTGGCACTTTACACAAAGCATTATGGTAAATTATTAACTCTCGAGTATACATTATAAGCGTTCAATATATTGTGTTTAGAAGGTACTTAATTTACGAATGGAAATTTATAGTTTCGTTGTCACCGTAGGTATCCACTAAAATTTCCTCAAAAACTTAGTTTAAGACATAATATCTGGAGTAATTTTGATTTAGTTATCACCGCTAAGGTTTCCACCAAAATTAATCCGAGCTCCTCACAGAATCGACCGCTTATACTGGGCTCAAATGAAGAGTGAATCTAAGTTGAAAGTCTGCATTTCCGCACAAAGAGAGTTCATACAACGATTACGACAACTACCAAAGCAAACGTCACTCACCACACAGACCTTACATACGTCAACATTCAAACATTGGTAATGTGTAGTAGTGATGAGAATTTGCAAGCGCAGCACGAGCACAGGTGAGGATTGTTTGTTAGCCGGCTATCGCATTGCACGGTTTCGCGATAAAATGCAAACTAATCAAAACACATTAATCTTCTTGTGCGACTGAGAACAACACAAATACCGTTGACTGCCTGGATGGTCTAGCGGTATCAAGTTAGACTACCAAACCAGAGGTCGTAGGTTAGATTCCTATCGGAGGCCGTCATACTTTCATTTGTACAAATGATCTCAGTCTGGGTGTTTTTCCATGTTTATCCTTGTCTGGTTACCATAGCACAGGGTATCCTAGTTTGGGACCAGATCAAGTGATTGTGATGTGTGAAAGTTATTATTATTATTCCTTAACATTTGAAGCATTAGGGTTTATGACTCAATAGTTCATTATTACTTGTTAGTGATTGTAGTGCTCTATGGTACTGTGGTGTGGTGATGTGACTTTTCGCTGACTCGCACATATGGGCAGTTCTCGATAAATACGGTATAAATCGTCTCGTATATCATGTTAGGACCTGTAGATGTGCGAAGCGCTGATTAATTGCTGATGAAAATGTCTAGTCCGGAGGGCCAGGTGGTCCAGAATTAAAGTATACCTAGGGCTGTCACAGTTACATAATAACTTTCAGTATAAGCAAAGTTTATTTTCTATCATCACGTTATTTATTATTAAAGATACCTACCAGTTTTAATAAGCTATTTATTAGTATGACTACGTATATTGTCTATCTATTCTACTACAGGCTAATATTATACGTTTACTCAAATATGTAATTATAGGATAGAAATGGGTTGGAATGAAAATATTAAAATCGATTTCCACAACCAGACGTGACAAAGGGTCAAGAACGAACTTGTCATAACCTGATTCCGATTTCATGTTTTTAGTACTTCATGGCTATCTTACAGGGCCGCGTTTCATACATAATACTAGAATTTATAGTTTATGTACCTACAATTCGATGTAGGTACATTGCGTAGTCGAATCTTCATACTGGTTAATCTGTGAGATAATCGCTATGCAATGTATTTTCGAATCGAATTTTCATAGTAAACCATGATTATTATAGTTCTATAAAACAGGCGTTAGTCGTTTAGTTATACTACTAAAATACTATAGTCATACTACTAAAAGACTAATAAGTGTGCTTAACTTCCACATATATGTTAGGCAGATGTCCACCGGTCTGTTTATAAGTGTTCTCTGGTGGTCTTCAGATTCTGATAAGGGCCTGCTGAATCAGAATTTTTGCGGAGTTCTTGTGTGTGGGTAGAATCTGTGACAGTTGTCTAGGGCTGTCACATTTGTGTACATATTTATTTTCCAATTCCCGTTGTGTACAAAGTCTCTTTTCACTCAGTCATATCAATGCTTCAAATGCTTCTTCTTTTAAACAGGGTTAGACATGATTTAGTGAAACGTTGTTTTTTCTAAAACTTAGCTTAACAGCAACTTAGTACTGAGATTGCTTTATGTTAAGTATAGATTACGATTCATACTTTGTTCCGATTTCCCAATTTAAAGAACAGCAACGTAAGGATAATATTTAAAATTGTAACTATCACCTACAAATATTTATGATGCTTGAGTAAGCATTGTATTTTTTAAGGCAACTGTAAAAGTCTATTGAACACATTTGTGCGCTTGGTTTTATTAAAAAATATTTTTTACCATGTGAGTTTGACAGCCCTGACTGATATCATGTTCCGACTTGTTTCCATGTGTAAAGTTGAATATGTGTAGGTAAAATATTGAAACGAAAGCATTTTCTCGCCTATAAAACGTGGTGCATTTGTTTGATCAATTATATTCAGCTTCAGTAACATCAAGAGATCAACACTCCAGAAGTAATCCAGATCTACATACAAAAATGTGAGTAAGTAACCTTCTTTTTTTTATATTTTGTTTCCAAATTGGGACCTCGCTACGGACCTGGCCTTTGGCCCGCCGGCTGGTGACAATGAGGACTTCATTATCTTGGCTTCTAATGACTTGGAACACCAAGTCCTCGTCCGACGTGATGTTCCACTGTGGGGTGGTCCGGTGGTGACTTGGTGTATCTCGTGTCAATCTTACAATTTTGCCCCTTGTATTGTAGCTATTATACACTGTTAATTATGTACTTGTCATTTCTCAGAGTTAATCCAGTAATTAAAGTTTCCTCTCCCATTTCATTACACTTCACCGACTATGCGTATTCAAGCTTTGTTTTCTTATTGCGGTTTTTCCTCAGGTCGGACTCGGAGGTTGAATCGATATACACTGAGCAGCCGCGTGAAAAGAAGCAACGTACTGCACCTGCACCTGTGCCTAAGCGCCGAACAACCGCTGCAGCGGAAAATTCAAAGTACGTGAGTCGTTTTTTTTTATGGGTCATTTTTATATAGGTCTCACTGCAGGGCAAAAGCCTTCTCTCTGAGAGAGACTGCGTGGCTTTCTTGGCAAGCGTGCTCACTTCCGTGTTGTTTTTATGGTAGTTTATTTTTTCAACGTGTTTTCCTACCAATCTAAAACCCGATTTACACTTCAATAAGTACAGTGGTGAGTTAACTTGCATCGTCGTCGAGTTAAGTTGCTTTTGTCGTTCAAACGCCGTTCAAACTGCAAACGCGACTTAACTCGCCGACGATGCAAGTTAACTCACTACTGTACTTATTTAAGTGTGAATCGGGATCAAGGTAGACATGGCAGCAACTGAATAATGATTCAATTATTCATCCAGTCGACCTATTAGTCAGACTGCTTCTTCTAGCCCTACTTTCATTGTCAATATTGAATAATTGCGTTACAATTGAATGAGTTCATATTTTCTCCAATTGTACCAATTATAAAGGTATGGTTTAAGGTATGGTATTTAGTATTGTAAGTAGTGGTATATTATTCAGCGAGAGCGTGACACGATAACCAACACACTGTCTTATTTAATGTTGACATTAAAACTAAGGGCTATAATATGTTACATCTAACTACAGTTCATGTAGCATTGAAGTCATTTTTTGTTTTTTTCTTGCATGCAGGTCTAAAAAGAAGGTGGTGAAGGGGCGTAAGACCAGCGAGTTCGACCTATTCGGGGTGCTCTCGGATGACGACGATGACGTGTTGGCAACTGCATCTCATCACTCCGTCACATCCTCGCTCACCACAAAGGTCGCTGACGGCTCTCTGCGACGGACTGCACCTCTAGAGGGGGAGTACTTTGTGGAAGTAAAGGTGTATCTCACGCGGGACGCTAAGCAGCAGGACCACTGGAAGAAGGCCCAGTTCCTGCTGAAAGCGCAGCTCGACCGTGGGACACCTGCGTGGGACCAGCTCCAGGGCTTCATCCGACGCGTGAAACCGCTGTTTAAAGACTCCGAACCCACATTTTATGGTGACGCAGTTAAATATAAGTAAATCGTCGCTGTAAAATGCCTGTTAGGTGTTTTACTATTGTATTATTATGGGTCATAGGTTAGATTAGGTTTTAATTAAAGGCGGGTGGTGTCCGTCTTGTGAAGGAGCGTAAGACCAGCGAGTTCGACCTATTCGGGGTGCTCTCGGACGACGACGACGACGTGTTGGCAACTGCATCTCATCACTCCGTCACATCCTCGCTCACCACAAAGATCGCTGACGGCTCTCTGCGACGGACTGCACCTCTGGAGGGGGAGTACTTTGTGGAAGTAAAGGTGTATCTCACGCGGGACGCCAAGCAGCAGGACCACTGGAAGAAGGCGCAGTTCCTGCTGAAAGCGCAGCTCGACAGTGGGACACCTGCGTGGGACCAGCTCTAGGGCTTCATCGGACGCGTGAAACCGCTGTTTAAAGACTCCGAACCCACACTTTACGGTGACGTAGTTAAATATAAGTAAATCGTCGCTGTAAAACGCCTGTTAGGTGTTTTACGTTTGAGTGCTGCGTTTGAGTGTACGTTTCAAATTTGCGTGATAATGCCGTACTGTACTGCATGTGTAGTCCAAGTAGAGAAAAAAAACTGGGTGGGTCATGTACGCAGTACTGCTCACAAAGAGAAAAGCAGCGTACCTCTAAGCGATGGTGTAGTTCTGATTGCGTCTGCTTTTCGAGGTCGTATAGCTACTTATAAGATTCTTGCGACTGATTTAGAGAACTGTTTGCCAGAGACGTTTATCACGGAAATCTCCCCCAAAATTGAGAAACTTTTACGGGATTCGCTTGCAAAACATGTAAACGTAAAGGTAAACTTCGAGTTTTTCAGTAACTTCGTTCTCTTTAAAAACGAAGGTCAAGAGGTAAAATCCTTCTCGACAAAGAATGTTGCATTGCATCGTAACTTTGACTTTGCAAAGCTAATAGGTAAAACGGTAGCCTGTTTAAAAAAGAAAATAGAAGAGTTTGAAGAGCGTGACAGTGGGTGGACATTTCTCAATAATCTTTTCTTGGAAATAAACATCAACAAGTACGAACCTATTTATGGAGCTGCTCGTATCGACTTGCCACCGGTTATTAAAAACAAGAAAGCGTGTCTCAACATGCAAAATAAAGATGACGCTTGTTTCTTGTGGAGTATTGTCGCTGCACTTCATACTCCTAAAGGTAGGGCCGATCGTACGTCTTCGTACCCCCATTTTACCAAAGTGCTGAATACTGCTGATTTGAGCCTTCCAGTTACTCTAGCGGACGTTAAATCGTTCGAGACCAACAATCCAAACATAAGCGTTAACATATATGCGTTGAAAAATACCAAGGGTATTGTTGGACCCATTTACAGATCGGAACACAAGTATAGGACGACACGCGTTAATTTGCTGTTATTAGAGAAAGGAAACCGCACTCATTACGTTTTAATTAAAAATCTACCTCGGCTTGTTCGCAGTCAGATGACTAAACATCATGGTAAATTGTATTTCTGTGAAGACTGTCTCCAATTTCTATCATCCGAGCAAACCCTACAAAACCATTTATGTAGTGGTGTTGCTACAGTGCTTCCTGGGAAAGGAACTTTTCTTGAATTCAAACACTTTGCTCATAAGCAAGATATGCCTTTTGCTATTTATGCAGACTTTGAAACGCTTCTCGTTCCTTATCAAGGATGTCAGCAAAATCCTGATTTGAGTTACACATATAACGCAAAGAAACACGTACCAATTGCATTCGCATACCATGTTGTTTGCTCATTTGATACTAATTTAAATCGATTTGTTCAGTACCGTGGCTCTGACTGTGCTCAAAAATTTGTTAAACTACTCGTTCGAGAAGTGAAAAGAATATACAGTATTGTTAATAAAAACATCCCTATGACATTTACAAGCGAAAATGTAAAAGATTATGCGGAAGCAGATTGTTGTCACATCTGTGATCGTCTAATATTTACAGACAAAGTTAGAGATCACTGTCATCTGACAGGTCGTTATCGCGGTGCGGCACATGCATATTGTAACTTGAAATTTCGAGTTCCCAAACTAGTTCCGATATTTTTTCATAACCTCGCAGGATATGACTGTCATTTGTTCATTAAAGAACTGAGTGACATTTGCGGACCGATAAAAATTATTCCAAAAAACAAAGAGAACTACATTTCGTTCACGAAGTTTTTTCAAATTTCTGAAGACGAATTTGCTCAAATACGATTCGTTGACTCGTATAAATTTTTGGGCACGAGTTTACAAAAGTTGGCAAAAGGCTTGCACAAAAATGACTTTACTTATCTTTCGCGTTATTTCCCAGATGAAAATCAGTTTGAGTTACTTACACGCAAAGGGGTGTACCCCTACGATTATATGACTTGTTGGAAAATGTTTACAGATAAACAACTACCTGATAAGTCGTTGTTCTACAATTCTATGGCTGACGAACACATATCGGACGAAGAGTATGCGCACGCTCAAAATGTGTGGCAAACTTTCGAAATTGAAAACATGGGCAAATATACAGACCTTTATGTGAAGACTGATGTGCTGTTATTAACAGACGTCTTCGAAAACTTCAGGAAGACATGTAAGACGCATTACAACTTAGATCCAGCCTTCTACCTAACTTCTCCAAGTTTGTCATTTGATGCAATGCTTCTAAAAACGGGGATCCAATTAGAACTTATAGATAACTTGGAAATTATTCGCATGATTCAAAAGGGTATCAGAGGTGGCATTTGCATGTGTTCCAAAAGACACTCGCAAGCAAACAATTCATATATGGAGACGTACGATCCAACTAAACGAGACTCATTTTTGGTATACATTGACTGTAACAATTTATACGGATACAGCATGTGCCAGTCCTTGCCAATTTCGGATTTTAGATTTTTAAGTGAATCTGAAATCGAAAACTTGAATGTTGAAGACATTCCCAATGATGCTCCACAAGGTTACATATTAGAAGTAGACTTATTGTACCCTGATGAGTTACACGATGCGCATAGCGATTACCCATTTTGTGCTGAGAAATTCATTCCTCCTGGAGGTAAGACACCTAAATTGACTCCGAACTTGTACGATAAATTTTACTACGTGATACATTACGTTCACCTCAAAACATGTCTGGCAAACGGATTGATCCTCGCTAAAGTTCATAGAGTTATAACATTTCGCCAGAGAGCTTTTTTGAAAGAATACATCGATTTAAACACGGAACTAAGAAAAAAAGCGGTCACTCAGTTCCAGCAAGACCTGTTCAAGTTAAATAATAACTCTATTTTCGGAAAAACGCTAGAGGATAGTGAAAAACGCGTTAATGTTAAACTTGTTACACAATGGCATGATAAAATAAACAAAACAAAAAAACATGATACCGCTGACAAATTGATTGCTCGGTTAAACTTCCATAGCGCAAGCGTATTTTCCGAAAACTTAGTCGCTATTCAAATGAAACCGGAAAGAGTAATTTTGAACAAACCAATTTATGTGGGTTTTGCAGTGCTGGAGCTGTCTAAGAGTCACATGTATGACTTTCACTATTCGGTAATTAAGCCTAAGTATGGAAATCAAGTACAGCTTTGTTACACCGACACTGACAGCTTTGTTTATGAAATTCAAACCGAAGATTTTTATAGAGATATGAAAGAATCCTTGATGGATTTTTTTGATACAAGCAATTACAAACCTCGAAACCAGTTCGGCCTACCATTGGTAAACAAAAAAGTGCCTGGTTTATTTAAAGATGAATTGGGGGGGAAAATTTTGACCGAATTCATTGGTTTGCGCTCAAAATTATATTGCATAAAAACCACTGAGCTGGTAATAAAGAAAGCCAAAGGGGTGAAAAAGTGCGTAGTCCGAGATTTAGCTGCAAGCGATTATCGTGAAGTGTTGCTGAACAATAAACTAGTCAGACGAAAGCAAAATCTTTTCAAGTCTATAAAACACGAAATATTTACCCAGTCTGTAAATAAAATTGCTTTGTCTAATACAGACGATAAAAGATGTATAATGCCGGACAAAGTGTCCACTGTAGCCTGGGGGCATAACTCATTATTTTAAATATAACACTTATTGAAATGGTTTAAAGATGACTCTTGTATTAAGTTATACCTATGTAAGTAATTTTAGTATAAGCACATTAAGAAAAAAAACATTAAATCTAGTTTTTCTGAATTTTGAATTTGTGTACATTTTAAGATAATATTGTAGATAGACATTTAAATACATACCTACACTAAAATAAACGTTTTTATCTGAAACAAATACCTGTGTTCATACTTATTCCATATCCTTGATAGGTTTGATCAAGACCTGACCTGCTCTGGCTGTGTCATCAAATTCTTCATTTCACTTCCACCTCAAGCAAGACCGAACCTGTCGCAATTGTGTCATCAAGACGTCCTTTGTTTAAACTAACTTTGCGAGCTCGCGCGCATGAAGCGCGCGGGGAGGGGGACCACCCGCGACGATGTTATGCATCGTCGTATAACATTGCATACAGCGGGGAGAGGTAGCTCTGGTTATATTGGTCGGACAACTCTTTCGAATAATGATGACTATTGATGACGCAGCTTGACTGAGTCCGTAATTCATTCGCAAGTTAACATCGATAGCATCGAGACGAGTTACTGTGCTGATAAAATATTTTTATTTTGGTAAGTTGAAACCTGTCTTCTTTGAATAAATATCTAACTTCTTTTTAATTTTGTCGATACTAAAATCTATTATTTATTTTCAGATCACCAAGATGACCTACAGCCCGACGATAACGGACCCTTTCTTCTACGGCCAGCATTTACTGACCGGATTCGAGAGCGAGGATGTGGAAGAAGTTGGGGCTCCAGAACCTCCCCCGCGAAATCCGAACAAGCGAGTGCGGCCTTCCAAGAAAAAGACGCAAAATACAACTTCCTACATTGTGAAGAAATCGCGGCGTAAAGGTTTGCGAATGATAAAAATCAAAGTGATTGACTTATCCAGTGACAGTGAAGTGGAAACGTCGAATGCGCAGTATATGGTGATGGAACATACCGACGAGATAATGGACATGACCGAAAATTTACTTGACAGAATGAGTAGGAAGTTAACTAATAATAGTAATGATTACTAAAAATGTGAAGAATTATTTTTTCTTTGTATTTCGCTAGGTAACTAGCATTATGCAATAATTATGTAATACTATAAATAAATTTAACTGTGTCAAATATTATTAATCTTAGTTATAAGTAGAATAAGTGTTACCGATGTTAAAATGCGAATCATTTAAATATAATATCTTAAACTAAACTGACTTTTGTTTTCTTTTTCTCAGTCAATAAAACAAGAAAATATAAAATTACGTAGTAACACATTTATTTTTCATAAAATAATAATTAAATACAAATTCAATGGTAAGAAGTTAATTAAAAATTATATTGACACTGTATTGTCAACACACCATCTTCTTATACATATAACATTTTTTAATGCACAGTAATCGTTATGAATCAGACAGTTATATTTACTACATTTATTCGTACAATAATAAGAAATTAAGGTCTTAAGATTAGGTATATCCATTTCGCCAACATCCTTTACAATGCTATTCGGACATAGATCCTGAACCCATTTACATTTTTCAACCCCCTTTGCAACTAAAGTTTTACCAGATAGGGATGACTTAATCATACTCTTAAATTCTTTATAGCTTATTAATCCTTCACTCCAGTAGATTCCTCGATTTTTCCCGAGCCAAACAACTTGTTTCTTTTCTTCGTCAGTCAAATGTTTGAAAGGAAATGGAGGTTTTATTAAAAAAACTTCTGTACTTTCACTTGCTGCCGTAGCAAATTCTTTGACAATAAAATTATTTTTGTAGTCTTTAAAGCCTTGTAAATCTACAAAAATGTATTCCGGATTCATGATATTTTCTTCACTACACTGGTAAGAGGTTTATATTCTATAACACAATCGTTCAATATTAAACAGTACGCAGTTGTTTTGTCTGGTATTGCTATCTCGCTCTCAATTTCAACACGAACGTCGACAGGTCCAGTCTTCAGCGTATCGTTCTGACGACAGCAATCAATTACAAATAATGGAGTTTTTTCTTTGAAGTCGATGTAATTTAACAGGGGTTCCGGAAGACGGCTGTAGTAAGACTGTTGAAATTTAGCATACAACTCGTATAATAAAGCATAATTGTCATTGCTAAATTTAACGTTTAGGTTTTCATACGGGAAGTAGGTTGAGTTTAAAAACACTTTTATGTCACGCAAGTTACAATGATCGAATCGGGACATATCCTGAAATCCATTATTTTTGCGGTCTTTCTGTAATCCAATGATAACGTACCTTGGCTTTTCTATCTGTGATGAAGTTTTGATTGCCCATGTATGCTTCGTTGTTTGAGGTAAAAGTGGATATTCATAAAGATCCCAGTTTCTAAACGCTACGTTAATAGCTCTGTCTCTTTCTAAATACCTAAGCAAGTTGATTCTCTCTCGGTCAGACACCTTAACGTGGGGCACCCGCCACATAATTTTATCGATTACGATATCTTCTACAACCTCATTATTATTTAATTTAATTGCATTCATGTTGGTATTGCTTCGCAAAAGTATAAGTTCGTGCTTGCAATTTATTATAATTTTTTTGTAATCCTCCGCAAACCCAAGGATTCTATTGAGTGGGAGACAGCCTGAAAAACTTCCTCCCATTGTGTTTTTAATACCGTCAATGCTCCAACCCCATGCATAAGACATTTTTGATTCGCTTTCATTCATTGATAATAAACATTTCATTGTGGTTGTTATGCCTGCATTCTTAATCTTATCGATTTCAACCCCATTTAATTCGTACCGAATATCTTGAAATAAAAATAGTATTGGGTTATTTATTAATTGAAACTCGGTCACTTTGGCTTTAGTTTCACTGTTGATTACGCTGATCCTTCCTTCTACGTATAAAGTACTCTCCGACGGTAGAATGTAAAGGTCTTGCTGGTTAATTGGAATCCGTATCTCATCGTTCCTATTGTAGCTGCTTACATAAGGCTTGTAGGAATGAATCTGAATACTTTCAATGCTGTTGTCTTGTACAAAAGGTTCTGCTACATTAAGCATTTTAGTTACTTCGACAAATTTATTAATTTGAGAAATTGTTTATTGGCTTTGGTTAACTTATTTCTTTTTGGTGGTACCTTCGTAATATTTGAAAGCAAACTGCGCTTTCTGCAGGTAGTACACAGGTTTTTATTGAAATCAATCATTTTTTCTTCAGATGTAAGCAAAGCTGTACTTCTTCCCTTCTTAAATTTAGTGGGTTATTATTTAAATCCAAAATTCTAATATTAATTGCACTCACACTGTTTTGGATAACTGGGAAATAGATAACGTTTTTAGGAATTTCAATTATTCGATAACCCGGCGGCACATTCGGAGAAAACTCATAAATTATATGGCTAGGTTTTCCATTAACAAATGATCCACTTACAATATCACATTCGATTCGGACTATGGCTGATGGTAAAATGTTGATCGGATAGGAAGATGTGTGTAATATATTAGCTTTTAATAATACTTTTCCAAATCCTAATGTAACTCCTATTGAGTTCTCCTTATCAAAATGAATGTCTTTGCTACTAAAAATACTGGTGCTTAAAGTATTATTATTGCAAGTTAATTCCAAAACACAATCATGAACATGTTTCGTTAGGAAGTCAATAATATCTTCAAGTTCATATGAACCCTCTGGTATTATCACAACCCCATCTTTACCGTAATAGAATTTATTATTTCTGTGATCAACATTAGGAATTGAATTAAAAGTAGTGAAGTACAACAGGCCACACTCATAATCACCATCAGTTTCCAAAGCCGGTGAATAATTTGTTACAAGAGCAGAGTCTGTGCCCGTTATAGACATTGTGAAAGACATAGTTAACTGACTCGTTTCCAGAAACCTTTCAAAAATTTAAGACATAAATGTCCACAGTTAAACGTGTTGTATGCTTGATATTTAGTATAATTGTAATACAAATCTGCGCCACTTAGGTATTTAACCAATTCTGTAGGAGGTTTTAAATCTCCGAAACTGTTAAAATATTCACAATAATTATAAATTTTTACGAAGGCTACCCAATGCGTTCCAGGGTTGTCAGAACTATCTAAATTAATAATCGCACACTCAATTTGTTTAGGTTTTTGAGGCAAATTATCCCTCATGTATACACCTCTGAAATATGGTATATTACTGTTATTAACATATTTCATTATATCTTCATTTGTGAGTGCGCGTCGGGGTAGCCTATTTAGCAGTTTTTTGTATGTAAACAGAGCCCACCACCTTTTTTGTACGGTTTGATGTACAGCCCTTTTCCAATAGCAATTGTCTCCATCATCTTATTATGACGTATTGATTCTTTTAGATTTTCTTGAGCAGATTTGGAGTCGTTCACTGCTTTTGCTATTCCAGCTGCACCTCCAGCTAATGCACCTACTGCCGAAAGGCAAGCAAATATAGAAAGAAGTGGTAGTATCCCCCCAATTTTTGGGATTGGTATTATTCGAGGTAGCTGAACTTTCATATTTTTAGGAAACAATTTTTTTGCAGCTAAATGTGCATATTTAATTGCAGATTGTTTGTTTTTTAGTTTAGCTTTCTTTAATTGTGTACTTATTTTTCTAATACCTGATTTAAAACCAGCACCTGTCTTAACCTTAACTTTCATGATTTTGTTTACTAACCACGAAGCAAGTCTTTCCCCTCTACTCACGTCTTTTGCTTTTGATCTAAGTTTTGCCATTTCCATCAATTCTTTATCAGCTTGGTGTCGATTGCGCGTATCGGTGTATTTAGTATAGGCAATGTCGTGACGCATACAAGCATCGTCTAACTGATTAATACCTCGATCACCTCTTAGTAAGCGTTTTTCTAGTTTTGTGCCAGGGCCGCAATAATTATATCCTGGTAAATGTAACTCGAGTGGTAAATTATTTATTAATTTATTAATAAGTCCTCTTCCAGTCATCACTTACGAACGAATGAATAAAATTTTGCATTCATGAGTGTAATATAATAACATTATTTCACGACATCATTTTTACCGATCCAACTGTTTTCAGCGTCTTTTAATCCAAGCCATTTGACAAATAACATATTTCCTCTCTTTTTCAATACCTTTTCAATTAAATAAACACCGGGATTACGTGTTTTATTTAATTCCTGCTCGTAGAAACTACCTTTTATTAATTGATTATGCTGGTCTTTAATACGATATGTAATGGGAGTAGTTTTGTTAACTTTGCTAATGGTAAATAACTCGGTCGACCAATTGGGAGTATACCCTTTGTAAAAACACCCTTTGTACTTGCTAATACGAACGCAATCCCCTACTTTACACTTTGGTTTCACTGAGGATGACTCTGCGTGAGATACAATATTTTCTAAAACTTTGGGTTCATTGACTTTGTTTACCTCCACTGGTCGATACTTTGTTGTACGGTGTTTCGTACTATTATATGAAATCACAATATCAACTAATGGTTTTCCAATCCATTTGTAATTGCCAACTAAACTAAAATATTTATATAGCTTATTCTTCAATGTCCTTATAACTCTTTCAACAATAGATGCTTTCTTTGTAGAAAAAGTTGAATAATGGTTAATGTGGTATGATTGCATAAGCCTTTGAAAAGATTTGTTATAAAATTCTGTTCCTAAATCGGTCTGTACGTTAGTTGGAACACGATTACTTTTTAAAATTTTTTCAAATGCATTACACACTTCATTCATTGATTTAGTTTTTAATGGAACAGTCCAAACATATTTTGAAAAACAATCTATAATGACTAAAATAAAATTAAATCCTCTATTGTGTTTTCGAATATGTTGGATATCAATTAAATCCGCTTGCCATAAATCATCGATTCCTTTAAGAATAACTTGCCGTCGATTGAAATTTCTTCTAGCAGCTCTATGAATCTCGTTCACCACTTTTTCTTTACTCATAATTTCTACTGGCAATGTCTCTGATTGCTACCAACTGATCTTTGATAATAGAACTAACTTCTACCCTTGTACACTTTTCATCTAACTGTTTCTGAATCAGTTGTATCTGACTCTTTATACTTTTTAGCTCGACAAGAATATCATGCTCTTTGCAAAATAACTTTAAGTTTTGATCAACATACTCTTTGTTGACAGCCTCATCTGGTAGTACAGGAAGTCTCAATCCTACCAGTTTTTCTGATTTCAAGTCATATTCTCCGTTAAGGTTTTGAGTAAGATTTTTATTATTGGTGCTATAAAATATTTCTGATGGACGAAGTCTTTTATGCACATGGTGGCCAAATTTATCAATATTCATCATTTTTTTAAGAAGGTTGAACAAGAACTGATGGAAAATACATTTGAGTTTGTAATTATATTACTTTATTAGACCACATTCACGCAGTTCTTCAATGATAGAAATAATTTCGTTATTAAGCCCTGTATTACCAGCTTCGCGAGACGCAATAAGTAATTTTAAACGTTCCACCAATTCATTTGGATCATCCCAGTACACATAATCCACATTTTTATTCATTTTTTTCAAGACTGGTAACCCTTCTCCTTGCGGCAGACTTTCAATACTGCTAGAAGTATTTTTGGTTAGTTTAAAGAGAGGTTTTATTATTTGCAAATACTTCATACCTCTATTACTTTTTATTGGCTGTTTAGGACTGAAATCACGACGGTGAGCATTTGTTTCTAACAGTAATTGTTTATAGTTTTTTAAATCATCAGGCTTAACTAAACTTAAATTTGGTTTTGGTTTCAACAATAATTCAGCTAATCCAGGTGTATTTAAATAACTTTTCCCGCCAACTGAAATCTTATTTTCTGTAACTGACACTCGCAGTGATCCCAACATAGTTTTTCCTCGCTCCAGCCTTACTCCATAAGGTACATTACTAAATATTTCCGATGACAATGACCAAGAAGAAGAATCTTGGCGAGGACTCTGAACAGATTCAAGAGTTTTAAACGATGTGTCACTTGAATCACCCATGTTTAAATCGCCTTCATCAGTTTCACTAAATGCTTTCTGTTCAGGTTTTTGGGAGTCACGATCACTATTTTGCATAAAGTTGTAGCTGGTAGATGCACCATCATCGATTTCATTAAGGTCTTTGTTAGTATCAATGTTTGTTTTAGTGTCCCAGTGTCTATCATCCCAATACTCTTTATTAATCTTTTCATTTTTTGCGGCGATGCTTTTTAGTGGACCTGTTAATGGTTTGAAAACCTTTTCCAATACTAGATCATTATCGTGGTCAATATCTTTCAATTGTTTAAACTTTCTTTTTACAGCTTCAGCAGATTCTACAATCTGTGTTTTTAGTATCTTTTCCATAGCGAGATAAAATATGTACTTTCTCTCGCAACGCAAACCGATTAGTAACGACACTTCGATCCGTAACTCATTATAAATAGCACAAATATGCTTAGTCAAAGACAACGAATTTGTCAAAGTTCATTCTGTAACATCCTTTACCTTTTTCACAATCTTTATTAATTACCAAATAATTATAAGGCACACTCCATATTTTTTTGCACATCTCTCGAAACTGTGTCCAGCTCATATCTGCGTTAACATGTTCGTTATAAATATGTCGTAGATTGATGTCATCCTGTTTAAAAATTATAATCAAATTAGCATTATCCCTGATCAATTGCTTTGGTATCTTACTGTATGTTTGATTCAAATAGAAAGAATCAATCTTTTTATGTCTACCCATCGCAAAATAATCACGTATGTTATTTTGTTTTTCACAAGCAACGTCATCAAATATCATTACGGAGTAAGGTTTGGCATTTTGATGACTTATCACTTCTTCGTTGTCACGAAATTTACTGAAATTTATCTCAGGAACCATGCTTAACACTTTATCTAAAAAAACGTATTTTGGCTGGAAGAGCGTTTTAGAATAAAGGTAAACGTTTCGGTAGCGCAATCCATTTTTGTGCAATAGAAGACCTATCATTACGTTTGTTTTACCGCAGTTCGAAGGACCACAAATTATGCATCGAATTGTATTTGGTAAAAGATTTCCATGTAGTTTTATTTTGTTGTTAGATTCGCTACAAATGTTTTCCAAACGTAATGTTTGCGCTTGTTGTATAAATTTCATTCTTGAGTAAATAAAATAAAAACGATACTAACACCTAGAACTGCAGGCGTGCAATGAAGTGATTGTTGTATTTGACGCTTATATAAATAATTCCTATGAATGAACTGAAGTAAAAAAGAGTTTCCGTTTTAGTAAGTTAATCAAGTAATGAAATGTCTAGATTGCATATTTCCCACAATAGTATTGGGAACTCTAGGACACTTTGAAGGAGTGACGGCGAACGCAGTGAGCCCCTCACGACGGAAAAGTGTCCTAGAGTTCCCAATACTATACTACTCCCCGAGACATCTCTGACCTACAGGTCCCCATAACGCTCGCAGCATTGTAGCGCTGCACAGCTAGGGAGATCCCCTGCATTAGAAATGCCCCGGAGCGGTTGTCGAAACCACAGTTCCTCAAACTCCGCCCTAATTCTTTAATAAAAGTTCCTGTTTGGGTCCCCAGTTGTCTGTAATGCTGTTTAGATAAATATGTAGTTAGACGTACAGTCGACGGCATATCATCTTACATCTATGCACTCTGCTCCGACGTTTTAGGCCACCCATAAATTACGTCAAACGAATTTCGTGATTTTTTGGCCCCTCCCCGTCCTTGTCACATTCGTGAGACTCTCCCCTCCCTAGTGTGACGTCACATATTTTCCAATTTTACATTTAGAAATTATTGTATTCGAACAGCAGTTCTGAAATGAATTGTGTATCAAGAGTTGCAAATGTTTTGAGTATTTCTGAATCTAAATGTTTTGAGTAGATTTGGAAATGTGACATTATAGGGTGACGTGCCGTCGACTGTAGGTAAGCGAAAATGAAGCAGAGCGAAGGCAAAGTGGTCTTCTGTTTTTCAACGTGTTGCGGAAGGCAGTAATAAAATAAAGAAACCCCGCCGACACCCCCTGCCCCCCGACCGCGCGCCTCACCGCCCCAGGCTCCGATGTTTGCATTAGTTTTGAACACGGTGTTACAGATTTTTGAACTAAAACTTTCCTAAGAACCACACATTATCGATTTTAAATCGGACTAACTTACTTGATTTTGTCCAAAGAGTCCGCCCAGATATGTGAATGTTTAAGTTAGAATGCTTAAAAATACAGTATTGTAAATGTCGATAAAAAAACCAGAGGTAAAATAACAAGCAAAATATTTTTTTTCTCAAATATTTGCATTACTTACTTTCGCACTTACCATTCATCATGATATAAAAGAAATTGTATTTAGATTGTATGGGTGCGATGCTGTTCGGTTCGGAGCAGTCGAAGCGGAAATCGAATCTTAAATCTTAATCTGAGGCGGAAACTAAGATGCGAATGAAAAAATATCGTAGAGATGCATTTTAGTGCACGTAACTCCTATTATTGCCAGCACGGCATCGTCTAGTCATCAGCGCAGTCGCCCGAGAAAATATTTATCGTCTCGCGGGAATGAAAACTGAAAAATTCATGAAGTCACTGTCGCCTTAGCAATTTCTTCCCCTATTTCGACATAATCATGGCTAACAAGCTTGAAGCTCGAGAATGCCCGAGGAAAGATGTTGCGGAAAATATGCGCCATGTTTTGCCTGTGCCATACACTAATATAATAATATTTTTAGGACGCAGGCGTGGGAATGATAAAATTAATGCGCTTTTCAGAAATGTATTTCAGAGTTTGAGTCAACTTCGGGTCCAAGCTGCAGTGGAGAAGAAGGCAGCGAAGAAACTCCACTCTAACGATCGTTTCTCAAATAGTCTTATAACAATTTACAAAGATAAAAAGTCGATCAATACAAAATAAAATAGTTAGAAAAAATGTCACACTTAATAAAAAAAACATGCACAGTACAATATCCAATAAATTTTCGTCAAGAACACATAAAATAATAATAATTTAAACACATAAAAAAGAGCCCTAACTGAACAAACCACTCCGGAAAATATCTGAACCAAAGGATCCCAACACGCTGGCAGCATTGCCACGCTGCACCGCCAAAGAGACCCTCTGTCCAAGATACGCACCGGAGCGGCAGTCAAGCCCACGGTCCCTCAAGCGGCGACCCAGCTCCCTAACAAGGATCTTGATCTGAGTACCCCAAACCCCCATTATCTCTACCGCAAATGGAACAAAAATGTAACTGTCCATAAGGACACCATACTTTGGCACTTGAGCGTAGCTGCCGATTCGGTAGCGGCACCGGGTCTAAGAGTAGTAGTGGACAAGTGCGAGGGAGCAAATGTACAGACGCAAGTTGCGTCCCACAGGAAACAACGCCATTTCTCCCAGGGCACAAGGTAACACCGTCCGGGCGCTTCCCATCTGTGTGACTCAAGCCCGGAGGCTCTAGCTCACAAGGGACGTTGGCAGAAACCAGAGCCCTCCGGATGATATCGTTCAACGAATGGTGTCTAGACAATCTTCCCCGCATTCCTAATACAATGCAGCCCGTGATGTCCAAATTCATCCACCCACGCCCCACAGACACAACGATGCGGCTCGCACACATTGCAACCCAGACAAAGCGCCACTGCTACACGCAGGGAGTCATTGTCTAGCAAGGTACCTAGCAGTAGGGAAGGTAACGCCTGGGGCCTAGAAAGCACATAGCTCTCTACTCCTAGTTACAAAGAACACAAATCACAAGTAACGGATATATAACCTCAGGCGACAAGCCACGACGAGCTTTTCCTTGAACCAACACGAAGCAGACGAGACCGCAAAAGAGAGCGGAGGCGTACGCCGCACGCTTTATTTAGGAACGGTGACGTCATGGGATGGTTGCCAGTCTTTACGCCTAAAATATTCCTAACAATATAAAATCGAGAGTATTTTTCATTATTTACCAACATTTATTTCTGTTTTCGCAATAAACGGAAGGGGTTTAAGGGGGTCCTTCAGTTCAACGAGTGATATTGCTATTGTATCTTTACAAATGTACTCTTAGAAAACCAAGTCATTGATACATGCCCGCATCTGGAATCGAACCTGGGTCTCTCTCTTGCGAGTCCATTGTTCTAGCCACTGGGCTACCACCGCGACTATTCATACACAATTTTTATTGTGATTCTTCGCAATTTAACTTAGTTCTTTATGATTCATGAATGATATGTAAGGAGATTGCTTAGAAAATACTTGTAATACAAACGCATATTTAGGTCCAAAGTATTGTAAAAGTTATGCAGGTAGCGAAAAAAAAAAAAGGTAAAATACATCAAGCTCCCGAGTTAACATGAGGCACCCTCGCTTCATCGTTCAATCGCAGCGTTGCACTGCTTCAAATTGAATAAACTGACTAGCTCTGCCCAGAGCTTCCTTCAAGGCCTACACCTCTATTCTGAACTAACTGATAGGTACGAGTTTTTTAATAACAAATGTCGATGACGGTCATCAATGCGAAAGTACCTATGTATAAATGACTAAGTTTCTTAGCGCCAAAAACTAACCCGGGGGAGTAGGGCATGTCATTTGTGCCAGCCAACTACGGCAACTTCAGTACATTCACCATCCACTACACACGTTGCCCCTGTAAGATCTTAATCTTAAAAACATAACTCACTAGGTGGGCGAAGAGACCTTTCGGACGCTGCAGTGCCTTGGAAATTGGATTTAGTCCATCTAATAAAAATAAATATATTACGATTTTTTTTCTAATAATCAATCAGATTCAGCCGGTGTCAGTCCACTGTTGGACATAGGCATCTCATAAGAGACACCAATCAATCATTAGTTACAATAATATTTAAAATTCTGTTACAATATTTACTGAACAAAAAATAAAGTAATCACAATAAGTCCTTGACTCTAAAACTAAAAAGCTATTCGGAGCGCACGGCTCTGAATCGGGCAGCCAGCGGCGCCCAGTTCCTTCCTCCTCCAAATATTCCGCGAAGCTATTTCCCCTTTATTTGCTCCATGAAAGGCTTGCTCGACGTTTGCGTCCCCGGAGGGTCCCGGGGCGGACGCGGGAGAGGGTCACGTTACAAAAGGTCTACGGCAGCCGAGCTCCGCTCACAGACTTCGGAATATTTCATCACTCTTGAAGTGCAGAGGCGAGATTGTTCATCGCAATTCTCACAAATAAACGACAAAGTACTGTGCTAGTCTGTAAGCTGTATTTGTGCATCCAACAGTAATGTAATGAAAGCGGAGGTGTCGACGCCACTCGGCTAGAGACGTATATGGAGCTTATTAATATTCATCTTTGTATTGATTATGTTTTAACCGTGCTATTTATAAAAAAAAGACGCCCCTTGAACACTCCTCAAATGCAAATTTATAGTCTGTGATAAAGGAGAGACTTTAGAATCCTACTTTTCATAAATAAAACTGTAACTGAAAAAATAACTCATAAAAAACATACCTTAGAGGCAGTTTAAATAATATTAAAAGAAATATTATGTAAGAATATAATATTGTGTGGTTACGTCTAACCACACAATTATCTCTCTGACTGAGAAGTGTTTTAGAGGAATAGATAAAAAGATAAAAAAAATATTTGCTAAAGCATGGCACAAATATAAGACTTTAATAACAACGTTACATAACATAACCTCAAGCCTGTACCCAGAGGGGTAGCCAGAGACTGCCACTGCCACCTGCAAGATCATCTTCGCTTCATCAACGAATTAAGAATTAAGAGAATTCTTTAAAGAAACAAACATCCTGACAGTTGCCAGCCAGTATATCTATGAAAATATTATGTATGTCAGAAAAAATATTAGCAACTTTAAAACTGCAGGTTAAAACATAATCACAATGTAAATACTAGAAATAAACATAAACTGTTGATTCCAAGATTTAGGCTGGAAAAGGTTAATACATCCTTCATGGGGCATTGTATACGCTTCTACAATAAAATCCCTGAAAATATATTAAGTTTGACTGAAGCGCGCGGTTCAAAAAATGTGTAAAGTACACTTTGTGCCAAAAGAGCTACTATAATATTAAGGATTATTTAGATGACAATGATGTCTGGAATTCAAGCATGTTACATTCACGAGTTTTGTAGAATCTGTGTAAATTCTGTTAATTAAGGAATTTGAAAAGACTAAGTTTGGAGTTTTTTTTGTTTTCCATTTCCATTTTCCATTTTTTCTCCAAAATGATCCAGATTTTGAAATGGACACCTAGTTTGACTTGTAACGTTCATTAAGCCGCAGTATCTGCGCTACTTTGAATAAAACCTTTTCATTTTATTTCATTTCATTTCAACGTTCATTAGTCGTTGCATCCACGCACGCCGAATAAGACCTAAATATTTTATAAATAAGACCTTAGTATTTTGTTTTATGCTTGATGTATATTCCATAAATACAATACAAAAATCTGCGATACTCTGCTCTCAAAAAATTCAAAAAACTGAAAAAACTGCGATCTCTTAATAGTCTATCTGTTATAAAATTTATTTCTCGCAAAACCGTAGGTAAATAAAAACTTTTTAATTTATTACTTTTCCTGCTACACGTAACATACAAACATTGACTTAGGGCCAGTTTCTGAATTGAGAATTTCGCTAAGTAAATAGTTAACGGTAGTACTGTCTCTTTGAATTTCTCAGAAAAGAGCGTGACAGAACGTATAATTATTTACTCAGTGTAATTCTCAATTTAGAAACCAAACCAGGTCCCCCTAGATACATCGTTGCTAACCAACTGTATATCAAGCCATTCGCGATTTCTACGGAGTGAATCTTCTAATGTTTCGCACGTCGTGCCCTAACTGTTGGGAGTTCCAGCCGAAGAAAACGTTTATGCGAGGGCCGAGTGCCTCGCGCACCAATTCTGTGCCCAATTGATATTCGTACTTGAATTCTCGCACCATCTCGATATGGGCCCCCAAATAGTACTTGGCTCTGGAAAGCTCTGCTTTGCGCGGCGCCATGTTGCGATACATACTTGCCTATACAAAGGTCCGCGAGTACCTATTAACATAATCTCGGATAAAAAAGGAAACATTATACTACAAAAAAACTGTTTGTCTTTATTGTGTGGATGTTTATTTAGTCCACATAAGGTTTAGTGGCTTGTGGTAAATTTGATTGCTGCCTACCCTTTCGCGAAAGAAGCATAAGTTTGTATTTATTTGCGATTCATGATAATACTAACTGACCCCACAAACGTTATTTTGCCATATTAATTGACCTACGATCTATACACAAAAATCTCATAAAAATATTTGAAATAACCTTCGGAGGAGTTTGTTAAGAGTTTAAGACACGAGATTGGACACTGAATTTAACTTGTAACATTCATTAAGTTTCTGTGCTACTTTGAATAAAACCTTTTTGATTTGCTTTGTCATAAATAATGGATATTTTCCATGCACAAACGCCTAAATGCACATGCAATGTACGTACCTACCAGTTATTCAAGTTCGGTGTGTATGTATAGAACTAATTACAAACCGCAATTGCTCGGATTATTCACAAATAAATTATGGCCGACCGCATGACTAACCCCCTTACACTAACAATCTGTTTACGTACTGTTCGCAGCGGTTAAATATTTTTTTTTTGTACGCGTTTTGACCAACTGACAGCTGTTAACAGTAGCTGAACATTGTTAGTATACCAGAAACCGGGGGTAATTTAATTCTTATTTTGTATATTTCTTAATCAAATAGAGCTCTTAGGACAAGATGAAGTTGTTTCTCTACCAGGCTATTAATCACAGGCTATAAATGCAAAATAAGTGTTTCTTTTGACTCAAGTCTTCTGTCTTTTTTGTCACACTTGCCTCGCGTACGCGCGGAGGTAATTTGAAATCGTTTACAGCGAGAGGTTCCTGAGTCGATCAAGGCGTCCATTATTACCTCTGAAATATCAGCCAAGCCCACCGCAAAAATATTTATTGCTTCCCGCAGCTGATATTTATTTTACGTTTCATAAAAAAGAAGCTCGACAAAGGTGCGGGGACGTTGCTATATTTCAACTGACAGGGTGAACTATTACACCCATTACTGCAGCGGGAATGTGAAGGAAGCAATGAGCTCTGAGAGTGGTAAATCGGAGAAACAGTGAAACGTACTCGTAGGTGAACTATTTGTTTCATAATTATTTTTAACCAGTCTTTATCTATTATATTGAATTTTTTTATTTATTTTATTAAGTTAACAAAACAGAACACAATTATACTCTTTTTAATGCACTAACCCGTGCTAAGGACAATAAAACGACTAAAAAGGACTAAGGACTGTACGTAATACAGAGAATGTTGTAAAGAGGTTCAAAATTTCACTGATGCCAGTGAGTCGCCCATTAGCTCACTTGGAAAGAGCGCTGGCACGGATAGCCAGAGGTCGCGGGTTCGTATCCCGGCATGGGAGGAATTTTTAGTCTCTAAATAGGTTTTTAAAACAGAACACAGTCGTTACAAATAGACTTAAAAATAAACTGTTTGTGTTCTGGACTGCAGTTCAAAGTATGTACACATAGAAGTTTGCCAAATTGGAAGCGGGATATGCAGTAATAAATTAATCTAGATCATTAAAACATTGTAAATAGATACATTGTAAAATCTACCCTAATCCCCTATTATAGAGTCGTGTATAATATGTTTGGCAAATCATCAATGATATTATTTGATCAGCCGTCAAAAGCTACTCAAACTAATACGAGTTCTTGGTTTGTAATACAAGTATAACCAACCCATCTCCTTCAGTTAGTTCGACCTGAGATATCCGCACTTAGCCTCATAGTTGGGCCATTGTACGTAGCAAGCGCTGAGGTACGCTAACACCTCAGACACTAGGGTTTCCTTACGATGTTTTCTTTCACCGTCAGCGAGTAGTATTGCTACTATAATTTCACAAATTTACATAACTTAGAAAACAAAGTCATTGGTACATGCCGGGGTACGAACCCACGACCTCCCGATTGAGAAGCCGGCGTTCTGCACCGCTCCGTTACCACCACTCTTTCATCCATCCCCATCCTCATCCCCATTTCATCCATCTCCTTCATGCAATATCGGTTACATTAGTTCGCTAATTACGATAACTGAAATTCATGGATTTGATCGAGTTAGTTCAGTAACAGAGACAACGATGGCATAAATATCTTATGCGCGAGTTCCCAACTACAATGTTTACATTTCGTCGGTCGTTTGTACGTTACGGGAAAAATCTGTTACAAAAGTGTACTGCGGCAGGTTGAGAATGAGGGTTCTTATCTGGTTACGGTGGATCGATCCCGCTCCGCGTTTTCCGATGATGGGCCGATTACTTACACGACGTTCGGTTTTTACGTGAAAAGGAAGCAACTAAGAAAAATTTCGTTAACTTTGTGTAAACAATACATTTTTCAATATATTATCAAAGTTGGTAATAAAGGTTGGTATTTCTTGAATTAACGAGATAACACAATTTCCCGTAGCGGGTGATTTTTCTTGAATTACCAAGATAAATGAATGAACTATGATCAGCAAACAACTTTATAGACATTATTGTTTTCCATACTTAGAGGAACCGAAATATAATGTACTTTGGAAACATACAAAAAGTAGGTATACAATTTAGTAGCACATTTCAAATTACGTATGTAGGTATTTATTTGATTCTAATGACTAATTAATATTTATTTATAAATTCTTTTGTATTCCAATTGTTGATAAGAAACACATTCGGAATGTAATGTTTCAACTGTCACCTTATAGTAGAAGAATAAAGGCTTTTTTATATTATTTTATTATTTTAAAGCAAGAAAGTAGAATTAATGCAGTAGAAATGAGGTCCTTGAGAAGTATGTGTAGTGTTACTTTGAATGACAGGATACGCAATAGTCTGATTAGAGAACGTTGTGGACTGAAAGAGGATTAGTGACTAGAATTGAGAAAGGAATGTTGCATTGGTTTGGACATGTGGAGAGGATGAATTAAGAAAGATTGACGAAATAAATATATATTGCGAATGTGAGTGGAAGGGCTGGTAAGGGACGTCCCAGACGGACTTACATCGACCAAATGGGGGATGTATTAGCAAAGGGAAAGATAAAAAGTACCCGGAACCGGCGTGCGTGCATGCAACAACTTATGAACGTTGATGAAGCGAAGGTGATCTGTCAGGATCGTGGCAAGTGGCATTCCCTGGTCTCTGCCTACCCCTCTGGGATACAGGCGTGAGGTTATGTATGTATGTATTTTATTTGGTTAGTATGTATTTATTAATATAAAAGAGAACACTTTACTTGTAACACCACACACAAAACATAAAACACATAATAAGGCCATAATAAGGTCCCACAAAACCAATTAATTGGTTTGACTGTTGGAGCAGTCTCGTTTACAATAGTTTTACCAGAGATTTAA
Source organism: Yponomeuta sedellus (assembly GCA_934045075.1). Taxonomy (NCBI): domain Eukaryota; kingdom Metazoa; phylum Arthropoda; class Insecta; order Lepidoptera; family Yponomeutidae; genus Yponomeuta; species Yponomeuta sedellus. The sequence continues at coordinate 23,035,533 of OW203735.1, forward strand.
CATAACCTTTTTACATAAGATTTGCACAATATCTCTTTCTGATAATAAGTTTATTTTGTATTCCTTTACACAATGCGGGTAAAAATAACTAACATCTCTCAACCACAGTGGATGCCCGCACCCTGAATTCTGTGGGTGGAAAAATACGTGAGATCATTTTCAAAACGTTGTTTTAATTTAAAAACCTATTTAGAGGCTAAAAATTTCACCCATGCCGGGATTTGAAGCCGCAACATCTGGCTATCCGTGCCAGCGCTCTACCAATTGAGCCAATGGGCGACTCACGGCATCAGTGAGATTTCGAACCTCTTTACACTATTCTCTGTATTACGTACAGGCAGCGACATCTAGCTTAAGCAAATTGCATTACTTACAGCCCCGACTACCTACTTTGCAGTTAGGTTTAACATCGGAACGATATCACTGTACCCACATGATTATACTATTTTTATTTTTAATGCACTATGTTGTTTTAATTGATTAATATTTTTATAACTTTGCTGCTTCGCGTTGTACTCGTAATTACGGACCACTTTTACTAAGGTCGAAGACGATTACAAAATCCAAAAACATATGAAAATCTATAAAATTTTTAATTAGAGCAAAGAAAGAGGCATTACAAGAAACAAAGCTTGGTCATAAAAAGTGGCACAACAATGTAAAACCTACACACGTGTGTGAGTGAAAGTTTACCATGTCTTTTCCCGGTTACCATGGCCGCGATGATATAGCAAAATGCGGGGCGTCCTACTTGGAACCAGTGATTGTATCAAGCGGAAGTTATCATAATTTTTTTTACACCCTGTAGATTAAGGATATGGTATTAGAATGAGAAATTTCTGATCATCCATCTGGTCCATGCCCAGATAGCCACAGGCTGATGATGACAATGTAACTTTACCAGGATGACGATGTTAAATAAAACATCGCAGAACAAAGCAAAGCAATCCGCCGGGCGGTTCATTATGAGGTCTTTTACGAGTTTTAAATAAAGTGAATTCATTATTCTAGTAAATGAACAATCAACGTCAAACGGTCTGGCTGTAATTATTCACAGGAAGCGCCGAAGCTGCCGAGAAGTACCGCTCGAGCACCATGGTCTTGCAAGATTAACTAATAATAATATTGGCCTTTTTGCATCTACTCAATGAGATGATTTATACAGCGTCCAGTGGTATCTTCACTCACACTAGATGGGTGAAGGGACCACTCCGACGCTGTAGTGCCTGGGACATGGTTTTATAGATGGTGTAGGCTTGCCCAGCACCTATACCACCCTGACAGCTTAGTCGGCCTAGCCCACAGGAAAGACTAGTCAATACGTGCGGAGCCAACCAAGCCGCGGGGTTTCTCACGATGTTTTCCTTCACCGTTAGCATGTGGTATTGCGACTACAAATTCGCAAATGTACGTAACTTTGAAATTAAACAAAGTCATTGGTACATGCCCGCACTCGGGATCGAACCTGGGGCTCTAGCTTGCCAGTCTATGGTTCTACCCACTGAGCTACCACCGCTTAGCTAAGAAAGATTAACTAAAGTACCTACAATATTAGGTGTATATTAATTCTTCTTCTTCTTCAGGCTATATTAGTCCACTGCTGGACATAGCCCTCCTCTAATAAGCGCCATAGCGCAAGGTTGTGCCATCATTGGGGAGTAACGCCCATATATTAATCAAACGGGTCTAATCGCGATTATTTATAAGGTAAGACGCTAATATCTTAATTCCTGATATTTCAGCAATGTTACAACTGCTGTGGTCACGTGTAGAGTGGAGTGGCGAGTACGGTCAATTACGGTCAATAGTGAGAAAGAAAAGTTGGTCTAACTTCAAGTAATTTTTAGTTTTTCGCACCGATACACGACACCCAATAGTTCTCGGACAGGTCTGGTGATAAGGCGCGTGTTTTCTATACATGGATTTCGTGTGTCCGAAAGGATGAAACCGTCTTCGCTGTTGAAACTCTTGTGTTTTCAGACCGTTTAATATGTCGTGATTAATTAAGAAATACTAAAGTACAGACTAGTCATTCTAAAAATGTTACTGATTTTTCATTTGACATTAGCATCTAGTCATAGTACGCTACTAACAATACTAATTAAATCAACTTTTAGTACTTATTTATGTACAAATGACTAAAATATTATTATTGTTAGTTAAAAGAGAGAAGGTCTGCCCAGCTGTGGGACGTTTATACGAGTAGGCTACATAAAACAAAAAATATTATTAGCTTAGGGGCAGTTTGCAAACTATGGTAAGGCGAGAAGGAAAAATTGGTCGGACGCGAAACTATAAGTGTTCCTTATTGACTACAAAACCCTAAAACTGCTTTCGGTTTATTTCAAAATACATTTCACCTGTCTTCTCGAAGGTGCCCAGGGTGAATTATTGTTTTTATTAATTTGCTATGGTTTAATTAATTTTGAGTGAATTGGTATAGCTTTGCTTCAATTAATGAAGGAAATTCCTGATTATGTTTATTTTATTGCACTCAAATTTTAAATATAAACTGTACAGTGCGGTGGAACTAAGGTTAGTTGTCTATTTAAAAATTCAAACTTACGTAACATTTTTTTTAATCACAAACATGGGTGCTTCTGTGTGATTTACAATGTATTTGGTGGCGCGGCCATTACGGGCGCCGTATAAAAACTCATTACGCTTATCGCGCTGTTAATTAGAGACCGCTGAAATTAATATTCAAAATAGCGTGCTTCGACTACAATTAGCTCTGGGCTTTGTGCCTCTAGTAAACTATCATCATCATTTTAAGGGCGGGAGGAGCTGGATTAGATTAATCTGGATACCTGGATCTAATTATCGTTGCCTGGAAGAAACTGCTTTTAGTAATAAGGCCGCCAATTATACTATATTTTGATATAGTATATTGTAATTCTATTGTAATTCTATCTTTCGATCTAATTTGACTTGGCCTCTAATTATGCGCTCCAATTTCTATCGGAGTCCTGATGTTTGCGAAGGCAATTTATAGGGAATCGTACAGTGATCAAGAAATGAAATGAAAATGTTTATTTGTAACAATAAAATAAGTCTTGAGAGAGTAAATATTCTGTTAGTCAGAGGAGTTAGCTTACTTGCACTAAGTGCAACTCTGATGTCTATGCTAGGTAAGAACCTGTGATACAGACATCAGTTTTTCTCATTTGTAGCAAAAATACAATTAAAGACGGTCCTGTGTGTTACAAACAGATCAAGATAAAGAGCTTTATTTGTAAAACATGTGTGTTATGTTTAAACAAGTTGTGGTTTTTGTGTGAGATACAGAGCATGTTTTGCCTGTAAGGCATTCAAATTTACACATTTGATACTATTGGATTCGTTCACGTTTTAGTGCGCATAATACAGGGGCGGGTCGGATCGAAGTATCAACTTCGAAAAGGCGTGTAGAGATTTCGAGGTTGACGTCGTAAATCATTGTAGAGATACTACCTGGTTTTGTGGTGTGAATTTTGTCACATACGCTATAAGAACACGTGTTACAATATTGTTAACACCGCCTAGCTAAACCGTATGTTTATAATGACGTTCGTTTCAGTTTCAGCCTGTATGTATTCTCAGCAGTAACAAAAAAGCCTCAAAGAATATTTACTTACATTGAGGAATATTCGGGCTCAGTGACGTGTCTCGGAAGCCCTAAGTCCTGCAGTGGACTGACACCGACGGATTATGATGATAAAGGAATATTCATTCACGTTAGACACAGATAAATTCTAGACCCTACTTTGACGACAGATGTCACTAATATATTACTTCTGTCACCATAGTCAAGGCGGCTTGATAACTTCTGACAGTAAGGCCCGCTTGTCTTACAATCGTCCACAAAACCGGATTCGGCCCCCGTGGTGGAATTTGGCTTAATCTTCCTGCGATGCAGGCAGATACCCGTGCCCCAGTAGTAGGGACATACCTACAAAAGTTTACATCGACTATAGGCAATCTGAAAGTAGATGAACTGTAGTTTTCACGTCATTCGTAATTATTAACTATATTAGTAACTAACATAAGCTACAAAGTACTACAACATAAACTGCACTAGCATAGTTTATCGACAGTTTATCTTAGCTGATAGCTATGATTACATTTATATGCTGTTGTGGCGAGCACATATCAACTTTGTGCGCCTACTATAAACTCCAACATTCCTGCATTGCGCAATGAAAGTGTTTCAAATGACATACCATAAATATATTGCGTCCGACTAACAACAGTTGGACCGGCCTTCCCCAGGCATATGAACTGCCTGGCGGGAAGATTATTATAGTGGAAGAGCACGATAATAATCTTCTCTATATATATTTTTTATTTTTAATGCACTAACCCTTGCTAAGGACAATTTTTAAAAACCTATTTAGAGGCTAAAAATTCCACCCATGCCGGGATTCGAACGCGCGACCTCTGGCTATCCGTGCCAGCTCTTTCCAATTGAGCCAATGGGCGACTCACCGGCATCAGTGAAATTTCGAACCTCTTTACACTGTTCTCTGTATTATGTACTGGCAGCGACATCTGGCTGAAATAAATTGCATCACTTACAGCCTCGAGTACCTACTTTGCAGTTAGGTTTTTACATCGGAATGATATCGCTGTACCCACATGATTATACTATTTTTAGATTATTCTTCTCTATACAGTTATTGATTACATTTACATGCATTAGTGATTATTAACTTTGACTTTTCTTCAGAATTTTTGGATATCTGTGCACACCTAGTGGATTTCTATACTTTACGCACGAAACCTTTACGCACGAAAAACTTATCAAAGGTAGCAAGATAAGTACGAATACACTTAGCAATCGCAATGCGTCTAGCTAGTGGATGGGAAGGTCGAGCAATAATATATACCAGATGAGAACCGGTTGGTAGCAGCTGTTTTCCTATAAATCGTTAGACGAGCGAAGTCACCAGATTCGTTGGCTGTACTGGTAAAGACGCAGTGCTATATATACTGTCTGCAGTACAAACGCAGTCACAGTCTCTCTACGGTGAAATATCTAACTGAAAATGCGGATGCAATCTCTTGCTGTCGATAGAACACTTCACAAACATTGTAAATTTCTGCTCGTTTAAAATTACTGTTTACCAACTTTGTAGAGATAGACATTTGTACCGAATCGAATCGCGATTATTTATAGGGTAAATGTAATTACTGTTACTCACGTAGTTTATCTAATAAATCGCCGCGATTACACCCGTTAAACTTATTAAATGTTTTCACGTTTTACACGTTTAAACGTGTAGTGTAGTTAAAAATTCTTAATATTTATATTTTATTTAATATTTAGGAAAACCAGTGATTAAACAAAATATTACAAACCAGATATAAAAACAGGCAGTCATTAAAAGTTTCCATGGGTAGCTTTAACGAGTAATGTTACGTAGTAGGTCGAACCAAATCGATTATTTGTTTCCATAATAGGTATAGACTAGGTACCAATTAATTTCCTGGATTTAAAAACGATTTAGATAGGAAATATCTCACCGCAGTAATTCCACCATAGAATAAGTCAATATCGACTTCCCTCACCAAAGAGTTATAATCGATTGCAAGATCGCCATAAAAAGGAATTCTGACTATAATTAGTTCCGACCACCAGTAAATGAAAAGTTGGGTTGGATCTGTACATACGGTCGAGTCTGAACATTATTGTAGAGTTGCAACGAAGTTAAAGGCTGTAGCTACATCTCTGTTGTTTCTTTAAAACATTACGTCAAGCCTTCAAATAACTCATTCATTTGTCCTGGTTTCAAATCAGGAAACCCGTTGCAGTGATAGCTAGGCAAAGATATCCCAGACATGGAAATAGATCCAGAATACCATTTTGCACAAATCAAGTACCTTCAGTGGAAATCGAATCCAACACTTCTGTTTTGACAGTGTTTGCCGCTAGACCAACAAGGCAGTCATCAGCAAACCTCTCACTCTTAAAACGATCCTAATAAAGCAGATACACCAGTGAGTCAGACGCAATTGGACGGATCTGGCTCAGCCTTCGCTGGCACGGGCGGGAGGCTCCGCTGCCAGCGCTTCACGTTGTGCCCCCGCGGCACCCCGCCGGCACGGGAATAGAAGGATCGTTTGGAATTCCAATAAGGGCTTGTTGAAAACATGTTTTAATATAATCGAAGAAGCTGTGCTAAAAGATAAATATACGTAGTATTTTTTTTCTGTACGACTAATACTTTTGATATCGCTGTACCCACATGGTTATATTCTTTTTAATGCACTAACTAAATTTTAAAAACCTATTTAAACCGGTTTAACCTATGGCAGAGCGCTGGCACGGAACCAGAGGTCGCGGGTTCGAGTACCGACATGGGTCAATTTTTAGCCTCTAAATAGGGTTTTTAAATTGTCCTTACTATTAATATTATTTATTTATTTCAGGCAAGGCCTTAGCACGGGTTCTAAAAAAGAATATAATGATATAATATGTCGAAAGTCTTTCTAGTCACGTGGTACACTGCTCTATACGAATGGGCATCGTGACACACAGTTTGACGCAGGTTGCACGTAGCGCCTTGTAATTTATGAAGCGTTTATTAATATAGGTAACTCAACCTCGTAGAATAATTTTTTTTGCATGTTGGTGCGTGTTGTTATACGAAAACTTTCATAATTCAATGAGAAAACTAAATAATATAATAAAGTTTTTTGTAAGTCATTCTTAAACTAGTTTAAGATGTCGTATAAAATCAGGCTTTACTTTGCGGAAATTCATAATAGCATTAAAAAGTGAAGATTACTTTGCTAAATTCCGCCAAAAATTCCACAAGCACCATGCGGTTAGTTAATCCACCGCCCTCCTTCCCACTTTTTCAAGCAGAAGCATGACACGAACACACCACCACCGACACCAATACTTGTCGGTGGAATATAGCAAAGTAATCTTCACTTTTTAAACTAGTTTAAGTTTGGGAAACCGTGCTTAAGCACGTTTTACAATTAGAGTAACTTTTTCCGTCAGCTTGTGACATCGAGAACCCCGAATTAAATATTTTTAGTGTTTTATTATTAAATTTCTGCTAAGTTTTATATGACTTCCATGGTATGTAAGTAATGTCACTCCATTCTAAGTTAGATGCAAGCTCCATCTCGATGGGCCAAGTTTTCTTATACGAACGAAGCCCGTTTCACTCTACTACGCCGATTCGTGGCCTCAACTCGTTCTACCACATTCCTTCCATGGGTATCCGCATAAGTTAGTGATTGATAATACACGAATTCACTCGTTATTGTTTTCCTGCATTTCAATTTGCCATACTTGCTGAATTATTACTATGTGTTTTTATCTTGTTTGTATACCTGTGATATTTGAGCTTTCATATTTGTTGGTGATCTATGCTTATGTTGCGCTTTTAGTACTGTGCCATTTGATTTGTTTGTTTTAATGTTTTTATTTATGGCTGGCTTTGTTTTTTTAAGTATAAGTGATTTTTTTTGTGGCAGTCAAATGCACAAATTAATATCTATCGTATTTTCGCCAGCAATTTTCTTAATTTACCGGGAAGATTTTCAATATCTATATCCTCCGTTTACAAATTTGTATTAGCGTTTCTCCTTATATTGTTATCACTGGACGTATTCCCGTTATTACTGGTAAAGGCACATCAGTACATAGGTCATATACACATTGTGTTTTTGAAAGGTTGGTAGTGATAAAGATTTTGCCACAATCCTAATCTTCCGCTTTGTTAACATCCATTAGTTGATAAAGCGGAAAATATACCTACATTAATCCTTTGTAGGTCCCCACTGCTGGGGAACGGGTTTCTTCCTGCATTGCAGGAAGGTTAGGCCATACTCCACCACGGTGGCCGAACCCGGTTGGTAGAGCATTGTAAGACAGTGGCGGGCCTTACTATCAAAACTTATCAAGCCACCCATAAAGCCTCTGACAGGGCTTAACGACGACTGAGATTACATGACAGCCGGCACCAATGGCTTAAAGTGCCTTGCGAAGCACGGAAGCGCTGGGAGAAAATGCCGAAAATGACGTGATTGATTACAATCACTCGGTTGCACTAGGCCACGACCACTTCGTAAAATATGTTTCAGGTTTAAAACCTCCCCGTTTTGACGGAAATAAGAGACAGGCTGCTTTCAGTGTGTTGTAACTCTGTGCGCAGGCTCCGGCGGCTATTTGGCGCGCGGGAGGCTTGGCACGACGCGCTAATGCGCCCCGCCGATAACTTCACTAAAACATTACCGTCTATCTGGCTCTGGCTAGCCCCGCTTCTTATACGTACTTATAGAGGAGGAGGCCACTACTGAGTTACAAATGAATTTACGTACCAACTTCCCGCGTCCTCCTCGTATATAAACGTTCTAGTGGGAAAAGCAGTAACACATTTAATGAAACTGTAAATAGAATTCAACACTGAACGTAACCTAACATAACCTCACGGCGGTATCCCGGAGGGGTAGGCAGATACCAGAGACTGCCACTTACCATGATCCTGACAGATCAGTTTTGCTTCATCATCAATGTTTATAGCCGTTGCATACAAGCACGTCGGCTTAGTATTGAACACTAATAAGATTAAATAATCTGTGTTTCAAACGACCTAGACCACAGAATCTTCTCTCAGAGAGAGAGGCCTTAATCACTACGCTATCTCATCGCGGATTTGCGCTAATGTTTAAAAATATCTCTAAAAATACCCAGGTTTCCTCATAATGTTTTCCATTACTATTGGCGTTATGAATCAAAACCGCCTTTGTGTTAGAGACGCATTTTGCTCGAACTCACCCCGGGAGGACGAGTGCGTGTGTCATAACCATTAAAAGCACCTACATAATACTGCAAATGGAAGCTCCAACTCCCAACCCCACCCTGTTCAAACCACAGACATAAATCCATCTAGACATGGCAAGCACATTTTCGCGTGCCCGAAATAAGTACCAGGCACGTGCGGCAGCTACTTTAACATCCTCACTATTCTATATTCTTTTTTAATGCACTAACCCGTGCTAAGGACAATTTTAAAACATAACATAACATTTACATACAGGCACATACATTGCTTCTGGCCCTACACTAGGATACCCTGTGTCGTGGGAACCAGAAACAACGACATCACAAACATGTAAACATCCAAGACCTGGGGTTTTTTTTTTGTTCCCAGCCGGGATTCGAACCCGGGACCTCCTGCATGGTAGGTAGATGCACTACCGTTACGCCACAGAGGTCGTCAAAAACCCGTTTAGAGGCTAAAACAAGTGAATATTGTTCGAAATTTTACTGATGCCGGTGAGTCGCCCATTAGCTCAGTTGGAAGAGCGCTGGCACGGATAGCCAGAGGTCGCGGGTTCAAATCCCGGCATGGGTGGAATTTTTAGCCTCTAAATAGATCCTCACTATTCATCTTGAAAATATCAATGGAAATAATTAAGTAGTAAGTAAGTAATTTGATAAGCAAATTTCATTGTCAAGAGGTAAGACCGGCTGTTAGCGAAGTCTGAAGTCATAAGATAAATCGTAAAATAAACATAGGTCGTTGCACCCACAGAAGAAGGAATCTTTACTTAAGAAATATTTACTCACTAAGCAAAAGGACTTACAGAAAAATTGTTCCGTAGCCTGTTTCTATATAAATGTCAGTATATAAATGTAGGGCATCCGCTGAAAATCACCGCCGTGGCCCAAGCATCGATACTGCTGAACCGGGACCTTTTTGGTACACACACATGCAATAATGGTTAAGTTTTAATGTATTATGTTTATTTTATTGTAATGAGTCAAATAAAGATTATTCTATTCTATTCTACGTCTAACCGTCATAGTAGTTAGTAAAACATCAACACGCTTGGTTTTCATACAAAACGCGATGCGTGAGTTTTCTAGCTAGGTTCAGTGTGGTTCAAACACAAAATATTTTATTTTTACGTCACACTATAAGTTTTGTCTAACTTAAAAAAACAACATGTTATACCCAAAATATAATGTTTATTGCTTTTCAAACTACTCTCCTTTACATTTTAAACATTTTTCATGCAAACGAACCATTTTTTAAAACAGGAGGACCACAGATATGAAGGCATGTTTTCTACGTGCTGATTGAACGCTATCACTGCCTCTTCGGAGATGTTAAAAGTGAAACCTCTCATCTAATCTTTGATTCTGGGGAAAATACAGAAAGCACAGAGTGCTAGGTCGGGGCTATGCGCAGGATGGGTGACGAGTTGTACTTTATCGGAAGCTAAAAATTACTTTGTTTAGTTGGCCGTGTGTGAAGAAGCGTTGTCATGATCTAGGAGAACGCGGTTTTTTGGTCGTTTTCCGCGAACTTTTTCTAACACCCTGGGTAAAAAAATGGTAGAATGCCACTCGGCATTAACACTCTTTTGATCTTCATGTGGAATTGTACAGATGGGCCCCGTAGCTGAGAAAAAAAAGGCGGTGTTTTTTTACAAACAATTCACAAGATTGCTGTTTTTTTGGGTTCAAAACAATAAATCCACGTTTCGTCCCCTGTGAAAATATCATAAACAGCATTAGGATGTCCGTGGTCGTACTTTAGTAGCATTTGTGAGCATCATTCCACGCGAGCCCGCTCTGCTCCGCTGTCAGTTCATAAGGGATCCGACGACAACAAAGTTTCCGAACTTTCGATTCTTCGTGTAAAAAAAAAATCCTAAATTTCCTTGGGTTGATTCAAGGATACCAGAGCAACCCCGATATTTCAAAATTGATAGGGTTGAACGTCCCAGACAATTACACCAGGGCAAGGAGGCACCAGCTTTTACATGAGCCATGTGCAAAAACAAAGTCAATGAGCGATGGCAATCCGACTGATCAATTGGTTTGATAAAAAAGCAAGTATCGATATATTTACATGCTTGCTCTCAAAATTCAAGGCTGAGGTGACATTTTTACTTAGTAGATAGACAATATTTGAGGCATGATCTACCAAATGAAATTGAAATTAATTTAAACAATTTGTATTGTATTATTGGGCAACTGGTTTTTAATTTGTTTTTAATATGGAATGATTTTTTATGAACCGATGTGTATTTTTAATATTTGATGAAATTTTATGAATTGATTAATTGATTGTGTATCTGAATAATTTGATTAATTTTGCATTGTTTGTTTGTTTGTTTATGTAAATGTCGATTTTCCTTTTTTTTGTGGTGTTATTTTTATTTAACCTGTTGTATTAGGTGGAAAACCTGTAAGGGCGGAGTCTATAATGAACTAAAAAAAAATCTAAATTTGACTCATACCAATCCTCAATAGTCCTCAAATTGTCTCATAGGTAATCCGCGGGCTCTCTTCAATTAGCCGCTTTACAGTAGTCACATTATTTTCGTTGACGGCAGTTGAAGGCCGCCCTTCACGAAATTCGGCATGTAAAGAAACTCGACCTCAGCAAAACATCGCCTCACGGTGCTCAAACAAGTTGCTTCTCTCCCAAAAGCATTTTGAAGACGAGCGGCACAGTTTTGCGGAGAGAGAGAACTCTTAAAACCATAAAAAAATCATCGCTCTAAAATCTTTTCGACTTAATTCTATTTTCGTTGCGTATGTAGAACTTTAATGCGTGATAAAAAACAATTGACAAATGATTTCCCGACAATTGTTTTCTTTTAATACTAAAAAGGTTGCAACGTTTCAAAAAATATAACATTCGAAATTCAAATAGTTCCGATTAGCTAGAAGTGCAAAACGTTTAGTGTGCTCCATGTAATATTGTTTGCGTCATTACAAACTTAATATCTTCTATTGTAAGTGGTTTTTTGCTCATGTACCAACTAACAACAAAAGAAACCTGTAACGATATTGTATAAGTCTCTAGTCTAGACACCTTATGTTAAGGTTTTCACTTGCAAAAGCCATTCTATCATCAGTCAACTCTCGTAAAGCAGAGCTGAGACAGTGGCAAGGGTAAAGTAAAAAAAAAGGATTAAATGTGAAGTTTCTTTGTTAGCTTCTTCTCCACATAACCTATTCATTGTGAAACTATCAACTGTTTCATTCGTTCATTAAGTAAACATTTTGTTTTTCTAATGAAATAAAATTAGTGATTTGATTTAATTTTAAAAACCTATTTAGAGGCTAAAAATTCCACCCATGCCGGGATTCGAACTCGCGACCTCTGGCTATCCGTGCCAGCGCTCTTCCAACTGAGCTAATGGGCGACTCACCGGCATCAGTGAAATTTCGAACCTCTACAATATTCTCTGTATTACGTACATTTTTAAAATTGTCTTTAGCACGGGTTAGTGCATTAAAAATAATATACTCGTATTGATTGAATTTGATTTCCAACTCGATAAATTATTAGAAAGACAAAGGGTTCATTTGAATCATTGTTTTGGATGTATTTTTTGTTTCACAATGAATTGGCTGTGTATGTAGTCAACATCGACTGGGATCTATACTGTAGGAAATAACAATTAATGATTACGGATGAACTCGTGATGTCAAAGTAATCTTAGATACTAATAAAAATTTGTATACTCCTGTAAAGGTGTTTCACACTGAATTGTACATTAAAATAAGTAGTTTTTAAATGAAATGTAAAAATACTGTTGGAGTAGTTAATAAATAATAATAATAATTTGTTCGCTGTTGATTGATTGTGTCACAAGTAATTAATAGGTAATCGCGATCTTAACAAATCTGTGTGTGGTGTACATTCCAGAGCATATTAATCTTTACATCAATTCACTGTATTTGGTTATGGTACGGTCAACTTTGCAACAATAATATTAAATTTGTCCTGATGTCGACTGTACGAGAGTTATAGAGCATACGAGGTACTTTTTTGCCTATTTTTTTAAGCTTCAGAACAAAGTTTGTTTTGAAGAACCACTGCATGAATATGAAATAACCTTCAACTAAAGGCGTCCACGCACGCGACGGGGTTCGTAGCGGAATGGCTACGCTGTGTCGTAGCAGTAGCTGTTCGTAGCGCGTAGCTGTTCGTAGCGCGTAGACGATTGTAGATGCTCGTAACAAGTCATACAACAAGCTGTTAATCTACTGTTAACAGTTGTCAATTTTTTTTTTATACGTACTTTGGACAAATAACAGCTGTTAACAGTAAATGAACGGCTTGTTAGTGTGTGAGAAACCGGGGGTTGGGGTTCAATCTGATTTTCCTCAAAAAATTTAACGTTTGCAATGTTTTAAAAAAATTCTGCGGATGCATTAAAATAAGTGATTGCATTTTAGTCTACTTTTAAAAATAAAAACCTACTTAGAGGCTAAAAATTTCACCCATGCCGGGATTCGAACCCGCAACATCTGGCTATCCGTGCCAGCGCTCTACCAATTGAGCCAATGGGCGACTCACGGCATCAGTGAAATTTCGAACCTCTTTACACTACTTATTCTCTGTATTACGTACAGGCAGCGACATCTGACTTAAGCAAATTGCATTACTTACAGCCCCGACTACCTACTTTGCAGTTAGGTTTAACATCGGAACGATATCACTGTACCCACATGATTATATTATTTTTATTTTTAATGCACTGACCCATGCTAAGGACAAATTTAAAAACCTATTTAAAAATAAGTTTATATTCAATAAGTAACATTTATCAATAAGTAACATTTCATTACGGTTGTGAACGATATTGTATGCCATCAATATGCTTAGAAGAAAAATACCTCAATAATTTTTACCTGTTTATAATTGAAAGGTATTTTACATTAGACACATTAAAATTAGTAACATTAGATCGACCCCACAATACCCACAATGCTGGGTAAAACATTTACAAAGCATACATAACGCCCAACCTTGCTAGTAGTAAATAGTTACTTACGATTATCTTTTTTAACCGACTTCAAAAAAAGGAGGAGGTTCTCAATTCGACCCGTATGTTTTTCTATGTTTGTTACGCGATAACTCCGCCAATTATGAACCGATTTGAACAAATCTTTTTTCGGCGTATAGGTGATACCTCAAGGGTGGTCCCATTGAAATTTAATAATAAAATAATTAACTTTAAAAAAAACCGACTTCAAATGCGTAAACACAAAAAAAACTAAAAAATAATTAACTTTTAAAAAAAAATAAAACCGACTTCAAATGCGTGAACACAAAAAAAAACTAAAAATTAATAAAATAATTCCTAATATCTGTTACCTAATACTATAATTTTCCTAAACTATGTCAAAGTAATTAATTTTTTGTGTTCACGCATTTTAAGTCGGTTTTATTTTTTTTAAAAAGTTATCTGAAATAAAAAATCACAGGTTTTCGATGTTCATCCACAAAATACAGTACAACAAAATAAGAACGTGAAAGAGACAAAAATCCGTGCCCCATAACAAGAGAGCTGTCTCGTGAGAAGCCTGGCAATATTAAATAAAAATATAATATTCAATTCGCATAAGTAAGTAAAGCATGTAACTCCGACAACTCAATCAAAATCTCCCGGCGCCCCGCAAACTTGGCCGCCATCATCATTGCATTACTTCGTTATTGATCAAACGTAAGTGCCTGGCCAAATTCAAGACCTCAAGTTAAGCAAAACCACCTGTATTGCCATTGCATTAACCGCTATGATGGACGCATTGACAACTTTGTGCGACGTCGCCGTATAGACAGCATTTCTCGCGTCGAATATTGGAATTCCTAACTTTTCGACGCAAGAATATGCCGCACTTACACCCGTATCTTGCCGCAGTCAAGAGTCACGTTTTCTGCTACAGACATAAGGTTCAGAATGGTCTGCGGATGAGCCTAAGCGTTGTTGACTATTGTGTGCGCAAAGGCATTCCTCGGGGCGATCTTGGCGGAGCAACATACGCTCGAATGTGCCAGGAATAATACAGGTTCACATGATTCTAAAGCAAAGAATTTTATTTAAGGAGCTAACTATAAATTTTATTATGCTACGTAATACAGGGAAGGGTCAACAAAGCGCATGATATCACAGCGCAGGTGAGATCGAAGTAACATGGTTTATGTATTTATGATCCCAATAGCGTCTGGGATCTGACTACCAAAAGTGACGTTGATCTGGTCTCAAGTGACTAATATAGTGAATGACAATGTGCGACTATACTTCAAATGGATTCGTTAACAGTTAACTGAGAAACAAAATTTATAATTGATACTTGGGGTTTTATAACTATTTAATTGTCCTATTAATAATGAGAAAAAATATTCTCATAAAAATTCTTGCTTATTTGTTGAAAAGCTTCTCTTTTTGTAAACTTATAACTAGATTTCATTATAATGCAATAATTTGAGATTAATAAATGTTCTTCACAAAAAATAGTAACGCTAACGTAAGACTAACAAAAACATAATTTTTTGACTGTATTACGTAGGTTCTTGTATACCTGCAAAAAACCTAGAAACCCTTTATTAAAGTATAACGGTCGGCCTGTAAAACACAAACGAGCATAACCCGCCTCATTACATTCACAAAACACGTAACATTCTCTTTTATGAATACTAAAACTGTTTGCTGTAATCACGCGGAGTTTCATAACACAAAGTATATTTAAACAGCATACTAACTGAGACAGTGGACGTTTTGGGACAATCCGTTTATATCTTAATGTTGGCTGTATGTAAGTCTTCTTTGTCTTCCTTTTAACTTCAGATTTCAGTCCATAGATTGATGATTTGGGCAACAATGCTGTTACAACAGGCACCTTCTCTCGACACTGGAGTTGATGCTGGAAAGAGCGAGTTTTAATTAAATGGTGAAAAAATTGATACTTTTTTTTCATCGTGCTCAATGCAGGTACTAGGATCGTCAAAAGAAAGATAGAGAAAATTTTATTTTACATAAAAATATATTTCTTAAACTAAAAGTACATACGGCGGCCTTATCACTAAAACTATCTCTATCAGAAAATTTTGGCTGGACTGCATTAAATGGAATATTAATTTAAAAATAAAAAATTAAAATAATTCCGGAGGTAATACGTATAAGAGTTATCGACCCCCCTCAAGTGAAAAGAGACAGTAGTTGTTGACAAGTTGACACGTGACGATGGATTTAGAATAAAATACCTAAAACTAAAAGTGTAAATGCGAGTTGTTTATTCGGAAAAAAGTAGGTACTGATCTGGAATCAGTACCTACTTTCCATTAGACATTAATCAGTTAGATTAATCAGTCTGTTTTGGAATCAATTTCGCAAAAAAATCTGGCGCATTCAGTTTTTGGTTTTGTCAATATCTGGGTAGTATAAATCAATATTGACATACTGACCTCCGATTTCGCCTAAATATTAATCTATTAATGTACTGTTGTCAGTTGTCAGTAAATAACAAAACAATTGAGAGCTGCTAACAATACTGCTTTCATTTAATTTCTTAATTGCAACGACTACCCGTCTCTAATTTATCTCTTGTCTCCGTGTATTGTTGCCTAGGCAAAATAACTTTTAGTAATAAGGCCGCCAATTGTACTATATTTTCATATAATTACTGTTACTGTAATTTTCGTGTACAATAAAGAATATTCTATCTCTTCTAAAAAAATCTTACAAATAAGTTTAAAGTATTGGTATAATTTTCGATACCAACCCTTTATACGTCCTCACTGCTGGGGCACGGGTCTCTTCCTGCATTGCAGGAAGCTTAGTCCATACTCCACCACGGAAGCCAAGTCCAGGTTGGTGGAGGATTGTAAGACAGTGGCGGGCCTTACTGTCAGAAGTTATCAAGCTGCCATAAGGCCTCGGACAAGCCTTAACGACTGCCATTAACTGACAGCCGGCACCAACGGCTTAACGTGCCTTGCAAAGCACGAAAGCGCTCGACGGCCAACCATCTAGGACCTGACCGCACCTGCTGTTGCTTAACTCAAGCGATTGATTCCAATCACTTGTTTTGAATAGGCCACGAGCGCTATAACAGAGCCGCCGCCCTAAAACATCGCCGCACTAACGCCCTCGATCCCACAGGGCCTTGGAGACTTAAAACAGCTCGCGACCATTACAGGTGTTAGTGAAATGAACTCAATTAGGGGAATGAAACTGCTGTATGTAGTGTATGGAAGGCGCAATGGGCGCGCCCGTTGCCGGCTTATCACGCAGTGGGTAGGTCAAATGGGTAGATTAGGACATAGGCGGAGAAATAGGCCTGGTGGAAATGTTCCTACGAATGATTCCCACTCTCGATTGTTCCCCACTACTTGTCAAAGGGGCTCCTTGTTCACATCTTTAAATGTGATGCTGATCTTTAAATGCTAATACGTCTGTTATGTAGTAAAATTTTTAATGTTTTATAGGTCGCAGTTTCTGCGCTACATTGGACAATTTTTTTTTATTAAGAACAAAAAAGGAGCGCTCGTGGCCTAGTCGAACCGAGTGATTGGAATCAATCACTTGAGTTAAGCAACAACAGGTGCAGTCAGGTGCAGGATGGGTGACCGTCCCGCGACTACCGCTAGTGGCATTTTTTCCGAGCGCTTCCGTGCTTCGCAAGGCAAGTTAAGCCGTTGGTGCCGGCTGTCATGTAATGGCAGTCGTTAAGCCATGTCAGATGCCTCATGGGCGGCTTGATAACTTCTTACAGTAAGGCCCGCCACTGTCTTACAATCCTCCGCCAACCCGGACTTGGCCCCAATGGTAGAGTATGGCCTAACCTTCAGGATGCAGGAAGAGACCCGTGCCCCAACAGTATGGGGACATGCAAGGGTCGATATCGTATATCGTATTGGACAAAAAAATGTCGTTCCACTTCAGGACATGGGATTTAATAACCCAACCCGTGCTAACCATGCATGTGTGATCCTAGAGCAAACATGAGTCTCTTTCATAGTCTTTTAAAATCACCAATAGAACGCTGGATTGGTTTTCGACTCGCAATCAAGCAGTCAAGTCATAATCGTCCACTGATGGACATAGGACTCAACCAGGCACTCCACTTCAATGAAACAATGTATGTGCTTGTATGTAAATGTAACTTCTTTCAGTCCTTGGCAATTCTAATCCAGCAACTGCCAGCAATCTACGTCAGTCCAGACGAGTCGGCTGTCGGTCAGTCGGTCCAGCTAACTGGTCAGCGTCGTAGCGGCGTTTGCCAGCGGATCTATTATGTAAGCATGCACTAGGATAAGTAGCGTAATTTTTTACTTTTGTAGGTTATCCAGCATATGCCTATATATTTTGACGCTTCGGAAACTGTATGAGCAAACTCAACATAAATGAAAAAATGAAAATGAAAATGTATTGGTAATAAGTAAACTGCTGATACAGCAAACCTGTGTGCCGCGCGCTACCTCCTTTAGTAGAATAAATACTCCCAACCGGGACGGACACATCGAATTAACGCCTCTAAGGCTTAATTTCACATCTCCCGCTCGCGTTGGTACCCAAATGTAGGGCGCACGAAATTGCCCCTCCATTTTTGGTCCTTCGAGCCGTATTTGAACCAGCAACCTATGGTTGAAACGGACAATCCAATACAGTGAATCGTTACTTAATAGGCGAACAGTTCGTGATCTCTACTTGAGAACCTTTACACAGAGAACCGATCCGCAAATCCGCACCCAAAATATGAACCACATCGAGTTGACATTCAGTTGGAGATGCAGTATTATGCCGAATTTTCCTTACGCCGAGCGTACCTAGCTAATACTGAATACATATGTAGTAAGTGATCACTCGCGCCTCCAATACATTACAGGTTGACTACTAAGCCGAGTTAACACCGCACAATACGACCTGTCACGAACTGGCCACGCAACACAACGAAGTTAGAGGTTTTAAAGAGTTTTACACCAACGAGTATTATTTTGTATTGAGTTTATTTGTTTTTAGGAACTGAACATTAGGTCACTCCCTTATAATGTCCTAAAGCTGCCACTGGTGTTCCGATAGTGGAATAAACGTACATGGCTTACTTATGTATCAGGTTCTAATTTATTTGTAATTCATCGAGGGCTTTTTACTTTGCGAGCTAGAGCTACTCATCTCTCCTACTCAGTGTTTTGGATTTTGTCTCGAATATCAACAACGCTGGCAATTGCTTTTAGAATAATCTGCAGCATGTGGAGGACCTACTGCTTGAGTTTCCAGATCTGGCTCCATTTATCAGCACGGAGAGGATATGGTTTTTAGGAATTCAATTAATTCTTGCTGATTTAGCGGAGTTGATCTTGGCCTCCATATACATAGAAGTCGTCGACGTCGTCAGGCTATCCTAGTCCACTGCAGGACAAAGCCCTCCCCTAAAGAGCGCCACGTTGTGCTATCATAGGGAGTAATGCCCATAATCCCCACGCTGGGCATGCGGGTTGGGGATTGCAGTTCGGTGGAATTGTACTGCAGGGGGCGCTGCTGCCCACCCCCCGGTGTCTAGGGTTATTTTAAAAATGGGCCTCGTCGTCAAAAAATTCCTTCCCATTATCTAAGTTCACACTAATTCATTCAGCCTTTTAATAAAGATGCCAAAATTCGGGCAGCCAAGAACACCAATAAGTAGACAATGATGCATTGTAACTAAAAGGCTAGCCATGCAATCGAATGCTACCGCGTAACAAACTTCCTAGGCGTTGAAATGGACGGCTGATTTAATGAGCTGGCGGCGATATATACACCAATTCGTCTAGGATACGCCAGCCTATCCTTGCGTCCCTGCCTATCCAATCCAATACGTATACCAACAGTTTTAATAGATAGATGGATAAATAGATTGATAGAAAACACTATATTCTTGTTGGATACGCAGAAACAACCGGTAGCTACCTTTAAATTACATGATTGAATCACGGAAGCCGACTGATTGAGCAATCCCCTGAAAACTTGATGAGACCGCGGCCGGCTGGCAGCTAACTTGCCGCTTTCAACCGGCCGGCGTGACCCTTGGCATTTCTGGCCACTTCAGGGTATTTTATGGGGCCATTCGGTTAGGTGGAAAAACATGAACATTTGATTCTATTATATTATTTTTTTAATGCACTAACCCGTGTTAAGGACAATATAAAAAACCTATTTAGAGGATAAAAAGTAGTACTTGCAAAGTAGTAGTAGTGCAAAGTAGGTACTCGGTGCTGCAAGTGATGCAAATTACTTCAGACAGATGTCGCTGCCTGTACGTAATACAGAGAATATTGTAAAGAGGTTCAAAATTTCATCGGTGAGTCGCCCATTATATAGCTCAGTTGGTATGAGCGCTGGCACGGGTAGCCAGAGGTCGCGGGTTCGAATCCCGGCATGTGTGAAATTTTTAGCCTCTAAATAGTCTTTTAAAATTTGATACTATATTTTCTTTTGTGGTTCTTCAGTACAGTGAAATTTGAAGATAAAAGTATTCGTATTTGTTGGTCCTATCAATAAAGGATCAATGTAGATTTAAAAATATACAGGAATTGTACTCGTATACTGACTATCACACCCAAAAGCTACACTGTAGACGCCAAAAGAAACTATTTCATCCATGTAAAGTAGAGTAGTTAACCGGCATTGAACAGGTAAGCACGTAGTAACATCGTAGATCCCGTCTTCGCTTACCATCAAGCGTGACTGGGGTCAAGTGTAACCTGTCCTACTTAAAAAAAATATATGAGAATAATGAAGAAATAAGTATAAAATTATTGAAATTTTGCTTGTATTTGATCTCGATGTTTTGAATAGGTGTTAAAATGTCAAAGTTAGTTTTTAATACAGTTGCTCAAAAAGTGGCGTATTGCAGGGATGTATGGCGTGCGGGATGTGGGCTATTACACACTCGTGCTTTTTTTTATCATTCCCGCACGCGTGCGTTCTCTTTCCCAACTGTCAAAATAATGTCTATTAAAAAGAAAACCCAACCATGAAGTTTTTACTAAAAAAAATCATAGAAGTTTTATGATTCATGCAAATACGTATATTTCTAAAAAGGAGCTACTAATTTGTTTCAATATCACATTTAATGATTTGATTGAATGAGTTAGGTTAGGTTTCATTTCATTTCATCTCATTAAATTTCATTTTCATTTCATATCAATAAAAAAATCCTACTGAAGACTGACTGTATGGGCATGGTTCCCTTTGCCTACCAGAATGGGTAAAGAATAAAAAATCTCTGCTTATATTCTTTTACGGTTGGCGCCATTTTCCAAATAATTTTTCTTTCTTAAATTGCTTATATTTTTCGCAACTGTAAGTATTAAAAATAGTCGTTCAGTACACGTGCGGAACCGTCATTGCAACTTGTTCCGACCGTAGATAGAGTAGAACTATAGATCAAGGCACAGTGTAACCGTTTTCACGTCGGTGAATATTATTTGTTTGTGTGCGTGAATGTTGCCACAGTAAAAGTGAATTGCCATAATGAGGGATAAAATATTTCAGTCGTTCATAGGCCATGAATAAAAATGCAGATTTAGTTTTGAATTTTATTAATCATACATGTCTGACAATTGTTTGCAGAACGTAGCAAACGTTTTATAAACAATTGTCTTTTTGTATAATTAAAAATACGTTTTATTTTACACGTTTAAATTTTACAAGTTAAGGCGCTTAGGGACGCTATCTAGGACCACCAATGGAATACAATCATAAACTGTTTTATTAATAAGTTTTTTTCATATAAAAATTCACCATATAAAAAATCTTTCGAAGGGTACCTCAGACCACCAAAATGTACATTTTGTCGAAATGTAGAGAGCATATTCGAGCATTTGATGTAGGTGACCAGTTCTCTCTTCTAAATGCTAGCACCCATTTTTCCAGAACAGAACTATTTTGAAGAAATCTGGAAAAGAAACATTGCTAATATTAATAAATATTGTAATACATTAAAATATAATAAGTAATAACTTAAGTATTATTACTCGCGATACTCATACATAGCTGTTGTATATTGAACGGGTCGATTATTTATTAGGGAAATAAGGTAATTACGTTTTACCTAATAAACGATCGCGGCTAGACGGTATTGTACGAGATTCATTGATACAAATTCAAATTTGAATTCTATACTGAATTCAAGGGCACATTGCTTGCGGCAGAATGCACAAAAACACCGAAAGGGTTCTTGCGATAAATTCGAGTTGACACATTTTCTGCTGAGTGGAATGAATGCTGAAAAATTATATGGGCAACAAGTCACATAGGAAGGCGATGCAGCTATCTAACAAAGCATCAGGATATTATATTTGATAATTCAGTGCTGTAGCCGTAATGTTTCTGTCTCTATTGTTTTTATTATAGATTTCGATATCAACCCTTGTATGTCCATAACTCTGGAGCAAGGGTCCTGCATTGCAGAAAGGTTAGGCCATACTCCACCGCAGGGGCCAAGCCCGGGTTATAGTTTTAGGTACATTTGATTAAGTATTAAAGATTCATAATATATTTTGATTACGTTTGTAACTTAATATCTGTACAAGGACAAGCCGTCGAAGTCTGGGACTTCGAGTTAAGTAATGATCACGCAGCGTTGCCAGATATACGATTTAAATCGTATTCATACGATGTTTTACATTTCTGTTGCATATACTCGTACGATCAAGGGGCAGAAATCGTACGTAAACATACGACTTTTTTTAGATTTTATTCAACCAAAGTACTAATACCAACATAGCACGTCACTATTTATTCTTTTACTTACTAAGTAGCAACCCTTAAGGTAAATCTAACTAATGTGCGACGTTACCGGTTACTCGTTTTTGTGACACAGATTATGAACGCTGCTTCAGTTCAGTCAATCTTATTAAAACAAATATCCGAAATAGGCTGAGCAATGAAACTCTAAACGGCACACTTTTGGCAAAACAACATATTAAGCGCTATGGGTGTTGTGTGGATTTTTCTCAAACAAGAGCAATAATATTAACATTACAGTAAAACCCTTTACGGGGATAAATAAAAACCTAAAAATAGTGTGTTTATGTTTAATCGATTGTTTACTTTAAAGTAATAAAACAAAGGTTTTGAAAACGTTCTGTTTTTTTAGCAGCCTTCTTAGGGAATACTACTTTTTATTTTCCCATCGTACGGTCGCTTATAACGTCTGCCAACACGGTCAAGTAATGATCGGGATTTTCGACATAAACGGATGGCAACATTTTTTTACTCTTCGTTTTTTTAGGTTAGGAAAGAAAATTCTATTAAATTGCTTTTCTTACGGACTAGTTGCAAAGCTACTAGTTGAAATTTAACTTAAAATACTCAACATAAGGCAACTTTGGGCTTAACAATAATTGAAACATAATAATTACTTACCTATCAAAGGAAACTTCCCCCAAAGCTCTTTCTTAACGATTTCGGCATACGAGTACACTACAATTCACCATACCTTCTCTATTTAGGTCACTTTTAATATATCATTTCACAAATACACGGTTGCTCTTCGAAACGGCTAGCGTAGCGTTAAATATGATAAAATTTTCAAAATCTTGTCGTTTGTTTGCCCCCAAAAACGTCAACTTGACACTGGGGGCAAACAAAAAAAGCAGTTACACTTTTGCTGTTTACTCTATCTCTTTCTCACCCATGGTCGCTACGAAGTTTGTTTCATTTAAAACTTGTATGTGTGCGCTGTGGCTTGCTCTATAGTTTTAGTCCCTCTACGGTTCCGACTGACCCTCACCTTGTCATTGCAAAGAGTTCCGACATAATTATGTTGGAACTCTTTGCAATGACAGCCTTTCCGCACTTGTAATGAAATATACTATTCAGGTGGTTTCAATTTCAAGCCTGATTCAGATATTACTATGACCACCTCAGATCAGATGACCACTCAGGTATTGCTTGTGATGTCCTTGCATGGTAATTTAGGTCCGCTCTGACACCATAGATTGCTCTTGATTGCATTGTCAAGTGGCTATTTTGCAAGGGACGGTATTATGAAAATATCGGAAAAATATAGTTTTATTAATACGGCCCTCATTTGCAATCACTTGTTTATTACAAAAAAAGTGATTGTACTTGGTTTTTTACGCCTAGCATGCTGCGCTCCACTGCATTTTGTCAAACCTTGAGGTTGGACTTTTGATATTTAGTCAAAGATCAGGTTTGATAGTAGGTTATGATGGGCAGTATGAACATCCCAAGTAGCTTACGCTTCAGGACGAGCGGAAGCACGCCTTTCATGAGCTCTTTCATAGACCAGTACCTCTTTCACGCGTTTTTATTAGTTTTTATGTGGCCTATGTAAATGTACTCCTTGATGTTGTACATTCCCGGCCCAATAAGAGTTGGCCTACAAGCCAAGGAAGAGTGAAAATCTAAAGGGAAGGCCCAGCAGTGGGACACAGTTTTGGCTAATTAAAAGAAAAAACAAAGTGTACTTTTGATTGTTGCTGCTCGCCTGAGATGCAACAACGCTGTCAAACAATAAGCAGGCGCGCCAACTCACCGCGTTCCAGCTATACACCGGGTATATTTTAGATGTTTACGTAGACAGTGACACTGGCCAAAACAAGCCGGTCGGGGCGCATAAAACGTCGCAGTAATCGTGACAGACGGCCGGGGCGGTAATGGGGATTCATAGCCGCGACCGCTCTGGTACAGACAGCACTTCAATTTTCAGGGACTGCGGTCGAATCAGATGAGAAAGTCGTACCGCAAGTGCGCAAGATAGACAGATAGAATATTTCTTATTGTATCACACACTCTATAAATGTGGGCAATAGCCCACAAGCTAGGTAACAGTTAGTGTTTCAGCCATTGTAAGCGTTTCGTCTAGAAATGTGTCCTAGCGGTACCTATCTAACCTTTCAGTTTTTTTTTTGGAACCAAAACTTTCGTAAACACTTCTTTTCAATCTTGTCTATCGCTATGACGAATTAGAGAAACTGTTTTATTTGCTGTGCTTTTGTACAATTATTCTTCTTTTTCTTAGAGTTCTTCTCCATGATTGACGTTGAAAATCAGTTCTGCTTATTCCTCTTCTCCCTTTACCAAGCCAAATATTGAATCTTCGATGCTGGCCACTCCAGTCCATTCTCCGATGTTAGGGTCATGATTTTTTTCCGGCGTGCCATTCCCCTTCAATTTTGCCCACAATAATAGCTAGAAAAAGTATGTAGGTATCATCCGTTTCATGATCCAAGTTACCTATGGTAGGTTTTCGGAATTGATTGAGCCGTCATAGAATCCTCTCGTTGGTAGCTTCAAGGACTTAATCAATACATTCTAAGGTACCACCACATTTCAAACGCTTCCAGTTATTTGTTGGCTTTAACACCTCCGCAACTAAGACATAATAGAGCGTACTTAATCACGTGATGAAGTGTCACTACATTACTGTTCCTATCACACTACTCCAAATAAATAGCTAAAAATCTATCAAAACGGGACCTGATTTATAAAAGTGGAAGCCTAAACATTTGCGAATGTTCGTTAGAACGAATGTTTGTTAACGTCAGCTGGCCAACAAAAGTTGGCCTTGGCTTTTACAACCATTGAATCGTGCGGAAAACAAAAGTGTACCAAGTTACTCTATTAAGGGAAGCGCGTGGTAGCCTAGCGAAGCGCTCGTGGCATAGTCGAAGCGAATGATCGGAATCAATCACTTGAGTTAGGCAACAACAGGCGAGGTCTCGTGTAGGATTGGTGACCGTCCCGTGACTACCGCTGGTGCCATTTTTCCGAGCCGGAACGTTACGCCATTGGTGCCGGCTGTCATGTATATATTAGCCATCGTTAAGCCACATCAGAGGCCTTATGGGCGGCTTGATAATTATCACATTATCACAGTAAGACCCGCCACTGTCTTATAATCCTTCACCAACCCGCACTTGGCCACTGTGGTGGAGTATGGCCTAATCTTGCGATGCAGGAAGATACATACATAGTGTTGATATCGAACGAAGGGTGATTTTCCCACAAAACGTCAGAGATCAGTTGTCGACGGTACTTCAGTCAGTCGTGGTACTCATCTAATTTTTAATGACTCTTAATGCTGCGAGTGGACAGGATTAGCAAGGTGTGATGCGGAATAAGCCTACCACCTAATGACTTTAATTATGAGTTGGGTAGATAGACTTATCTTACACCTTATTTATTTAGCTATTGCATATGTTTATTCTTTTTTTATACATAGTTGTGAATAGTTCATTAATTTTTTTTATGCAGTTTATATTTTTTTATACACTGTAAATACAATCACTGGCTGTCCATGACACAGGCTCGGCCTAGTGTGGAAGCCCGAGAGTCGAGAAGCACTGTTTTGCTCACGCTTGTGACTCACTTGCCTCGATCTGTAAACCGGTGCTAACTATAAAGAGCGCAATCTACCCGTCACCCAAGACACAGGCTGCGCCTAGTGTGGCAGTCACAATAGATCATAATTAATGTTATAAATTTTTATAAATAAACATATTTTTATTATTTTATTTTTTCATGTCAGGATCGTAGCATGTGGCAGACCCTAGTCTCAGCCTATCCCTCTTTCATACAGGCGTGAGGTTATGTTATGTTATTTTTCCATGTTGGTATTTTTACCACGTCCTATTTTGTGTGCGTGAGCCATCTTATTTATTTTTCAATTTATTTAATGTGCACACATTACCCGATTAAAATAAGATAACCTCTTTAAAATTATCGTTTCACTACAGATCTGGTAGGCTGAAAGATATTTCTACTGAAATAAGCTCACCTATATTCCAGTTTATGTTTTGCTTATGTCTTTTGTAAATATTTCTTTGAGTACAATCAAGTATGTTCTATATTACTCTTATGCAGTTGATAAAGTTGTCCAGGAATTTGCGAACGCGGGTCTAGACCCAAACCCATGTATGGATTTGTTCCTCAGGAATTATTGATCAGTATCTTGGCGTAGTTGAGTATAATTACGTTATCTGTAGGTAGTTTCACCAGGGAGTACTGTGCTTAGACACCTAAAGGTGATACAAATACACAACTCGAAACAAAGAAAATAAGTACCCGCTAAATAAACCACCAAACAATAACCGTAAAAGAAATGCAAAATAAAGAATAATTAGTTCCGCTTAATTCGTCCCGTAACGTAACGTAGCGTTAATGGAATAATGTGCTTTCGACGCTTTGTAGGCGGCCGCGCACATTCGCGGTCCTGAGCGCGCAACGCGGTAAGGACATCATTCCCGCAGTCCGCATTGTTATTCACCGGGCGACCTCCTTTGTGACGTTTTAGGAGCGTGCCATGCCGCATCGCGTCTCTCTGTCACTCCTCAGCACTTCCCTACCCATGTAAGTGAAACCGCAGATACGGTGCGTAAGTTTCGCCCCGGGCGGTTGAATGTTTCGCCCCGTCCTTTTCAGGCGCAGGTTCCTCGGGCGGACGGAGAGAGACGGAATATTTGGCGCAACAGTTGTCGCACGTAGTTATCGATCCGGCAGGCTGGCCACGTGCGCTGTAGCGTTGCCTCTACGTTGAGTTTTCCTCCAGGAAAAATTTGGAGAGTTTCTTTTGGTCGCGTTTCATTTCTGTTTGGCTGCGAGCCTTTGTTTCTTCGTTGTCGAGAAGGCGGCGATGTACGGCTCGTGTTTGGGTTGTGTAGTGTGCAGTAAAAGGGGGGTATTTCGCAGCTATTGCTCCATTTGGCCGGCGAGGCCCGCGTCGCTCGTAAAATAAAAGCGGAATGAAATGCCCCTCGGGCCCTCGCTTGTATTATATCACGTGATCAATACTTGATGGTTAGTATCGGAATAAGTGTAATGGTATGGGTTATTTAACCCTCCGCTTGTCGCGCCTTTTTTATTACCTGAACAGTCGCATGGGGTCTGCAGCGACCCCAAAAATAAATAGCAATCGATTGGTATTATACCATAAATTTATAACATGATTCTATTGTTATGCATTTGATTAGGACTACATTGAAACAAAAAACTATATATATTGTAAATCAGTCATTTATTTATATTTATAAAAACTTAAAAGAAATAGGAGTTACAATTTTTCTTACATTTTAACTCAGTCTCCTTAAATTTAACTAAAAAAATAAAAAACAAAGGACTACTTCTCTTTTTTATATACTAATTTGAGATCAATCAACTAAACATTAAAATCGAATATAAATCAACTGAAAACATAACAAAAATATATATACTTCTTAACTCTTAGTTAGCCGTCTAGCTATTTCTTTGGACACAATCAGTACATATGGTTTTGGTATGGTTTGGACAAATGTTTCCTTTACATTGATAACAGATTGACTTGAATTTCCTGTCTGTACGTCTTGGACAGTGAATGCAACGCTTTCTCATAGGTACCAGCTGAACATCATCAGCAGGCAAGTCCTGAAGAGGAGGTATAAACCGTCGTATACACTGTTTCAAATCACGAGGTAACGTCAGCACAGTGGCTCGTGACTGCAATTCTTGACTGCACATTTCAAATGCCAAAGTTTTCAAAAAAACTTTCCGTTGCATCTTGTTTGATGGGTTCATAGCATCCAGTATTATATGAGCATTCAGTGCCCCAACGTCAAGGAAAGTAAATAGAAGTCGCAGCGGCCAACGGCGACAAACTCGCGCCACTGAATAGGTACCAATAAGTTTGTCTACAACATCAACCCCTCCTTTAGTTTTATTGTAGAATTCTATAACTTCTGGCAATTTCTTGGCACTGGTATCATCGATGACGCCATTGTGGTGCATTGTTGAGAGCATAATTACAAATTTCTTTTTCTTTGGGCAATAAGAAAGCATAGTTTTCGTGGGCTGAAAACCAAATACCGTCGAGTGTTCTTCCGTGACGTTATTCTTGAATTCACTTGGAATTTCTGGTTTATTTTTTCTCATGGTCCCCACCATGGTCAAATTGTGATCTTTGAGCAGTTCATCCGATAGAGCAACACTAGTAAACCAATTATCCATGGTGATATTTCGCCCGGTGCCTGATATTGGAGCAATTAGCCGTTTGACAAGAGCGTTAGTCGAAGTGTCTTGATAAAAAGGGCCTTCTGGTTGCCTCCCTACATAAATTTCCAGTTTTTTTGTATAAAATGACACAGCGTCTACCAATGAGAACAACTTTATGCCGTATTTAGCGGGTTTGCTGGGCATGTATTGGCGAAATCGGCAAGAACCTCTAAAACTCTCCAACATTTCGTCTATGGTAATAAACTCATTATTAGAGTAACATTTCTCGCAATTCTTGACAAATGATTCATAGATCAACCTAATTGGTGCCAATTTGTCAATCTCATTTCGTTGTGTACGTGTATGAATATCATCAAAACGTAGTGTTCTAAGCAAAAATTGGAATCGTTGTTTAGACATCACAGCCCGACAATAATCCAAACCAGTTCCATCAGTGATCCAAATGTCATCAATAGAAGCGTGCGACGACTTATGCAACCCTATTACATATAAAAGCCCAAACAAAGCTCTCAATTCAATCACATTTGTTAGACCACAGTCTCGTTCTCTTTCATAGTTTATTTGCATTGAAGTAATTTTTATATTTGTGCAAGTCACTATATGCTGTAACATATCTATATCCATAAACAATAACCAAGCCTCTAAAGGACTGCTTACCTCTCGCGCAGCACCTTGTGGACCTGCAGGCTCGGTGACTATATTATGCTGTCGTGTTCTTACACCTTGTGGGTAGGGAGTTTTCTTCCATTTGCAAACAGTCGTGTAAGAACCATCTCTTTGTTTTTTTTTGACAGTATAAAAATTACGCGAGGATAAATTCGCTAATGGCATATTCTCTTCGTCACCTGAATTATCCGAAGGATGATCCTGCTCAAGATGATCACTTTCCTCATATTCCTGTTCAGACTCCGTGTCATGCTCACTAGCTTCATCCGGATAGTTAACATTTTCTTCATCATCCTCTTCACCGCCAACAATATCCTCATCATCTTCTTCTAACCAACTTAAAATGCGCTGAGTTTGTCTATTATCCATTTCTACTCTTATAACCAATATTCTGGAACAATAAAACATAAATATAAACACAAACAATACAATACAACAAAAAAAAACCATTGAGTTCATACTAAAATTTTACTTACGTCGTTTGTCGCGCGGGGTCTCTCAGAGCCTTGCGCAGAAACACACGTCTATACCTCACGGCGCGCGCGCGCAGACTGAGTTGCGATGACGCGAGCGTGAACCGTAATCCCTTTTGGGAGGCTACCTAAAGTAAGAGACCTGTAAACTTATTCTAAGGCAATATATTTTTCAGTTTTCTAAGACCTGGGCTTTGAAAGACCCCATGCGACGATTCGAGTATGTATCTGCTCATCGCCTTTCATAGAAAATATCCAAATAACTCACTATAAAAATCTTGTTTCTAAGATAATGTATACACACCGCCGGTAGATTTGTACAAACGGCATCAGTGTGGTTGTTTTTCAATGTTTTTGATGATCTTTGCTCTGGAAAAGAGATTGTGATTAAGGAGGTTTTTTTTAAACCGGGTGTTTGTAAATTTAAAACAGGGCTTAGATGAATGTGTTTAACTTGCAACATTTTAGCAGTCGGGTTTTTAATTACTAATTCGGGGAGAAGGGGGCAATTGCCGCATCTGCCTGCAGTTTTTCGCAGATCGTCATCCCACCTAGTCGGAGAGCGTCCTACACTACGTTTGCGAGTAGCGGATTCCACTCAAGAACACGTTTAAAGACGGGTAGCCAGTGCAAATTTTAATACTGACACATAGGTACATAGCAAGCTGCAATTTAGGATCAATAGTGAGATACTCGTGCGTATCTCATACTTACTAACCCACAGTAGCCAAAAAATAGGGCTTGGGAAAACAAAGGAAGGTAGGTCCCTTGAGCACGTTTATCCGCAGCTGCTATAGTTTATTAGATTACCCTACTCCTTTATCTTCACTTCCATATCCATCTACACCAGAACGGTCACCATTCAGAGTCTGTAGTATTTGAAGCGTATTTCCTTTATAACGGTGCGTCTGTGGTTCGATCGCCAGTGCGTGCATGTACTCGTAGCAATGACTTTGTTTTGTAAATTATATACATTTATGAAGTTATAATAGCAATGCCACTGGCTAACTATGAAGGAAAACATCGCGAGGAAACCTGAGTGTCTGATGTGTTCAAATACCTCAGCGCTTGAAATTGCCAATCCGCTGTGGGCACACTTGGTAATTAAGAGAGAGTATAGTCTTCTTAATTACTGTAGTATGCTGTGTGGTGTCGGCCTAGATAATAGCACCAACCCAAATCTTCCCGCGGGTGTCGTAAAAGGCGACTAAGGGAAAGGACAAACCAGGAGGTGGGCAGCAGCGCCCCCTACAGTACAATTCCACCAACCCGCATGCCCAGCGTGGGGATTATGGGCATTACCCCCCAATGATGGTACAACCTTGCGCAATGGCGCTCATTAGGGGAGGGCTATGTCCAGCAGTGGACTAATATAGCCTGAAGAAGAAGAAGATAGTCTTCTTGAGAGAAAGCCTGTGCCATGCAGTGGGACGTATATAGGTTTATTAAAAAAAACTGTTCGTCGGACTTAACTGTCTTATCTTGACTTAATTGTATTTAGATAAAAACTATTCTTATAGGTTATTCCAAGAACCTTTAACAGAGCCGACGGACCGTGGAAACCTGAGTAACTGAGGTGTTCAAATACCTCATTGTTTTTAGTGATGAGGCCGTCGTCAGTTCTTTTAGGTTAAAAAATATCTGTGTAATTTCCTTTTTTCAGTACTAAACAGTGTTCTCTATCTATATATCTATCTATTGATAACTGCCGTGGCCATGCGTGGCGTGTAAACCCATTTAAAAACCTATTTAGAGGCTAAAAATTCATTAAAAATTCTGGCACGGATAGCCAGAGCTCGCGGGTTTCGAATCCCGGCATGGGTGGAATTTTTAGCCTCTAAATAGGTTTTTAAATTGTCCTTAGCACAGTTAAGTTAGTGCATTAAAAATAATAAAATAATTAAACCCATAATCTCTCTCTGAGACAAGGCCCGTGCATTAGGACGTTTATAGGCTACATAAAAAAAAGATGGCAACATTATAATAATAGTAAGGGTATCAACCCTCACTCTACAATTTGCTCGACTGTGCGAGTAATTGCGGGCACTTCTGGCAGAGTTTGGCGTTTGAGGGACAAGATAATCTATCTGACTGATAGCAATAAGATTGATTGTGCGTGCGGAATGCCCTCCGCCCTCTTTTTCCGTAGTTTCGTTTAACAGGGGAATCAATAATGCGTGTATACTGTAAAGATCCGGTGAAAATTAAGGGGGTTATTTTACTCACCACTATGAGCCACTTTTATTATAAGACTCACTCTGCAGTTTACATTATTTGCTCAATTCCTGATTCATTTCAACGACGAGCAACCATTGACGCGACCTCCATCTCTACTCACAACTCAGAGGCAACCTGGTCGAACTCTTGAGGCAAAAAAACCTAGTGGTTTTCTGTCGGAAGAGTCCAACTCCGGAAGTCCGTGAATCCGTAATTAAGCTATGTGTATGTTATAATGTATGTATGTTGTGCTTACAAAAGTTCTAGTTCTGCAAGTAACGTTTACTACATTAATACTAGTAGCTAATGATTAATATCTGGATGTACCGTGAGATCTAATTTTGAAAGGAAATGTAAGGACCATTATCATAAAATGAGGGCCCCAGTTGTTACGCAACAAAAATTGAATTAAAACAAAGACAATAAAATTACAGCACTGCGTTTAGTTGTAACAAAAACGTTTTTTAACCACAAAAGCACACCATTATCTTTATGTTACACTGAGTATACAAGCAGCTGTATATTATGAAGGTGTTACAGCTATTATTGCAGAGCTTACTACGAATCTAATTCACTGTGTCGGTTGCGGCACTAGGTTATACCTGTATCGAGGAGACCGATGGCTTTAATAACGGTTTTATCAACGTTTTATTCATAATAACGTGCATAAGATTTATGTATTGTCTCTGATATATGTAGAGGTTTTATTTATTTATTACTTGATAAAATCACAGTTCCATGTGACTCTAATCGAGAACGACTATACCGCAGAGCGTTAAGTGTGGACTTTCCAACTTTGCAAACAGACACAGGCAAACCATAATTGAACCGCTTACTGCAGAAAGGAAACATGTGCGCACAGCGGCGAAATTGAGTTTCTGTCAAAAATATGTCTTAAGAGGGTAATTACATCGTTTACTGTAAAAAAGAAACAACTGTCGCTAAAATTAATAGTGTGACGTCATGCTAAGAGTTTTGTTTACTGCAAAAACGCAACATGTCCTACAGATGTTACAGGTTTTTGTGTCTCCTGAAAAGTTTTGTTTTGTGTATATGTTTCCTTTTTGCAGCAAGCGGTTCAATTAGATAAATAATTGCCGTTTAATTAATTAAAATTTCACTCATTAAATACTTCAGTATGTCACTCTCCCCAACCCGCATGCCTAGCGTGGGGATTATGGGCATTACCCCCTATGATAGCACAACGTGGCACTCTTTAGGGTAGGGCTATGACCAGCACTAGTATAGCCTGATGACGATGTCAATCTCGTTCTTTTTTCAGAAAACTATAGAGACAGTTTGTCACCTAATTATTTTATAAGGGCTGTTCTATATCCAGTTCCGCTAGTGAACATAACAATGTTTTAGTTAAACACTAAAGGACTACCTTTGTCACCTTCTAGTGGTGCTTAATAAGTAGTGACGCTAGTCCTAGGCGTAGGCCCAGTAAGAACCTGTTAACAACTAAGTAGTAATGGTTAGTAACAACCTAGTAACAACCAGTAGCGGCTAATAACAACTTACCAAAGACATATTTCATGGTTTTCTAAGACATTTCGATGTACATTGCGATTAACCCTTAAGCTAACAAGCAGAAATACTGCTGTGGGGAGGACTAGGAATGTACATAGAATTAATCATAATAGACTTTGAAATACAATTCTATTATTCGTTTTGGCGTTTTATAAAACGCGACATGCCACCGCCAAGCGCTTCGTCGTGTTCCGGTGTGATGTCGAAAGCTAATAGATCGATAGATAGAGAAAATTTTGTTGCACAACCAGGAAAAAATGAATTAACATAAGGACTACTAAGGATGAGGCATTGTCTTGACTTCGTTCGCTTTTTTATGTAAGCCGAGCCTATCTTACATAAAAAAGGATGCGTTCAATAAAGCGTCTGTGCGCGTGCGGACTTAAAGCGGAAATGTAATAAACGCCCGTCGAGGACGGAGCCGAGAATTTGTTCGTACAACGTCGGAGTATTTTGTCGAATAAATAAAGTTGCTGACGCATTTTCTGCACTGCATTCATTTGCAGCTGCCTTTGAGTGTGTTTACTAGGACGCCATTTTTTGTTTCGCCGCCGTGTTTCCTGTTTTAATTGGCGAGCGGTGGAAAGCTCGATAAGATCTCGGGGAGTATTAGCATACACAGAGGCACGCTACTGCTGCGGTTTTTAGTCTGAATTACTCATTATGCTTCTGGAACTAATGAAATGATCAAAATATGTATATGTACAGAGTGGAAACTTCTAGCGGGGCAAGGAGAAGTAGTTTATCTGTTGCAGTACACGAAAATGGTCTTAGGAGACTATCCATAAGTTTTTATGAAATTTTGATCCCATTCACATAGTGTGAATGGAGATCAATATTTGGCTATGAGAAGAAGAGCGATTAATAAGAAAAATCTGTTCATTCCGGTCATGAATCAAGCACCCATCTGCTCTGAGTTCACCGATTGACCGCATTATATAAGAAATACAACGAATTAAAACAGTAAAAAATCACCTAACTAACGATACAGTTTTTATAGCTCCGGAAATTGAACAAAAAGTAGATATTTAGAAGAGAAGAGAATAGTTCTACATTTGTCTCTATATACATTGCAAAATTGTGTGAACGAGAAACAAATGGTAGTCCAGTGCTTTTCTTTTATTAACACAGTTGTTGTTAGTTTTCTCACGATGTTTCCCTTCACAGTCAGCGTGTGGAATAGCAATACCAATAAAATGCTTAGCAACGCTAATTCGCAGAATTACGTAACTTTGCGTATAAAGATTGTTTTACATATTTCTCCCTCTGGGAATCAAACCTGTATTTCTTGCTTTCTATTCCAATTCGGCTTGGTTGGCTCCGCACGTATTGACTTGTCTTTCCCGTGAGGTAGGCGGAAACTGTGAGGATCGTAAAGGTGCTGGGCGAGCCTACACAATATAAAACAATGTTCTAGGCACTGCAGCGTCGGTGTGGTCCCTCCACGCATCTAGTGTGAGTGAAAGTGCCACTGGACGCTGCATAAATCGTTTCATTACGTAGATGCAAAGTCCAAAGTATTTTTGGTTATACTGTTATAGTTATGTTTAACGCTGATAATCTGAAATATGGTAGCGGAGCGGTAGAACGCCGGCTTCTCCTTTGGGAGGTCGTAGGTTCGAATCTCGGCGTGTACAAATGACTTTGAATTCTAAGTTATATACATTTGTGAAGTTATATGAGCAATACCACTCTCTAACGGCAAAGGAAAACATCAAGAGGAAACCCTAGTGTAGTATTTTCTAAGGTTAACACGAGCAGTAGACATAATTAAAACTGTTTTTATACGGATTTATGCTCGTTTATTACATTTTTACAATTTTCCAACGTTTCGGCACTTTTTCAGGTGCCGTGGTCCCGGATGATGAGTCATCCGGGACCACGGCACCTGAAAAAGTGCCGAAACGTTGGAAAATTGTAAAAATGTAATAAACGAGCATAAATCCGTATAAAAACAGTTTTAATTAAACCCTAGTGTCTGAAATATTTTGCACTGGGACAGTTATTTGCTGTACATACAATATTGCTTTGTGTACAATCGTTGTCTGTTTTTTACCTTTGTGTATGTGTGCGTAGATGCAAATAAATATTTTTATCTATCTAGCATACCTCAGTTCTTACTACGTAAAATGACTCAACTACAAGGCTAAGTGCGGAAATCACTAAGGATGTACTAATTTAAGTAAAATGTCGCCAACAGTATTCTATTAACATTGACATACTACTTAACCCGCGAACACCATGCTGGGACCATCACCCGGAAAAAATGAAGAAAAGTTCCATTTTGTTTTGGTCTCACAACTACGCTTCGTGTAAATTGTTTATTTTTTCCAGCTTAGTCACAGGGCAACCGGTTAATTTTCCGATGCCTCACGCTGATACCGGCCGGCAAGTGCTCGCGTGTCGACCACTTGGACCACGGCTGCATATTAAACACGCTGAAGGAATTACGTCCAATTAAAATGGCGAACTATTTGCGTCTTTGCCGCAACCGCGATACGCCGCATCGCACAAAGGCGAGGCTCAAGGAGACTTAGTGCAAAAACTTGCAGAGAGGTATGGTAATATTTGTTGGGTTTCCGAGAATTCTGTAACTCACCAGACAATAGACCAAAGGACCATGGGACTTAGAGAACCCTTTTTTATGTAGCCTATTATAATATACGTCCCACTGCAGGGCAAGCAGTTTTTCTTAGGCCAATATTACACTATTATGGTTAGGAGTGTAGGAGAGAGTAAATAAATAGTCCGACTTACTCAGTTTAGTATTTACTCGTAAACACCACTTAACTAAATTTACAGAAGGCACGGAAGGAAGTTCACAGGTACACGAAATACAAGCACAAAGCACAGGTGAAAGTCAGATAGAAGCAGAAGAAATGTATCAGTATATAAGAACAAGCACAGCGTCAATTTAACAGTAAAAGCGTACAGCGTCGAGATAGTATCGCGTAGGCAAGTGGCATGCGCTTCGCGTCATAGAGAGATCTCGACTGGTTGCGCCGTGCGCGGCCGCAGACCGGCTGCGCTGGCGTATTAAAACCAGTCTTGTCTAGTGCTGGGACGATGATCGATCGATAGGAAGTTTGTCGACATCGACAAACTAGTACTACGCAGTGTTACATGAATATGGATAAACTAATTAGAACTACATATATATTAATAGGGATGTACATAATTATATATAGTTACATGTAAATATTTATTGTAGAAATGTAAGTTAATTTTAAGTTTTATTTTAATTGTAAATATATATTAATATGTTTTTGTGTATTTTAGTGTAGGTTATGTATGTGTAAGTGCTTACCACACAAAGTAGCCTACACCACCCCCCTCCAGAGACCGTCATGGGCGATTAAAATTTTTTGAATTTCACCCTGCGTCCAGAACGAGTAGTATATTCTTTCTGGATATCTGGAACGGGTTCAGTATCAGTTTGGTCAGTCAGTATGAAGGCCGGTTTAATGCGGTCTATCGATACTGTGACTTCTTTACCTTTTAGGAGAATTTTAAATATTTTATCATCTCGAGACAACTTTATATGGGCCGGAATATGCTGGTTGGAGGGAACCACGTACTGTGTCATCGCGAAGACGTAATCACTGGTTGCTAATTCCTTGTGTACGAACACCTTAGGCTTACTATGGCGAGAAGCTGGTGTAGGTCGTAATTTTTCAGCAATTCCTTTGAGTCGTGCGGAGAACTCTGAACTCTGTCGTGCCGCCGTTGACAGGCTCAAAAAACTCGCCTGGTAGCCTTAAGGGCTCTCCGTAAACGAGTTCGGCAGAAGAGCTTTGGAGATCGTCCTTGAAAGCGGTCCTAATACCTAACAGGACCCATGGCAAAGACTCTGTCCATCTGTCGTTAGCGTGGCAGACTATTGCGGCTTTAAGTTGTCGGTGGAAGCGTTCCACTATGCCATTGCAGGCTGGGTGGTATGCGGTAGTCCGTTTGTGCTTAAAACCGGCTGTATTAGACAGGCTTGCGAATAAAGCTGACTCGAATTGTCGACCTCGATCAGTCGTTATTTCTGTAGGACAGCCAAATCGAGCAATCCATGTCGACAGGAGTGTTTTAGCCACGGTTTCTGCGGTAATGTTATCTATCGGTACTGCTTCCGGCCATCGAGTAAATCGATCTACTACCGTGAGACAGTACCGGTAGCCTTCTGACATAGGTAGGGGACCAATCAAATCTATGTGGTTCTGTTTGAAACGCACGCGGGGTAAAGAAAAAGTGCCCAGGGGTGCGGTGACATGGCGGTTCACTTTAGCCTTTTGGCAGGCAATGCAAGAACGCGCCCATTCTCTACAGTCCTTTCGGATCCCGGGCCATACAAAACGCTCTGCTATAAGTTTTGCAGAAGCAGTGGCTCCTGGGTGGCTAAGAGAGTGAAGGCTCTCAAAGACCTGCTTCCGATGGAACTTGGGGACAAAAGGCCTAGTCGTCGATGTACTGACATCGCAGTATATTGGTATACGACTTCCAGGGATATTGAGTTTCTCCAAACGCAGAGAAGATCCTTCGGCTAAAAGATTTTGTAGCTCTTGGTCTGAAGGTTGGCCCTTGGCTAGCGTCTCTAGGTCAACCGGCGCCCCCAACTCCTCGATCCTCGACAAGGTATCGGCCACGATATTATCTTTGCCCGATATGTGTCGTATGTCGGTCGTGAATTGGGCTATAAAATCGAGGTGACGGAATTGTCTGGGCGAACAGTTTTTCTTCCGCTCGTGGAATTCGAAACTGATCGGCTTGTGATCCGTATACACAACAAAGTGCCGGGCCTCGAGCATATGCCGGAAATATTTAATGCCTTCATATATTGCCAGCAACTCCCTGTCGTAAGGCGAATATTTGGCCTGGGACGGGCTCAGCTTTCTGGAAAAGAAGGCTAATGGCTGCCATGCATTGTCTTTTAGCTGTTGTAGGACTGCGCCAATTGCCTTATCGCTGGCGTCAGTCACCAAGGCAAGTTTGGCAGTACAGTCGGGGTGTGCTAGTAAAGCGGCATTGGCCAGGCTGTCCTTGCATGCATGAAACGCTGTTAAGGCATCGCCTGTCAAATTGATGGGCTGTGAACCTTTTACGGAACCTGTTAGCAGGGCATGTAAAGGAGCTTGGATTTCGGCAGCGTGAGGAAGAAATCTCCTATAAAAATTTAGCATGCCTAAAAATGCCTTAAGTTGGCGCACGGTTGTCGGGATGGGGAAGTCTTTTATCGCTCGCACCTTAGAGTCAAGTGGTCGAGAGCCTTTTTCGGAGATAGAGTAACCTAAAAATGTCACTTCTGGCTCACCGAGAACACATTTGGCGGTATTTACCAGCAAACCATAGTCCTTCAGCTTGGTAAAAATTTGGCGAAGGTGCTGCTCATGCTGTTGCTCATCCTTGGAAAACACCAAGATATCATCCAGATAGCAATAGGTGAAATCGAGCTCTCTAGTGATTTCATCCATAAACCGCTGAAAGGTTTGGCCGGCATTCCGAAGCCCGAAAGTCATGAAAGGAAATTCAAATAGACCGAAAGGTGTGGTTATTGCGGTCTTCGGAATGTCGGCTGGACTGACAGGTATCTGGTTATAGGCTTTAAGCAAATCTAGTGTGCTGAAAATTTTGCAGCCGACAAGATTATGCGCAAAATCATGTATATGTTTGATCGGATACATGTCAGGCACGGTGCGGGCATTGAGCATACGGTAATCACCGCAAGGACGCCAACCGTTATCTTTTTTGGGCTCCAGGTGCAGAGGTGATGCCCAGGGACTCTGCGAAGGCCGGGCTGTACCGTTGGCGAGCATGGACTGGAACTCCTGTTGAGCAATTTTTAGTTTGTCCGGTGCCAACCGGCGAGGGGTGCAAGAGACTGGGGGGCCTGGAGTCGTGCGTAAATAGTGGACAGTATTGTGTGGTGTGTTGTGAATGCGCTGTGTACCAGTTGGTCGAGTGACTTCGGGAAATTCGTTAAGAATTTTATGATATCGAGAATCACCAGTCAAGATCTTGACAGAAGCTATATTAGTACAATCAACAACTTTGGCTAAAGATGATACAGAGGTTGTACTATCCAGTAAACGTTTTCTATGGCAATCTACAATGAGGCAGTAGTAATTTAAAAAATCTACGCCTATGATAGGTTTAGTAACATCTGCTACTTATCTGAATTCTCTACGTAAGCCAAAATCTAAATTAAAATGTACATAACCATAAGTCGCAATATTCGTTCCATTGGCAGCACACAAGTTATAGTCCGTTTTAGCACGACGATCATGGACGAAGGACCGGGGGAAGACGCAGATGTCGCTTCCAGTGTCGACGAGAAACTGCACCTTCGAAGCTCGGTCCGTGATGAACAGGCGACCAGTAGAAGTTGTTGGGCAGTCAGCAGTCGCTATTATCGACCACCCTTGGCATTTCCCGCTTTGTAGTCACAGGGAGCAATGCATCTATTCGCCTTCTCTCCAAACCTACTGTGGTACCAGCAAAGCGGATACTTGCGGTAGTTCGACTGCGAGCGCTTCGACCTGGAGGTTGATCTGCGGTGTGGTGATCCTGAAGATCGCGAGAGGGATGTGCCGTTCCCCTGGGATGTGAGCTTCTGGAACTGCTTCCGAAGTTCCGCAACTTCCCTCGAAAGAGCATCCAGCGCGGAACCGGGGTTAGTCTGGCTCGTAGATGCCATGGACAGCAATGATGAGGCCAGCTTGTGGATGCGATCGGCTAAGTCCGCCAGAGCGCCGACTTTTAAAACATCGACATCTTTTGTCGACTCTTTCCCATCACTATTGGGCGTTGGCTGCTTACTTGTTTCGCTCGTACCTTCGTGTTTTTCCATCATTCAAATGCGGGGTCACCAGTATGGTTAGGAGTGTAGGAGAGAGTAAATAAATAGTCCGACTTACTCAGTTTAGTATTTACTCGTAAACACCACTTAACTAAATTTACAGAAGGCACGGAAGGAAGTTCACAGGTACACGAAATACAAGCACAAAGCACAGGTGAAAGTCAGATAGAAGCAGAAGAAATGTATCAGTATATAAGAACAAGCACAGCGTCAATTTAACAGTAAAAGCGTACAGCGTCGAGATAGTATCGCGTAGGCAAGTGGCATGCGCTTCGCGTCATAGAGAGATCTCGACTGGTTGCGCGGTGCGCGGCCGCAGACCGGCTGCGCTGGCGTATTAAAACCAGTCTTGTCTAGTGCTGGGACGATGATCGATCGATAGGAAGTTTGTCGACATCGACAAACTAGTACTACGCAGTGTTACATGAATATGGATAAACTAATTAGAACTACATATATATTAATAGGGATGTACATAATTATATATAGTTACATGTAAATATTTATTGTAGAAATGTAAGTTAATTTTAAGTTTTATTTTAATTGTAAATATATATTAATATGTTTTTGTGTATTTTAGTGTAGGTTATGTATGTGTAAGTGCTTACCACACAAAGTAGCCTACACTATCATAGAAATATGATCACAGATGTAGGACTCATAATAATATGTATATGAAAAATCTATGACAGTGTAATGTCAACATATGATTCATATTGTCTATGATCATAGAAGTATGATCCTATTTGGAATATGATCATATAATACAATATGATCATATTTCTAACTTCAGAGTTACTAGCAGATGATCTTTTGCACTGATTGGACATTTTAAATGAGTTTTTAGTTTGAAATGAATGACAATATAATTGAATACGTCTCCGTACGTACGGAGATACATTTTGCAGGACTTTAAGTCTTCCAGTCTAAGTTCTTCTAATACTATGTTAATGACTCCTATCTCTGATTGCCTCGCAATCCACGGACTAACCCAAACACGTCGGTTGTTCCTTTTTTATTCTTAACTTTTTTCTCAACCTCAGGGCAATTACTATAATTGCGCTCTTAGCAATGGAAAACGTAGCTAAATTGGTACGTTTTTTCATTACCTATGACGTGGATATGACCTTATATGTAATATCCAATTAAAGAGCAGCATCATAAAAAAATATACCGTCTATTTATTCCTACTTGTCCAATTTAGTAAACAAGATTCTAACCTTAAAATTGAGATTAGATGCCTAAACTAGACATTTTCTCGCAAATTCATGAACTATCATGAACTATGTTTATAAAATTGGCAGCGTGTCATCTAAAAGAGTGTTCCAAGTTACTTCATTTATGTAAATATGGCAGTTTTGGTTCACTTAAATTCACTTAAAAGTTACAGTTTACGGGTAGAATCTTGTTTACTAAATTGGACAAGTAAGAATAAATAGACTGTATCATAGAATTTGACAGATATGACATCATATTTCTATGATGAATATGCCACAGGGCATATACCATGCAAGCCCACTACGACAATGAAGCCAAAATTTTAGCTTAATGTCAAGGACAGATGGCAAGAAAAAAGGAAGCAAAAAAAAAGTGATGAATATATGATAGTCTAATATCAGCCTTAGAGAGAGTATGGGCTTAATGTCCACGCGTGTTCACCGTGGACTGGCAATTTCGAGAGCTGGGGTATTTGGACACATTAGGACACTCAAGTTTCTTCTCGATGTTTTCGTTCACGGTTAGCGGTTAGTATTGCTACTATGACTTCACAAATGTACATACTTAGAAAACAATGTGAGTACAATACAAATTGAAATAACTTATAAATAGACAGTGGAGAGTATTACAAAACAATTGCTTTATGTTTACCGGCAGTCCCCAAACTAGGCTAGACCTGTATCTTGGGGACTTTATTAGTGTGCACAGTTTCCGTTTAACTTAGTCGTTAAAAAAATCATTAGTCATGCGAACCTAAGACCTTTCGATTGAGAAGACGATGTTTTGTCGCTCCGCTACCACAGCGCTGACCAAAGTCTGGTATAAAACCCTTATAAGACTTCATTGTCCGTCCAAACGTCTGCCAATAACCCTTTTCCCAGGTACAGATAAATACTAGGCTTAACTTGTAAATTCTCTGTGGCCTCACTGAAACCCAAACAATTGAAGCTTCTAAGTCAGTTAAAATTATGACTATTTAACTGGCAAAAGACGTATCTATTTGCGTTGGTCAACTAATAACATAAATATACAACCGCACTCTACTTGTTTTCCACTACGAGATTAGTAGCCGTTCGTAGTTAACTACGCAGCTACCGATTCATTGCTACGATGGCTACGCAGCTACGAAAACATTGCTACGAGTACGTTGTTGGTTAGCTGCTGAAACGATCGCTACGTAACTACGTATTTCTTACAATGGCTTTGCATACGCTGTTACAGTTTCCTATGATTTCTGTAATACAGTTCTAATAAA
This sequence comes from Yponomeuta sedellus, assembly GCA_934045075.1. Taxonomy (NCBI): domain Eukaryota; kingdom Metazoa; phylum Arthropoda; class Insecta; order Lepidoptera; family Yponomeutidae; genus Yponomeuta; species Yponomeuta sedellus. Next base: position 23,078,485 of record OW203735.1, read on the forward strand.
GAAGTACTAGTACAGGTGACATCGTAAGTACAAAAAGATCATATTAAATTGAACCACTAGTAAACCACTAGAACGGGGCGACAAAAACAAAATTTTTGGAGGCTGAGAGAGCACAACGTTCCTTACTTAAGGTAATGTTCTTCAAACCACGGTTATATTCCACAGAAACGCTATACAAATCATGTGAATTGCTTACAATCAGGAAGTTGTATATTCTGGCATTCATCTTAAAAAACATAAATGCTTGGCATATGACCCTAAAATTCACTCTAGGAGGAGAAATGACATAGTTATTAAATAAAACCACGTGAAAACATGCTTTGCTAGTCGCCAATATGAAAACTTGCCGGGCTATTTATATAACCAGATAAATCGCAGGTTACAAATCTATTCTATTATAAAATTTGAGTGTGAGAAGATACTATCCAAATGGCTGCTAAGCCAGAGTTATGAGGAAACGGAACTCTTGTTACAACATGTTAGTTAAATGTTTAGTGTAATAAACATGAATAAATATAAAACACACACACACAAACACACATACACACACACACACACACACACACACAAACAAACACACGTACATTCTCACACACACGCACACCACATCTCTATAACTTAACCAGCTTTATAAAAATAAGATTCATAGTTAATTTTAGTTGTTCAAGCTTTATAAGTTGTGGAAGAGCGGGTTTCCCTGGCACAGGTATTTTATACTTACAAGGGAATACCAGCAAAAGTGTATGTAAGAATAATTTTGGTTGTATCAATAAATATTTTGTATTTTGTACTAGTTTAAGTAGAATAAGTACCTTATCATGTATGCCTATTTCTAATTAATAAATAAATGATTTCTATGCAGCTATAAACTCAGACCTTTAGAGTGTGCTAATGAACCATTTAATCGCGTTAATTGTTAAGATTCTGCCTAGAATACATAGGTAATTAATTTGTTACGACAGTAATAATTATTAATATACACACTTTCAGTACAATAAGTATTGTCTTGAAAGTGTATAAATGGTGTTTGGTTTGGCAGTGAGTGAGTGAGTGAGTGAGTGAGTGAGTGAGTGAGTGAGTGAGTGAGTGAGTGAGTGAGTGAGTGAGTGAGTGAGTGAGTGAGTGAGTGAGTGAGTGAGTGAGTGAGTGAGTGAGTGAGTGAGTGAGTGAGTGAGTGAGTGAGTGAGTGAGTGAGTGAGTGAGTGAGTGAGTGAGTGAGTGAGTGAGTGAGTGAGTGAGTGAGTGAGTGAGTGAGTGAGTGAGTGAGTGAGTGAGTGAGTGAGTGAGTGAGTGAGTGAGTGAGTGAGTGAGTGAGTGAGTGAGTGAGTGAGTGAGTGAGTGAGTGAGTGAGTGAGTGAGTGAGTGAGTGAGTGAGTGAGTGAGTGAGTGAGTGAGTGAGTGAGTGAGTGAGTGAGTGAGTGAGTGAGTGAGTGAGTGAGTGAGTGAGTGAGTGAGTGAGTGAGTGAGTGAGTGAGTGAGTGAGTGAGTGAGTGAGTGAGTGAGTGAGTGAGTGAGTGAGTGAGTGAATGAATGAATGAATGAATGAATGAATGAATGAATGAATGAATGAATGAATGAATGAATGAATGAATGAATGAATGAATGAATGAATGAATGAATGAATGAATGAATGAATGAATGAATGAATGAATGAATGAATGAATGAATGAATGAATGAATGAATGAATGAATGAATGAATGAATGAATGAATGAATGAATGAATGAATGAATGAATGAATGAATGAATGAATGAATGAATGAATGAATGAATGAATGAATGAATGAATGAATGAATGAATGAATGAATGAATGAATGAATGAATGAATGAATGAATGAATGAATGAATGAATGAATGAATGAATGAATGAATGAATGAATGAATGAATGAATGAATGAATGAATGAATGAATGAATGAATGAATGAATGAATGAATGAATGAATGAATGAATGAATGAATGAATGAATGAATGAATGAATGAATGAATGAATGAATGAATGAATGAATGAATGAATGAATGAATGAATGAATGAATGAATGAATGAATGAATGAATGAATGAATGAATGAATGAATGAATGAATGAATGAATGAATGAATGAATGAATGAATGAATGAATGAATGAATGAATGAATGAATGAATGAATGAATGAATGAATGAATGAATGAATGAATGAATGAATGAATGAATGAATGAATGAATGAATGAATGAATGAATGAATGAATAAATAAATACATAGGCTTCGCTGCTACTTATGTATGCGGAATCTGGGATTCCAATAATTTTAAACGCAATGTCTGACCTCCATGGTTTAATTCGTTCTTTTTTTAGATACTGGCCGCTAATATTTTTCTCTTATATAGGTACGTTAGTGTTTTGTTGGGTTTAAAATGTCATATCGCTGAAAAAATGGACCTCACTCGTGAAAATATTCGTGCTATGATTTATTACGATTTTCGACGTGGTTTAACGCAACAACAGTGCGTAGATCAATTAACTTCGACTTTTGGTGGTGAAGCTCCATCAAAAACGACTGTGTATTACTGGTTTAGTGACTTTTATCGCGGGCGCAGTAAGCTTACGGACGAAGTTAAAGAAGGTCGCCCGAAATCAGTGATTGTGCCACAAAATATTGAAGCTGTGCGAAAACTAATAATGCAAGACCGCCATGTTACGTATCGCGAGATAGAGGCTATTCTGGGCATATGTATGACGAGCATTCATAGGATAGTACATGAACAATTGTCTGTAAAAAAATTTGTTCGCGTTGGATCCCGCACAAATTAACTCAGGATCAAAAAGATGCTCGCGTCGAATGGTGCAAGAAAACCATAAAAAAATTCAACGGAGGCGACTCAAAACCTGTTTATAATATCTACACAGGTGTCGAATCCTGGATCTACGCGTACGATCCCGAAACTAAACAACAATCAACACTTTAGGTGTTTCAAAATGAGCCGAACCCTACGAAAGTGGCTCGTGCAAAAATCACTGTAAAGCAAATGGTGGCCTGCTTTTTTGGTATTAATGGCCATGTGGCTACAATACCACTGGAGAATCGCAGAACGGTTAATTCGAAGTGGTACACGACCATTTGTTTGCCGGAAGTATTTGAAGAAATACGCCAAAACAACCAGCGACGCAGAATCATACTTCACCATGACAATGCCAGCTGTCATACATCTCAGGAAAAAACTACATTTTTGGATGGTCAAAAAATAGAATTGATGGGTCATCCACCGTACAGCCCTGATTTGGCTCCCAATGATATTTATTTATTCCCAAGTGTAAAAAATAAATTACGTGGTCAACGATTTTCGACCCGTGAAGATGCCGTAGATGCGTTCAAACAGCACGTTTTGGAGAAGTGGAAAAAGTGTTTTACAAATTCGTTTCATCGAATGCAAAAGTGCATCGATCATAGTGGAGAATACTTTGAAAAACAATAAAAGCATATTTAGGAATATACATTTGTTTATTTTTTCTATTCCGCTTACATAAGTAGCAGCCCTCGTATTCATGGACATATTACACAGATCTCGTGAGCCCCATACTAAGTACAACTAAATGACATGTGTTACAAGTGCTAACTCGATGATACATTTCGTACAATAAATACATAGATAACATCCAAGACCTGAGACAAACTAGAACGTTCGTTAGGTTCGTGGTTAAAAAATATTAAAAAATCGGTTTAGGAACCCGTTTATAAAATATTAAGCTCTAAATAGCAATTTTATGTTCAATATTAGTAGGGTGTCCTCCACTTTTCCCGGCTAAACATTTAATTGCAATTTCGATGACATTGGCTCATATTAAGAACACAAAAAGAAACGATCGCCAGCAAATAGGGTCTTCTAATTAACGGCTAATAGGCAACCAATTTTTAAAAGGACTACAAATTCCGTTGAATATAACGTTGATTACATACTTTCTACGGAACCCTACACGGCACGTAGCCCTACACGCTCCTGGCTGGTTTTTTGTTCTTTGTATTTATACTCTAGTTTATAACTTGGTAAGTATTTAAGGGTTATTTAGATACCGTGTCGCCCGCACGTCTGCGGCTCGTTACAACTTGAAGTAATTTTTTTATCTATCAAACCCTCAGGCCAAATGTGGCCTGTCAAGAGCATACAAATTTTATATTACAATCACTAAAATTTTTGGTATGTGCGATGGAGATAACATGAGAGATGTAACAGCAGCCTTAGGGCGATAACCGTGCCGTTAACCACATCACCGCATTACGTCTTCCCCTCCCCTCCCCCAGCCCGGACGGGAGCTCATCGACTATGCAGATGAAGGCTTTGATCCCCGCCCCCACGCCCGCAGCCCTCCGCAGCCCCTAAGTAAAGTTACACCGAGTTTCGGAATATGATCTACGCTGCGTTAGTATATGCAATCTCAAACTCCATCTCGGAGTAAGCAGTTTAGAAATTGGAGTTGACGAGAGAGATAACTTTGTATATTACTTTGGCAGATATCCGTGATCAGAGTAATTTTTTTAAATAAATTTCCGTATTTTAGCGGTTGTAGCCGAGCGGTAAAATACCGGCTTCTCGATCGGGATCGGGTTGTGGGTCGTGGGTTCGTATCCCGGCATGTAACAATGAATTTTTTTTCTAAGTTATGTACATTTTTGAAGTTATACTAACCACTCGTATGTGAACTGAAAGATGTAGTGATTAGAATTGAGACAGGAATGTTGCGTTGGTTTGGACATACGGAGAGGATGAAGCAAGAAAGATTGACAAATCAAATATTTCGAGCGAATGTAGCAAGGTGGGAGCACAGGGCCTCAACCACAGATTTTCACTTCTGACGGAGGTACAATTCGGGCCAGCTAGTGCCGATCGACTTAGCCTCTAAGTCTAGAAAATTTTTTTTTTTTTTAAATTAGCCATGACTGTGTCCCACTGCTGGGCAAAGACCTTCCCTTCAGATTTCCACTCCTCTTTGCTGACGGCCAATGCTTCCCACCCAGGTAAATATTTGGTCAGGTCGTCACACCATCTCCGCCTTGGTCTGCCTCGTCGTCGGTAGCCATCGCACGGGACCCAATCATTGACGATTTTCGCCCACCTTTCCGGCTCCATACGTCTGACATGGCCAGCCCAGCTCCACTTGAGCTTAGCGGTCGCAACTCCAACGTCAGTGATCTTGGTTTTGTCGCGCAGCGTGGTGTTCCGGATTTTATCAATCCTTTTTACACCAAGCATGCTGCGCTCCATGGCCCTTTGGCAAACCTTGAGTTTGGACTTCTGATGTTCAGTCAAAGACTAGGTCTGAGCACCGTAGGTTATAGGATGGGCAGGATGCACATGTCAACCAGCTTACGCTTCAAGGCAAGCGGAAGCTCACCTTTCATCAGCTCCTTCATAGACCAGTAGCTCTTCCAGGCGTTGTCGATACGACGATCGATCTCCTTGTCTTGCTTGTTTTCGAAGGAGACTATCTGGCCTAGGTAAGTGTACTCGCTGACGTATTGTATTTCCTGCCCATCTACCTCGACCCTACGTTTTGTGCTGTTAGTCATACACTGAGTCTTCGATCTGTTCATCCTCAGTCCAACCTCAAGGCTCGCGTCACTGAGATCTTGCAACATATGTTGGAGTTCAAGAGCTGTAGAATAAGCGCTAAATTTTAATTTCAATAGCGTTAAATTTTGTTGGTATTATTTTATCTCTATTTTTAGTTTTTAAAAGAAATTATTAGTGGTCTCTATTATATACGAATGGTCTTATTTTCGTATAGCATGTAGAATAAATGCCATGATGGGTGACACAGCAGTTTCAATATGAATTCAACAGGACTCAGCTAACATGATTGCGGGAGACTAATTACTCCACACGGCTCGCCGGCGCGCTAACTCGCCGGAACAACGGGGTGACTTGCACTTTGTCGCTCAAGTTGCTCTGTCGTCGATCACCCCAGCCACCTTTGTACAGTCGACAGAAACCTTCATTCAGTTCATACGTTGTTAATAAAATAATTTTACCGTAAATTATTATTTTTATTTCTTACTAGCTGACCCAGCGAACTTCGTACCGCCTAACAGTCGATTCTTTAATTTTATTTTATTTTTCTCTCCATAAGAACCATCCTCGTACTTCAAGGAATATTCTAAAAATAGAATTAGCGAAATCGGTTCGACTGCTCACGAGATTTGCGCTTACCAACACATTCGGGGATTAATTTTTATATCATAGACTACGAACTTCGTACCGCCTAACAGTCGATTCTTTATTTTTTTTTTATTTTCTCTCCGTAAGAACCATTCTCGTACTTCAAAGAATATTCTAAAAAAAGAATTAGCGAAATCGGTTCAGCTGCTCTCGAGATTTGCGCTTACCAATACATTCAGCAATTCATTTTTATATTATAGATAGATTAATATATTGGCGAAGTTATAATAGCAATACAGACACGGAAACCTGCGCGTCTGAGGTGTACAAATATCTCAGCCCAAACCTCTTTCTCCGAGAGAAGCCCTGAGTCCTGCAGTGGGACTTTTATAAGCCACGAAAAAAACATAAATTAAGAACCGCTGTCAAAAATTACACATAGTAAATACTCGTCAACAATCCGATTTCATTGAAGTCGATGTTCTTTATAAACACGTTAAAAAAAAAGAAGAAAAAATCCAAGACCTGGGATTTTTTTTTGTCCCCAGCTGGGATCGAACCCGGGACCTCTCACATGGTAGGCAGATGCGCTACCGCTGCGCCACAGATATTATTAAGAGTCAGTTTTGAAGGCGGTTCTTAAATTTTGTTAATATTATTTTATCTCTATTTTTAGTTTTTGTTGTGTAACGCGGATACACATATCTTCATACAAGTGAGAACCAATATTTTTTGCAGGTTAAGAAAATCCTCTGAATCACTAGATACTGTTCAAACGAACTTCTACATTGTGATTCATAGTAAAATGTCCATTTTAGTTCCACTGTAAGCCCTCCATACCTTCATACATACCGTAAAGTAGCTTTTAATTGTCTCTTGAGCGTATATCAGACTACAGATCAGGTTTTCAAAGCGTGAAGTTGTTGCTACCGAAAGCAACTCCATATCGGTCATTTATTATCCGAATTTCGTTATTTCGTTAAATTCTGTTTCGCTAAATAACCTTCTAAAACGGGTTTAACTGCATTTCTTATCAAATCAGACTAAAGATAGTTTCGTACTTTTAGTGGTACTACTAAAAGGACAGTCATTTTCACATACGTCAGCCTTCAATGGGAATTCAATTGGAAACCACGACCGTGTTTTTGGTACTCAAGCGTATGAACGGAGACCAACAACCACAGCTTAACCTATTTATCCAGCCTATCTATACAAGAGCTGGATAGATAGATAGAAGACTTTTCAGTAAGTACAAAAACCGGGAAGAACGCAAGTATTTTCATAGCAGTATTTTTCTTAGCGCTCTTCCTTCCTGTGTAAATATTTAACGCCGCGACTTTCGCGAGCTAAGTGACTGCTCCCCGAGCTCATTACCAGTTTAGCCAGCTCAAGAGAAGAGGCGACAGGCGACGTGTGGTCGACCAAAGTTAAATTTTTAATTCCTAGCGGTCTGCGTGTCATAAAACTACAATTTTTGAACTAAAGGTTTCGTATGCATTACACGTTAGTAATTATCACTTTAATATGAATTAGGGCTGAGACGAGCAACCAGCGACGCGAGCTCTGTCTCTAATCAGCATGAATTAGCTCTCTTACGGTCTATTCTTTTCACAAGGCAACCCTTGAGTTTGGACTTTTTTAGTCAAAGATCAGGTCTATCAAATACCTTAAAGTAATTTAGGCCCTCCTTCACTGACCATTGTGCAAGAGAGATATTATTTTGTACAGATTCAGACAATTAGGTATCGACAAAATTGTGTTTTTGCTATTATTAATTTTTGTTTATTTGCAACGCAATTTTTTGATTGTAGCAATGAATCTGCAGTTTACGACTAGGTGGATTTCGGAAGTTTTATGACCGAAATGCACGCACAAGGGACCAATAAATCCATTGGAATTATTTATTACATCTATCGTATCATATTGACCCATCTCCCTAAGACCTTTGATAGTTTTGGAGAGTGCAATGAATGACACCGGGGAGAAGTCGCCGTTTCCCCTTAGCCCCCCCCCCCCTCCTGCCGTTCTAAGACGCTCCGAGTAGCCCCGCGGGGTCACGGGGAGGGCGGAGGGAGGATCAGCCATCGCCACTATCGCATCAGACAGAGTTAATCTATCCGTCTTAAGTCCGCCGAGCAGCCAGTGCGAGGCGTCGCAGTAAATGGAAAGAAACCGGCCAAGTGCTAGACGGATTCGCGCACTGAAGGGTCCGTACCAGTAACGTCATCTCACGTCCGGTGGTAGATTCAATATTCATTTAAATTAGATTAGAAAATTCTTTATTGCACAATAAGCATATTTTTACAAAGGCGAGCTTAATACTAATGAGTATTTTCTTCCAGCTAACCTTGGATTATGTGGATAGTAGTGCAGGTAGTGCCCGGAGGGAGTTATTGTAAATAATTATCAAAATATAATAAAATCGCATCGTATAAGTAAAAAAAAACTTATCAATATACCGAATGGATAACATAAATACTTAGAATACACATTATAATGATATAAATAAATGATAAAATTGATTGTGCTGTTGTATTCGGCCATTATTAAGGCGTTTCGGGGCGCTTACTAGCGCCACCAATGGAAAAAAATCATAACTTGTTGTAGGTATAATGCGTTTTCATCTTAAAGTGAACATGAGAAATCTTAACAACTGTGACAAATATTTTTAGAACTTACAGTCTAGAACCTAGAATCAACAACCAAGGACTCGTTCTAGACAGTAGCTTCTAAAAATAGTTGTCACAGTTAATAGGATTTCTCATACCTATTCACTTTTAAATAAAGACGTGTTATGATTTTTTTCTAGTGGTGGCGCTAGTAAGCACCCTGAAGTACCTTAAACGAATACCGCAACGAGCTATGGAATGGGTTATGCTCGGAATTCTCTACGTGGCCAAATCAGAAATGATGAGAACCGTAGACGAACGAAAGTCGTCGACGAACGAAAGTCGTTGAAGTAGCAGTAGGCGGGGCAAATAGCACGCAGAACTAATGGCCGATGGGGCCGAAAAGAGACCATTTAAATATCGGTAAGCGCAGTGTAGGACTACCAGCCACAAGATGGACATGAAGTGGAACTTCTTCTGGCTGAATGACGATGATGATATTAAGCGAGTGAAATGCGGGTAGTACTAAAAGCTTTTCGAAATCTGTCTTTCTCTGTGGACTCGTGGAATAATTTTAAAAACTACACGTAAGTTTGTTTATTCATACATTCAGGAATTACTCGCTCACTGTCAGAATATTTCTTAATAATGCGCCATGTTCATATAATAATATTGGCCTTTTTGCATCTACTTAATGAGATGATTTATACAGCGTCCAGTGGTATTTTCACTCACACTAGATGGGTGAAGGGACCACTCCGACGCTGTAGTGCCTGGGTCATGGTTTTATAGATGGTGTAGGCTTGCCCAGCAACTATACCATCCTGACAGCTTAGTCGGCCTAGCCCACAGGAAAGACTAGTCAATACGTGCGGAGCCAACCAAGCCGCGGGTTTCCTCACGATGTTTTCCTTCACCGTTAGCGTATGGTATTGCGACTGCAAATTCGCAAATGTACGTAACTTTGAAATTAAACAAAGTCATTGGTACATGCCCGCACTCGGGATCGAACCTGGGGCTCTCGCTTGCCAGTCTATGGTTCTACCCACTGAGCTACCACCGCTGTCACCAGCATCGGCATCAGTCGTTCAGTGGTAGAATGCTCGCCTGCCATGTTCATACATAGTTATATATTAAACGGGTCTAGGACCATATATTTATTCAAATCAAACAATCTGGTGTGTAAGACCAGCAGAATCAATAGACTTTTATATTGCGTATTGTAATAAACAATTAAGAGAAGTGGACATTCCAACTGAATTTAGTGTTTGTTGTGACGGTAATTACTGTGATAAGCAAGAACATAAGATTCGATTGGATGATATGTATAGTAAGATTATTATGATACTTAGCGAGGCCGCAAGTGAATTAGGTAAAAAATAATTACCTTAATTTCCAACGTTTCGGCAGCGCTCTGCATTCTACTGGTGACCACGGCAACTGCAATGGTACCGAAACGTCGGGAATCGAGGTAATTACGTTTTACCTAATAAATAATCGCGATTTGACCCGTTTGATGTATAACTACTGTTGAGCACCGTATCGGCTCCGTTACTTTTCTTTTCTAAAAAAAGTAATGAAACTTTGTACCTGCAATAGGTACTATACCTCTTTATTTATATTAGTGATAGACATAATAGAACTAGAACAAAACGAAATTTAAATTTTACACTATGTATTAAAAATCTTACTAATATTATAAACGCGAAATTTGAAAGTATGGCTTGATGGATGTGTGTTACTGTTTCAGGTAAATAATTCTGAATGGATTTTAATAAAACCTTACAATAGTATAGCTTGTACATCAGAACAACAAATTATGAGGATATTGTGTGAATTGTTCAAAATATGCCGATAAGTCTCAAGTAAGTAGGAACAAATCTACATCTGCGTGCTTTTCTGGCGTGCGCTGCCAAAACCTTTTCTACGCCGCGCTAATATAAGCTACTCGAAATATTAAAAACCTATTTAGAGGCTAAAAATGCCACCCATGCCGGGATTCGAACCCGCGACCTCTGGCACGGATAGCCAGAGGTTGCGGGTTCGAATCCCGGCATTGGTGGAATTTTTAGCCTCTAAATAGGTTTTTAAAATTGTCCTTAGCACGGGTTAGTGCATTAAAAATAAAAATAGTCTACTCGAAATACTTACCAATCCTGCACAGACGAAGTCGCGGGTACCAGCTAGTGATTTTTAAAAAGAAAAACTAAAAATTTAAAAAGATTTCTCACCAACAACTCATTTAGATATAATTCTAGAGCATCGTCACTTTCTATTGGACGTCAACATTGAGAGCTATCAAGTTGTATTGGGCGGCTATCTCGGATGCAAAGCAGCCACTCGAGCGGACGCGAGCGTCCCCGTATAAAACAAAGGCGCAGTATCGATGACGTCACAGGTCCTCCAGAGCCCTCCAGTGGCTCGAACCTTCGCTGGGTCGAGTGCCTGATTGGCCTGACGCTGATCAAGTGAGACAGAAGCTCTCCGCAAACTATTATGTTATACCCCTACCAATTATAACTTCCTGTACAATCACTTGTTCTGGCTGGGTAGTTCGACGACCCTCAAAAGTAGTAAATAAGTAATAAATAAATATTTCTGGACATATTACACAGATCTCATTAGCCCTATACTAAGTACAACTAAATTACTTGTGTTACAGGTAATTTACATTTGACTCGATGATAGATTTGATACCATAAACAAATAGAAAATAAAAACCTATTTAGAGGCTAAAAATTTCACCCATGCCGGGATTCGGACCCGCAACCTCTGGCTATCCGTACCAGATAGCCAGAGGTTGCGGGTTCGAATCCCGGCATGGGTGAAATTTTTAGCCTCTAAATAGGTTTTTAAATTTGTTCCTTAGCACGGGTTAGTCCATTAAAAATAAAAATAGTGTAAATAGAAAATATCCAAGACCTGAGACAGACTAGAAAAGTTCGTTTCCTAGTTTGATTCGGCCGGGGATCGAACTCGGGACCTTCGGTTTTACAGTCAGCGCGCCAAACCGCTGCGCCACAGAGGCCGTCAAATAATTGGTAAAGTCTGATATTTTAGCGCTTCGAAACGCGTTACTCGTGCCAACGTTCTACCCATGCTGGTTCCAAACTTTATTCTATGGTAACTAGGTAAGGACATCACAGACATATAAATACACCCAGTCTGTGGCCATTTGTATAAATGTACTGCAACTCCCTGTGGGAATCGCACCCATGACATCCGGTATAGTAATCAGAAGTGATATCGCTAGACCAATAGTAATGCAATATGTTTACGTCTCATTGCAGGGAACAGGCTTCCCGAGAGAGAGAGAGAGATAGAGAGAGAGGAGAGAAATAGCATGGACCACCGGAGTGAGAGTCGCAGATTGGCACCGCAGGTTCCCGATTTCCCTTATAAATAATAGATAGATAGATAGATAGATAAGAACATTTATTTAGTGACACAATACTCAAAACAAAACATAATGAACAAACAGAAATACAAGACATTTAACTAAATAAAGTTTTAAACTAAACAGAAATATGTACCAAAAAGAAAAAGAAAAAATAAGATATTTTTTAAATTTAACAACAAAAAATAAAACAATAAAATTGAAATTTTAAAACATATTCACGTGACGGCCATATTAATTACTGTTCAAAGTATTGTATTGAGCCCCTAAAATGGTCCCGACTCAGCATGTGTTGTAGGAGCACCGAGGTACCTACCTACAACGCTGATATTCTGTCGGGGCCACGCTGCGGTTAGTCGCGGGTGTGTAAAAAGAAAAAGGATTTAAAACAAATTATGAAATTAAAAATACGTGTAACATCGTGTGTAGTGTGATTAATGTGGTGTACTGTGTATTACGTTGCTCATCTGAGATAAATAAATGGATACCTACAAAGTGTTATCGAAACAGTATTATTAGTGACGGTGTTTTGTAATGTCGGAAGTGTGCGCCATTTCTACATACCATGATCAAATAGATGTAAAAGGACCACCATGCTCAAGGTACGCAAGCCAAGGAACAGTTATCAGATATTTGTGCTTGTAATAAATAAGCCTTATAACTATTCTTGAAAGTAACTTTGTTTTTACAGTTACGAAGTGGTGGCGGGATATTGTTCCAGCACTTGGTTGCTGCGTACCTAAAACTGCCCCGAAAGGCCGCTGTCCTATGTTTTGGCACACTTAAAGGTGCAGTCATTGTCCTTATTCCTTCGGCGTGACGCGATTGTCTCCAGGTGAGTTTATTAAATAAGTAAGCAGGAACGTGCGTTTTTATAATTCCGAATAGCAGAGTAGCCAGCTGAAGTTTTTGTCTCGCTTGCATTTTCAGAATATTCGCGCTATTAAGGAAAGGAGTGACATGAGTGCGAGGCGGAATATGCAGACAAAATCGAGCACAGGCATTCTGCACCCTTTGGATCAAATTCTGTGATTTCTTTAGTAGACAAGGACCATACAAAGTGGCACAATAGTTCAACTTAGACAGTACTAGAGTTTCGCATAAACGAATACGAAGCGTAGCACTAATGAAATTGCGTATACGATATAGTATCTTTAAGCGATAAAAACAATTTCTAGCTAACTCTTGAATATGGCGCTCAAGATGTAGCCCGCCATCCATCAAAATACCCAGATTGCGGGCCTCCGTTACTCGTGATATTTCTTTTTGATTTATATGCACATTAATATTGCATTGTGTCAAATTCTTTATTTGATTTTTTGAGCCCATCAACATATATTTAGATTTTGCTGGGTTAAGCACAAGAGAGTTTCTTTCGGCCCATACCGCGATTCTTCCGAGGTCCTCATTTAATTTTGACACGTTGACATCGGCCTCTGACGGAAGTATTTTGGTATATAATTGCAGATCGTCTGCGTACAAATGGTGATGACAATTTTTTATGCAATCAGTGATATCTGCCGTATATATTATGTATAGTAACGGTCCGAGTATGGAACTCTGGGGAACTCCTCGCTCTACGGATTCATCTCGGGACACTGTTGAGGATCCGTCTGATTTTAGTAGGACAACTCGCTGGCGACGATCAGTTAGATAGCTCTTGAACCACTTTATACTACCAATATCAAAGCCGTAGTAAGACAGTTTGCATAGAAGAAGATTTATGTTAATTGAGTCAAAAGCTCGGGAAAAATCCAGCAGTGCGAGAATACTCCCGTTACCAGCGTCTTGCGCAGATAAAATGTTGTCTACAACATCGAGCAGAGCAGTGCCAGTACTATGACCTTTCCTAAAACCTGATTGGGTCTTCGGAAGAATATTGTTACTTTCACAATACCTTATTACCTGGTCATAAACAATTTTTTCAAGAACTTTAGAAGCTAAATGTAGTAGGCTAATAGGCCGCAATTCAGTTATTTGAGTTGGGTTTAATATTTTTGGGATCGGACGGACAACTGCCGTCTTCCAGCAGTCAGGAAATGTCGAGGAAATAATTGATTTGTTGACAATTTCCGTAAGAGTTGTCAGTGAAAAGGGTAGTGTCAAAATAAGCATATCTAAGGTGATACCGTCGATACCTTGCGCATTTGATCCCAGAGCCAGAATTGCCCGAGATATAATTGTATCATTGACTGGTTCTAATTTCAAGGTTGAATTATTGTGCCTATTGCAGTCAAAGTATGATAGTATAGTTTTGTTACAAATATTATTTCCGGGGATATTTAAAAAATGGTCATTTATTTCATTTGCGTCGTCAAAATGGTCCACGAAAAGTTTTTTTTTTATTAAACTGAGGCAGCGCTATTTCTTTGAGTGTTTTCCATAATTTTATTGGTTTGTTTATATTGCTGTTCACATGATTCTCAAAGAAACAACGTTTCTCCTGGTCCAAGCTGATATTCACTAGGTGTTTTAGTTCTTTATACTCTTTTTTATATACATCACACTTCGTTTTGACATACTTGGCATGTGCATGATCTCGCAACTTCATCATAAATCTCACGTTACTGGTGAACCAAGGCTTCTGTTTGTCCTTGATCAGTATTGTTTTCAATGGCGCGTGTTTGTTAAAAATAGATACTATCAGTGCGGTAAACTCTTCCACGATTTGGTTCACATCCGACAAACTGGACAAACTGTTCCAATTAATTGACTCCAAATCAGAATTAAAGTTGTGAATGTCAATACTTTTCAAAGATCTAGTTAAGATTTTGCGAGGCGGTAGTTTGGGTTTTTTAATTTTGAATTCGGCTGTGACGATAGCGTGACTACCTAAATCAGATATGTGGTCGCTAGTGAGTAATATCTTGGTGGGATCAAAGTCGGTGCATACCAGGTCAATTGAGGTGGAGGAGTCATTTGTGAAATGAGTGGGGAAACTCACAACATTCTTTAATAAGATTTTCTTTTGTGTGTCATTAACAACTCTTGAACAAATTTTTACAGATAGTACGTATTATTTGAAATGAAATGAAATGAATATACTTTATTGCACACCAGGAATTACAATTTAGAAAATAAGAAGATACAGATTAAGGTACAATTGGCGGTCTTATTACTAAAAGTAATTTCTTCCAGACAACCCTTGATGGAAAACACAAAAGAACTGAAAGACGGGTAGTTGGTGCAACTAATGACATAATTAGGAAAAGAAGGCAAATTTTAATAAACATCTATAGACAATACATAAATGAAATATAAAATAAACATACATAATATATACAAATAATATCATCCGGGAGAAGAAGATAGGTGAATATAATACACATACGCAACATTTGAAAGAGGTAATATTTATTGTACCAGTTTTGTACTCAGGTAGTAGTCTCTGACGCTTCCTTTAAAAATAGAGAGAGATGGCGAGCGTCTTATTGCAAGAGGAAGATCATTCCACAGTTGGACAGCTGTGATTGTAAAATAGCTGCTGAAGAATTTAGTCGAGTGACTCGGTATCTTCAGCGTCATATTCTGTGATGATCGTAAGGTCCGACTGTGGGAATCACTTAAAAACTCCAGGCGCATCTTGAGGTACTGGGGAGTGGCGGGATTGAACAACACCGAATATAGAAGAGAAAGTATGTGAGCATTCCTGCGGAGGCGGATGGGGAGCCACTTGAGTTTGACGCGATATTCGGAAACATGGTCATATTTTCTCAATCCAAATATGAACCGGATGGAAAAGTTTTGTAGGCGCTCAAGCTTATTAAGTTGCTCCTCTGTGAGGTCAAGATAGCTGGCATCAGCATAGTCGAGGATAGGAAGTAAGAGTGTCTGTGCGAGTGCAATTTTGGTAGAAATTGGAAGGAAGTTCCGTAACCTCCTCAACGAGGCCGCTGAGGCGAACATTTTCCGGCTCACCTCGGCTAGCTGTGGCACCCAAGACAGACGCCTGTCCATGATGATTCCCAAGTTCCTCACCTTCTCACTATATGGAATTAGAATGCCTTCAAATTGAACTTGTGGAAGCTGCTGCCAGTCAATCCTAGATATCATTCGTGAACTCCCTATTTTGATGACCTGAGTCTTATTTGGATTAACTTTTAGGCCATGCGACTGACTCCATTGTGATATGTGCTGAAGATCACAGTTGGTTTTTCCAATTGCGAGTAAATCATCTATAGGAGATTGCGTATAAATCTGGAGATCATCTGCGTAAAGGTGGTAGGAAGAAGTAATTTTTTGAGAAATACCGTTGATGAAGATAGCGAAGAGGAGAGGAGACAGCACACCACCCTGCGGGACGCCAGCAGTCGTATTACACCAATTAGAATAGGAATTCTCAATTCGTATACGCTGTCGACGCCCGTGTAGATAACTACGAAACCAGTCAATAACCGTCGGAGATATGTTGAGGGAGCACAGAATCCCCAAAAGGATATCAAAGTCCACCGTGTTAAAAGCATTACTGAAATCCAGCAGCGTGAGGACCGTGACGTGACCATTCTCCATCCCAAGTCTGATGTCATCAGTTATGTTGACGAGCGCCGTAACAGTACTGTGACCTGGACGGAAGCCTGATTGGAATGGATTAAGGAGATGATTTTTGGTTAGGAAAGTGGAGAGCTGGTGATGTACGAGTCGTTCTAGTACCTTTGATAGGAACGGCAGAATGGAAATAGGGCGGTAATTGGTAAAGGAAGAAGGATTGGACTTTTTAGGTAGTGGGGTTACTTGGGCTTCCTTCCAAGCGGTTGGAAAAACACCAGACACGGCCGATTCATTTAGGATTCCAGCAATAACGGGAACAATGACATCCATGATGGGTATGATCATTTTCCTAGTGATAGCATCAGTACCAACAGCGTTGGAAATGATCGACACTATGCTCTTCTCGACATCACGGTCGGAAAATTGACTAAGACAGAACGGAGAGAAAGTAGGAGTTGGAAGCGTAGAAAGATTATTTATAGCTTTGGCTTTAGTAGTTCCATCCAGGGTAGAAGCAGAAGAGAAATGAAGGTTGAGAGAGTTAATATCTAAGTCTTTGAGGGTGAGATCTTGTCGTGCTTTGCCAACTCCTAGAGATCTAAGAAATTTCCAGACTTTGGCTGGATCACCGTTTTGAACTGATTCATGAATGTGGCGGCGTTGTGCGTCCCTACACACCTTGTTGCAGTGATTCCTTAGATTCACAAAACGAGCTCTGTTGTAGTCCGTTGGCCTAATTTTGTAAATCGATTTGGCTACTGCTTTTTTATGTATAGCTAGTCTGATATCGTCGGTAAGCCACGGCGCTGGCAAGTGCTTAACTTTCACAGCTCTGACGGGCGCATGTACGTCATAAAGGTTAGTGAGAAGGGTGTTAAAAATGAGAATATTTGTATACACAATTCGTATATTTATGGATTGCTTCATAGCATTAAAATGTTAGTAAAGTAATTTTTCCATTTTAATGCAAATGGACTTTCGCGAAGAAACGTCTGTTTCCATACAAGATTGTTTAATATTATATAGGTATATACACCAGCCCCCTTCCCCCCCCCATAGCACCTTTCAATTTAGGATTTAATTTATTGTATTAAGTGTAATATGTTTATGTCTATGTTTATTATATTCATGCAAGCACTACTCTATATATTTGTATTAAGCAACACTAAGGTTAACTGGAAGATAATGCTGTTAGCATTATGTTCGCCTTTGTACTTTTAAATTTGTTTTTAATAGTGCAATTCGTTATCAACCCTTGTATGTCCCCACTGCTGGGGCACGGGTCTTTTCCTGCATCGCAGGAAGGTTAGGCCATACACCACCACGGGAGCCAAGTCCGGGTTGGCGGAGGATTGTAAGACAGTGGCGGGCCTTACTGACAGAAGTTATCAAGCCGCCCATAATGCCTCTGACATGGCTTAACGACTGCCATTATATGACAGCAGGCACCAACGGCTTCACGTGCTTTGCGAAGCACGGAAGTGCTCGGAAAAATGCCACTAGCGGTAGTCACGGGACGCTCACCCATCCTGTACCTGACCGCGCCTGTTGTTGCTTAACCAAGTGATTGATTCCAATCACTCGGTTCGCTTAGGCCACGAGCGCTTCTAATAATAGTGCAATAAATAATTTTAATAATAATAATAGTTAGAGACACTATACTGTAGATAAAAAAAGGAAATGAAAATTTCTTAACCTGAGAGTACAGACGGCGGCCCAGAACCACCATGGACACCGACTTTCTAATAATAAAAAAAAGAATGAAATCAGACAACGAAGTGAAGAATTGTAGACTTTTAGTCCGGATCTACTTACGGGTGTTGTTATATCGGAAGAGTCCGACCAGGTTTCGCTCCGATTCGCAGAGCTTAATCATGGTGAGCAGAGATGGAGCTCGCGTCGTCGGTTGCTCTGCGGAGCGAAACCTGGTCGGACTTTTCCGATATAACAACACCCGTAAGTAGATCAGAGTCCGACCAGGTTTCGCTCCGATTCGCAGAGCTTAATCATGGTGAGCAGAGATGGAGCTCGCGTCGTCGGTTGCTCGTCTCACACTGCGGAGCGAAACCTGGTCGGACTTTTCCGATATAACAACACCCGTAAGTAGATCCGGACTGAAAGTCTACAATGTGTTGTGCTTACGAACGTTTTAGTTCAAAAAAGTGAAGAATTATCGCAGAATATTCTTAAAAAAACGAGAATGAATAGATAAGCTCTTCCTTATAAATGAGTGAATAAAGTATTATTATTATGTATTAATTATTTTAAATACGTTCTCGAAAGTGATTTGACTGCTCTCACCATCTACTACGCACCTTAAGACTCAAGACTCCCTAATCTAAGCTTCGCGCATAACCCATAGGCTTCTGTCAGTAATCTTTGCCCGGGACTGGCGGGCTAGGGCGAGAGGCGCGGGGGGAGGTCGTGCTTCAAAGTTGAGTTGTAATACCTCCGTAAGTAAGTGCTGTCACCGGGGATCGAGGGCTTTGTGCAGCGGAACTACGAAGTGAAAAATGTGACGGGGAAATCTCTGTTTTATAGTAGTAGATCTACGGTTTTGTTGGCGTCGGGAGACCGTCATTAGTTTAGATGAGATAAATAGAGAATACTTTATTGCACAAGCAAAAAAAAAAAGGATTGCGATTACGATTACAATTTAATTTAATTTAGTTGAGTTGAGTTGAGGATGGCAAGGAAATGTGAGATGTGGCATTTGGGGAAAAAGGCCTATGCCCAGTACAGTTATGGTTTTTGAAATATAAGGGGTGTTGTAAAATTAGCGGTCTTATCGCTTAGGGCGATCTCTTTCAGGCAGCCTTTGGGTAGAGTGCATTGCAAGAAGAAAATAGTCGGCATGTGGATGTACGTACAGGTGTGCTATGCACATCAGTACCTTGTCAAAGTCAAAATAGCCAATTTCTCATACATCAGGCTAGAAGAGGTGTATGCGATAAGGTTCTAACGTGTTAACATGTTAGTGCACGCGACTGTATATAAATAAGACAATCGGAACTATATTGATATGGGATTAACAATAACGAAAGATTGCAAGAATATAAAGTCAAAGTGAAAATAAAATTATTCACGAAAAAAATCTTTACTTAGTGAACGTCAAAGCTGTTAGTTTCTTAATATAACTAACGAATAAATTCCACATGTATTCTTTTCAAAACAGGCTTAAACTTAATTAACAGAGTTTTTAACTTAAAGTTATAATACACTTATAGTTATATTACATAATCGTCTCCGTTAACCATTGTATTTACCCCGTTATTATTATAATATCAGACGTCTTTGTCTCCCAAATAATCCCTAATGTTATAATATAATAGGCTTTTTCTTAATGATTCGATAGTTAATTACCTAAAAGTAAATCCCGACGTTTCAGCAGCGTTGCAGTTGCCGTGATCGCGGGTAGACTGAAGTTCTACGAGAAGTAACGGCGAGTACAGTCAATTATTGTGGGACAACACACAACACACACGATGTTCGCGGACAGGTCCGGTGATAAGGCTGTATTTACTTAGCACTGGATTCCACGTACTTGAAAGCTTGAAACCATCTTCTCTGTTTAAATTCTTGTGTTTTTAATTTAAATTTCCTGCCGAATGATCCTTCGATAATTAAGAGAACTTTCGGTCAATGTAGCTCGATCCAGTGGTTCGTCCCGGCCTCCAATAAATCAGCTATCGCGGACCTTGTTTACCTGTCTATTTTTGTGCCTAGTTTAGGTGTCCATTTACAAATCTAGATAATTTTGGAAAAAAATGGATAAAAAATGCACCAACCTTAAAAGTCCTTCATTAACAGAGTTTACATAATCATTATAAAATTGCATTTGCATTGTACTTGCTTTAATGGCAGACGTCATTGTCTGGAATTAAAGCCAGTGTGTACACTATTTATAAAGTTAACATAACCTCACGTCTGTATCCCAGAGGGGTACAGGCTTGAGGACTGTTGAGTGACTGCCACTTGCCACGATCCTGACATTCGCTTCAGTAATGTTCATAAGTCCTTGCATGAACGCACGCTGGTTCCGGGTACCTCTTATCTTCCCCTTTGTTAATGTATATCACTCAATACTATTTAAATCACTCAATATACTCTTTTTACGCTGTTTTCTTTTATTTAAGTATATCATATAAGTGTGTGTGTATGTTTGTGTATGTGTGTGTGCAAGTGCAAAAAAATGTTTTGTCTAATATCTATCTGATATTGGTAACTTTGTTGCAAAAACTAGTAACTACGCAGTATTTCATTTTATCCTTTGTGACAGTAGGAACATAATCCAATATCTGGGTTTCAACAGAAAAAAATTGGCCTGTGTTGACAGCTTCAAAGCGGGAGGAATTTTAATTAAATGGCCGACTCAATTTTACCCTCCCGGCCGAGACTCAAACCCGGGACCATAAGTGGACGAACACAGAAGAATCAGTCATCTGTACTGCGGGAATAAATCTACTATGCAGGAGAAATCATGGTAACTCCGGGCAACCAAGAGATTTTTTACTGGAGGGAAACAAAAATGGTCTAAGTGAAAAACATAATTATCTGTGATCAACAAGGTGACTAGAAGTTTGTTCACCATATTTTAAGGTGCTTCGGGTGCTAAATAGCGCCACCAATGGAAGAAAATCATAAGTTGTTTTATTATACATTTTTATTTAAAAGTGAACATGAGCCACTTTGAGCAACTATTTTTAGAACCTACAATCTACCTCCCTATCTACAATCAACCTAATCTAATCAATCAAATTGTTTGTTTTTTCACTAATGTTTACGAGCATCGGATGACACACTCGCAAACGTTTCCAATAATTGGAAATTTTTAGAAAAACATCTTTCAATTTTACGATTTTGACTTTTGTTTGCAGTTTCGAATCAAATACAAATATTTATAAGCATGCGATAACATGTGATTAATAATACTGTTTAAACATAAAAAAAGGATAATTCTTTCAAAATATTGTTAGTGATTTCAAAAAGCGCTGTCTTTATTTTATTTACTGCTCTTATTTTTATGAATCCACGAACGACCTTTTAAGCAAGGTTCATGGCTGATAAAGGCCAAGAAATGGGCCTTATAGTAGATAGATAATAAAAATAAATTTGAGTCAGGATCCTGGCAAGGTGCAGTCCCTGGTCTCTGCCTACCCCTCTAGGTGTCAGGCGTGAGGTTATGTTACGTTATATTTATGTTTCAATAATCTGTCACTTCATACAATCTGAGTTTCATATCTCTCTGAGTTTGAACGAAGCCAGCCTTCTATAGCCTGTCGGTGCAGCGCCCGCCCTGTTGGGCGGAATACGCCACGTTTTATAGCGGAAATTTTATGCGCGCCGCCGCCGGAGCCCCTGATTGACTTTTTTTGGCCGAATATTGGAATGTTTTTGGCTAAGTACGGTTTTCCAGGATAGACAGGGATGTCGGTGAATAAAATCAGTAGTCCACCGATCCAATATCGCTCCGCTCAGCTAATCGATGCCCGGAGTTTGTTTGAAGCACATCAGTAATGGGTAAATGAAATAAATGATTGAAATGGCCAATTAGGCAATACGGCATGTGACAGCGGGCTGGTCACATCGGTTGACGAACTCACACCCGATCGGGTGCAAAGGTTCTTGAGTGAAACTACGAACTCTACGAACTACGAGTTTGCGAAATATCCCGAGAATGTTTTAATTTTTTTGTAGTTTGTTCAATTAAAGTTGATTTCATCCAGCTATGACAATTGCGCAATTATGAAGACTGATTAAGATTTTCTTCGCCGAAATTGATGATTGGTTAAGAAGTTATTACCTCCGGAGATAAGAGACTTCGGGCAGTCGCGGTCTGAAAGTCATAGTTATATATGAATAAATAAAAATATGCTTATATATAATAAAAATAATTATTCTTCCCGCGGGTGTCGTAAAAGGCGACTAAGGGACACAAACCGGGGGGTGGGCCGCAGCGCCCCCTGCAGTACAATTCCACCTAACTGCGATCCCCAAACCGCATGCCCAGCGTGGGGATTATGGGCACTACCCCCCAATTATGGCACAACCTTGCGCTATGGCGCTCAATGAAGTAAAAGAAGAATAAAAATGAAATGCAATATGTTCTATTAATTCTAAATCTTGCGAACGCTTTAGTATATGTTGGTCAAACTCATAATGTATTAAGAAGAACGGGGGATAAATGACAAAAGAAAATTGGGAAAATTGCTCGGCTCGGCAAAAAGCTCGAATTTACTGTCGGTTCGCTAGAATGCTCGCTAAAACGCTCCGCCTTAATTTGTGAGCTTTTAGATGTAACGGACATAAGTAAAACTAATGCTCAAGTCTATGAGGAACTTTAGCGATCGCAACATTCCAAGACAGCTATTCGTGAAGTCAAGGGACGGCAGCACCTCTTATATTTGCTAATGAGTCGGGCTTTATAATTAGTGCCACGTCACGTGTCCACACACATCTTCACCATCCGACGGTAGGAAGGAGTGAGGGGCGTCAGACATGAATAAAAATGTTTTAGAACAGTAGATCCGCTTCGACATATCTTGACAAAGTTTATCTTCAATTGTGTCATCATGATCTAATCCGGAATGAGGACATCCGCAAAAGAACCCGAGTTACTGATATAGCTTGAAGCATTGCTTAATTGAAGTGGCAGTGGGTGGGGCACATAGCTCGGAGAACTGATGGCCGTTGGGGCGAAAACGTTCTATCCTGGCGTCCGGAGGACCGGATGACGTAGACTGGCAGGCGCCCCACTACATGGTCTGACGATCTGGTTAAGGTGGCGGAGAGTCGCTGGATGCGGACGGCACAAGACCAGAAAGCATGGAAAACCATGAGCGAGAGTTATGACCTTCAGTGGGCTTCGAATGGCAGATGATGGTGATAATACTATTTTTATTTTTAATGCACTAACCCGTGCTAAGGACAATTTTAAAAACATATTTAGAGGCTAAAAATTCCACCCGTGCCGAGATTCGAACCCGCGACCTCTGGCTATCCGTGCCAGCGCTCTTTCCAACTGAGCCAATGGGCGACTCACCGGCATCAGGTGGAATTTTTAGCCTCTAAATATGTTTTTAAAATGATGATGATGTCATCATGAAATATAAAGGTAGTTGAGTAAATATAAATTCCGCTTTAGGGGTATTACATAAATTTCGAGGAGGGGTAGGCAGAGACCAGGGTTTGCCACTAGACACGATTCTAATAAACCTCTTTCGCTAACTACACATGAAACTGTTTTAAAGAAAAAATATGTTAAAACCGAGCGGAAATGCCTTTGGAACATTTATCGTGAAATAACCATGACGTATGGCGACAGCCTGGTAGTAGCAGCCGCGCCAAGCTAGCCTCTAGACTTCCTTAAATTGTGTAATATGCGGTGAATCTGGTATGCAACATACTTCTGTGAGTACATCCATGGAATGAGGCCAAAGCTCACAGCATGACATTTTCTCTGACTTAAGCGGCTGATTATAAAGTAGTATGTTAGTCAGACCTGAGATTTCCACACTTAGCCTCAGAGTTGGGCCATTGTACGTAGCAAGCGCTAAGGTATGTGAACCCTTCAGATAATTGGGTTTCCTCAAGATGGTTTCCTTCACGGTTAGCGAGCGGTATTGCTTCACAAATGTACAGGGCTTACAAAATAAAGTCATATCATACCGGTATATACCATATGCCGGGGTTTGAACCCACGACCTCCCCGATTGAGAAGCCGGCGTTCTTCCACTAAACTACCTACCACCGCTCTTGTAAAGTGGTGCGTCACACGTTTTGACAGATGCGAGCCAGAGAACGCGTGACAAACAAAGTCGCGAATTACTTGAGGTAGTTCTTGAGTATAAGGTAAGACGAAAGATTTTTAAATCCTCTTCGACACATTTATTATATACAAAAAAACCTATATTTCCGTAATAAACTAAAGTTTAACGAAGACAAGCCATTTTTTTTAAATTATTTTAAATCTGTCGGAAAACAGCTTGCAGTGTATGTCGTGGCGTCGAATCTGACGTCGTAAAAGACCTAACAAATAACGTAATCACTAGTAGTCACAACAAGCACGGGAGAAGTTTACCAATTTTTTAAAGATGCTTTAGGGTGCTAAGTATGAAAAATACCAATGAAAAAAAAATCATAACCTGTGTTTTAGTATATTTTTATTTAAAAATGTTAGTCAGCGCCGCGAAACGCCTTAACCTAAGCGTGACGCAACGCGGTGTGATGGTTGTTTCAGTCAAAATGATTGAAATGAGTAACCTTGTATTTTATTGAAAATATCGGTAATCTCTTTTTTAGCAAACTAAATTAATTTAAAAACCTATTTAGAGGCTAAAAATTTCACCCATGCCGGGATTCGAACCCGCAACCTCTGGCTATCCGTACCAGCGCTCTACCAATTGAGCCAATGGGCGACTCACGGCATCAGTGAAATTTCGAACCTCTTTATAATATTCTCTGTATTACGTACAGGCAGCGTCTCTAAATAGGTTTTTAAATTTGTTCCTTAGCACGGGTTAGTGCATTAAAAATAAAAAATAGTGTAAACTAAATTAAGTTAAGTTAAAAAAGTTAAAGTTAAAATTTTTATTATTATCAATTAGGTTTAACACATTGTTGACAAATAACAAAAATCTATTAGTGTTTTAAAGCCTTTTAATGTGTACTTTCCTTTCCCAAAATCGTTAAATCTTAGATTATTTGATACTATCGTCACGCCTATTCTGTCTGAAATTTTGAGATTGGAGAGGCCGAGTTGTACTTCTTTTGTATCACGTGATGCTAATGGCTCCTGCTAATGACGACGTTGTTTTGCTCCGACACTATTCACACCTTTTCTCATACGCCCGGCCAGGACATGTCAAGCTAAAACTCACCTAAAAGCTACCATCTACGGTCCAGCTTTGCTTTGCGAGGCCCGAGCCGTTATTAGCGCTGGGCCGTGCGAAATAATAAAGGTATGCAGTGAATTTGTGATAAAGTTATTATTACAATATTTGCACAGGTACCTACGTGCGCCAGCGCTATTCCGCTTTATTAATATTTGCGTAGGTACGTGTTCTACCCTAATTTGAAAAGGTACTGGCATGGACTTAAGGACCAACAGAGCAAGGAGGATATGTTATGAGAATGCAGGGTGCAGGTAGGACAATATAGTTTCCCGGCACTCACCCGTTAGCTATGTTATTGCTGTAACTTTTATTGATAATGATATAACACGAAAGTGTCGAGTTCTTAAGGCGTGTATTTTTTGTCAATGGTAATCTGACTTTGCTAGAAAATTATTAAGATTTTTATTCAGCGCAATCAGTTATAATGCAAGTTATGGTAGAGTATATTTTTGATAAGATAAGAATATTCTTTATTGTACACCAGGAAAAAGCAAACATAAAATAATTACAAAGATATAGTGCAATTGGTGGCCTTATTGCTTGGAGCAATTTCTTCCAGGTAACTATGGAGAGTTGCTGAAAGAAAAGTGAGACGGGTAGTTGGATATAGAGTTACATACAGACTGTACACTTAAATAATTAATGTCTGAGGTCTAAACAAGAACACGGTCTGGTGCATAAAGCATCAGAATGTTTTCCATTGTATTATGTAATATTAAATATTAAGTAATTTGCAAGTGATGCAAATTACTTCAGCCAGATATCGCTGCCTGTACGTAATACAGAGAATATTGTAAAGAGGTTCAAAATTTCACTGATGCCGCATGCCGGTGAGTCGCCCATTAGCTCAGTTGGAAAGAGCAATGGCACGGATAACCAGAGGTCGCGGGTTCGATTTCCGGCATGAGTGGAATTTTTTGCCTCTAAATAGGTTTTTAAAAATATGTAATATTACTAGGGAACCCCGCAAACGTTGTTTTGCCATAATAATTAGGTAGCCTACGACCTATTTTGAAAACTACCAAATACAATACAAACAAAAAAAATCATACAAAGCGGTGAAAACATTTCGGAGGAGTTCGATAGCAAACACTGTGACAAAAGATTTTTGTATATTAGATACACTCAAAGAAACACAATAGAGTAGATAACTTTTATCATATTTTTAAAAGTAACACCCCTAAGATTCACTCGTGTAATCGTTCACAGTTTACTAGCGAGATCCTTCTCCGTTCCATATAATCATGACACTCACACTAATATTAAAAAGGCGAAAGTTTGTGAGTGTGTGTTGTATGATTGTTACTTCTTCACGTCTCAACGGCTGGAGCGATTGTAATAAAATATACCAAATTTTATTTGCTTTAGATTTAGTTGACACCCTGGATTAACATACGAGTTACGTTTTACTGCAGGAAAATATCAAATTCCCACGGGAAAATCGATAAACCGCGGTCAACAACTAGCAGTCAACTATTTGTTGTACCTTAATCAAACGCAATAATTGAAAGGCAACATTAATTGTACCGGCTCCCTGCGGAGACTCAGGAAGAGGAAAGTGAAATACAATGGAATACCTTAGGAAAAACACCTCCCAGAGCAGCCAGCCAATTTCCGCGCTAAGCAGAAAAATTTACTCTCTGGGGGTATAAAGGTAATTTGGCATCAGAAAGTCGAATCAACTTATAGTTACCAGGGGGCTGTCTCATAGAACTACCATTGCTACTACTATGCTTGTCTTATTGTTCCTAAATACGAGGTCAACATCGATAGATTGAAGACTTCTTCTTTTTCTTCAGGCTATATTATGTAGTCCACTGCTGGACATAGCCCTCCCCAAATGAGCGCCATAGCGCCTTGTCTTCAGCCGTATCCAGCATCTGCCGGCAGTTTTTCGCAGATTGTCATCCCACTTGGTCGAAGGGCGTCCTACACTACGTTTGCCGACTCGCGGTCTCCACTCAAGAACACGTTTACTCCAACGGTTGTCAGTTCTTTATAGAGGTTGTTATCTGCCAAACTGATAAGAACCAGTTGAAGGACGTGGGCTGACTGCTTCATTGAATTCTCTTCAAATTAAAGAAGTAAGAGTTATGACGTAATAAAACCATGACAAAGGCATGTTTTGAGAACACTTCCGGTTAATAGGTAGAAAGTATCGTTAAGCGGTCGTCAAATGGACGTTAGCGTTTTACGACGAGCCTTCGAGAGACACGTGGCGGCGACAATTTGCGGTCTCAGAAGAATAGTTTTGGCTTCACGGTTTAGCTTATCAGCCTTTGTATGTCACATTATTAACACTGTCTGTCTCTCAAAAGGAGAGAGAGAGCCCTGGCTTGGTATACCTTAAAAAAACGGTTTCTATAAGATGTTTCAATAATGTTTGTTGTATGTCCTCGCGGCAATGTCAGTTTCTCGTATTTCTGAACAAAATTTCACATGAAAAGTTAAAAATCATAGTCTTCCTGTTATTTCAGACACATGACAAATGTGACAAAAAAAAATGATAAAGCCTTTCGATCGGTATGAACATGGTAATCCATATAATTATTTAAAGATTGGCTGTGCCCCGCAGTGTTACCCACGTTTATTCCGAGAGTGAAACGTAACCTATGTGTTAATTCAGGGTGTCAGCTAACTCCATACCAAATTTTATTTAAATCGCTCCAGCCGTTTAGACGCGAAGAAGTAACAAACATACACACTCAGAAACTTTTGCTTTTATTATATTTATTTTTAATGCACTAACCCGTGCTAAGGACAATTTTAAAAACCTATTCAGAGGCTAAAAATTCCACCCATGCCGGGATTCGAACCCACAACCTCTGGCTATCCGCCTGTATGTATGATAGTGTGATAAGTGTGATGTGATTTTAAATTAAAACAATGTCTTTTTTCAGTAAAATGTTCTATCTCATAAGGTACTTTCCCTGCATGTGACATAGCCGTGGGACGCACTGTATTTAATAACACTAGCTGACCCAGCGAACTTCGTACCGCGTAACAGTCGATTCTTTAATTTTTTTTTTATTTTTCTCTCCGTAAGAACCATCCTCGTACTTCAATGGATATCATCATCATCATTTCAGCCTATTGCAGTCCACTGCTGGACATAAGCCTCCCCCAGGGTGCGCTACAAGACCCGATCTCCCGTTTTCGCCATCCAGTCACCACCAGCCACCTTTTTCAGGTCGTCGGTCCATCTGGCCGGAGGGCGTCCTACACTACGCTTGCCGAGTCGTGGTCTCCATTCGAGAACCCGTCTGCTCCAACGATCATCGGTTCTGCGACAGATGTGACCAGCCCACTGCCACTTCAGCCTGCTACACTTCTGAACTACGTCAGTGACTTTGGTTTTTTGTCGGATGATCTCGTTCCGAACTTTGTCCCTTAACGAGATTCCGAGCATACACCTTTCCATAGCTCGCTGAGTGACATGCAATCGGTGGGCTAGTTTTGCAATCGGTGGGCTAGTTTTGCAATCGGTGGGCTAGTCAAGGAATATTCTAAAAAAGAATTAGTATAATCGGTTCAGCTGCTTTCGACATTTGCGCTGCGTTATCAACCCTTGTATGTCCCCACTGCTGGGGGCACCAGGAAGGTTAGGTCATGCTCCACCACGGGGGGATTTGCGCTTACCAACACATTAATTGATTCATTTTTATATTATAGATAAAATTACGCCTGTTAACTATGTCCGTGTTGTCCAAAGTAATTATGAGTTTATAACAGTATAGCATACAAAATTCATCCTCAAACTGTTTAGTTTTATTTAAATTTTTTATTTATTTACAGCCTCTGCCGCACAGGAAGGTCGGGAAGCAGAAAAGACGCGTGGTCTTTCCTATACACTTTCATAGTAATAAACGGATATAGCCGGGACGAAACCTTCAAAGAAAGGGCGGGGCAAGGGCACGAATTCTATACAAAAAATCGGTTCAAAAATGTGTAAAGTATACTTTGTGCCAAAAGGGCTACTGTAATGATGTCTGGAATTGAAGCATGTAAAAAGTATGAGTTTTGTAAAATATATGTCAACTCTGTTAAAGAAAAGACAAAGTTTCGAGGTTTATTGTCCATTTTTTTTCTGGACGAAATGGACACCTAGTTTGACTTGTAACGTTCTTTGGGCCGCAGTGTCTGCGCTACTTTGAATAAAACCTTTGCATTTAATTTCATTTCATGTATAACGCGTAGCGTCCTTACGCCCTTGTCCCATCGTCCCCCGTTCCCCTTGTATACCCCAGGAATTTGATTAACTGTTACAAAGTAAGGATGGCGCCCGACGTGGGGCCCACACAGCATTGTAGGCCTTATTTCTTTCTCGGAGCTCCGTCATCACATGCCTAGGCGGAAATTTAAAACTAATAATTAATAAAACTGGAACGACTTCAACTGTGTCTTTTAATTAAGTATAATGTGTTTTATCTATAATATAAACAGAAAACTTGGTAAAAAACAGGATAAGCAGGTAAAGGATGATTTATATGGTCTGGTCTAGTCGAAATGTAAAGTAGTAATGCGAAATAAATTAAGGGAATCTCAAAAATGGGTGACCTAATTTTAAATTTTGAAAATGATAGACAGAATTAAAGCAATATAAAAATGGTGTAAAGAGGTTTGCACCTTTACAAACATACATTGTAAAAGCACGTCATGTATGAATGTTAATCTGTAAGGACGTTCTGTTGTTAACAGTTGAGTTGCTATACATTTTTGTTTGTACTGTGTTTTCAGTTAAATAAATGTCCGTCTATCTATCACTGTTATATATCACAATCTGTCTGTGATAGATAGATGGGTTTGCCTTTTTATTTTTCCGACACAAACTATGTTGGTGTGCGTTTTGCAAATGATTTTGCTGAGTGATTTTGTAAACATTATTCAGAAATTCCTCGAATGACAGCATTTTCCAGTCAAGAGTGCGCTACACTCTTTTGACAAGGCTTGCTAAAAGTTTGTTTTTCGTCTGCTAGTAATTTACATTGTGGGCGCCATACCAAGAATACTGTTATACATTAGAGCAGTGTTGCTACTATAAGTAACTCTTAGTGCGATAAAACGGCCCTGTACTTCTATTGAAGGCACTTGCTTACTCACGGCTCGGCCGCTCGGCAATCATTAACCAATATAACACAATAAAAGCGGCCACAAAGGGCCAATCATTTATTTAGTGAATCAATAAAGGGCGAGTGTTCCGCGCCGCCATTAGGGAATTAAATGCGCCGCGCTGTTGCCCCCTAGTTTAATATTCTTGATTATAGGAAGGCAAGAGTTTTGAAGTAAAAAAATATCTATTTGATTTTCTATTATTATTACCTATGTATTGATTAGGGAGAGCCAAGAATATTATAGCACGAAAATGTCAATGAATTTTTTGATATTATTTATGATGTATTATTTTAATTGCTAGTGGGCTTGTGTTGTGTGAAAGCTATTAATTATTATTGAAGTGATTTAAATAAATTTATTACGTCAATTATGATAATTTAATCTAAGCTTGGGCTTATACTAAAAAAAACTATTTGACGATTTTCTTATCAAAAGTGAAATATATTATATTTATTTATTTCAATTGATTTACAGACAACGTGGTCCAGTGTTATATTAGTGACAATAAATATAGAACTTAGCCTAGGGTTAGTATTCAATATGTAACAGTGACTTGGTACGATTTATTAAAATCCAAATTAGTGGATTATCCAGCCGTGATGCAATTATATAAAGTTTAATCAATTTTATGCGCCAAGGTATGTGAACACCTTAGATGTGTTGTGCCACGTGACTACAATAACTTTTGGACAGGTTATATTATGAGAAGTAAGTCTTAGAGAAGAAAACTACGTTATTTATTTTTTAACATTGCAAGTTCTTCTATAGTCATGTCGCGAGATTGACTCAAGTGTAGTTTCGTTTTTGAGTGTTTCAAATGGAGGCAACCTAATCTGAGCTTGAATGGGCCGCAGGATTACTTAGAGGTCAATTACTAGTATCAATTCAGGGTTTCCAAATGCTTCTTTAGTACTGAGACTTGCTAATATCTACAGTCTAAATTTATCTCTCGCTACACGAAAATGATAATAGCTTGTAAGCTTGACGCTAAAGTTCATACTTATAATAATTTAATGTCGCGAAAACAAAAGAGGACCCAAATTACTACAAAATCTAGTTACGCGCATTTATAATGCCTTTGTGTGGGCCTTGTCGGGCCTCGCTTTGTTGACTCAAAAATTATGAGCGAAATAGGCCCCTTTATGCAGTGACTTAACATTTACAGTCACGAAGCCGGTTTCGTAGAACAAAGAAGGCGCTGGAGTAGTGCGTAGTACGTGGAGTTAGTAGATAAACTACATAAACAAATATAGATACATACTTAACCTCACGCTTGTATCCCAGAGGGGTAGACAGAGATCAGGGACTGCCACTTGCCACGATCCTGACAGATCACCTTCGCTTCGTCAACGTTCATAAGTCGTTGCATGCACGCACGCTGGTTCCGGGTACTTTTTATCTTTCGCTTTGCTAATACATGCCCTATTTGGATGAAGGAAGAAAGATTCCACATATCCAAACCAACGCAACATTCCTTTCTCAATCCTAACTACATACTAATCTAGGTACAATTAAACAAACAAATCTAAAACGTCGCTTTTACTCGCTTTATAAAGCAAAATAACTCAGTCTGGGTGTATTACCATGTCTGTGATGTCCTTGCTGGTTACCATAACACAGCATATACCAGTTTTGGACTAGGACATTGGTCGTGTTATGTGAAAGTTATTTATTACTTATGTATTTTTGATGTAGTGTATGAGGGGCCTGTCAGGATCGTGGCAAATGCTGGTCTACCCCTCCGGGAGACAGTTGTGAGTTTATATTATGTTTGTCATCTTTTATTAAATCGACATACCGAGCCGTGCACTGGGACATTCATGAGATCCATAGCTAATGACTGAAAACCAGCAAAGTGTTGAGTCAGCTGCCTTTTGCAGCAAAGGAAACACACCGCGACGACACTGCATAAATTGTGTTTAGAACGTTTTCTTTTGATGGTTTCCGTTAACCCTTAACCAAGCAATGTACTTTACAGGACCACATTAAATTGAACCCTATCAACTTGAAATAAAGCCCAAAACCAATGAAAAATTGCTCACACTGCCCATGCCTGGTTAAGGGTGAAGTTTATTTCGTATTTGTTTAGAGTCATGTGTGCGACTGTTGATGCAATAAATGTTTCTCTTTCTTTCTTTTAAATCATCAATAAGTTTTATATGATCTAACGATAGTTAATTACAACTCAGGTACAAAAAAGGTCGTAAGACTAGGTGTTATATTCAGGGTTGGAAAATAAACATGTTTTTTTTTTTTAAAGAACAAAACATCATGTTTTATTTGAAAAAGAAATAAAAAACACGTTTTTTATTAATGTTTCATTGCTGTTTTAATTGCCTTGTTTTACACATGTTTTAAAACCAATATGTATAAAATGAAAAAAAAATACAAATAATAATCAAAAAGTATTTATTTATTAAAATTTATATAAAAACACACCACACACATACGCATCGTTATTGTTTATTAATACCACTAAACAAAAAATAATGATGTAACCAAAAACATGAATTAATCGATTTCGTTCGGCTTTCATTCTATCTAGCTGAACAAAAGCAAACCGGGAAATTCCTGCGTTTTATGAACATTCACCGCATTACTGCTCGTCAGTCCGGGGAACCCAATCTAGTTATTTCAATGTTGCCAACTCTTTAGTAAAAAACATACCATAAATGAGTTTTTAAATTTTTTTCTAGATAAAAGTATAAAGAGCTTTATTTGATTGGTTTTTAACATGTTTAAAACAAATAAGTTTTAATCATGTTTTAAACGTGATACATACTTTTGTAGTGTTTTAAACGTATGTTTAAAACAAATGTTTTAAACATTGCCTACCCTGGTTATATTACAACTATTTGTCTGAGAAAGAAATCTAGACAAGAAAAGAAAGAAGAACTAGATTTAGGTGAAATGGGCAATTCATTTGCTATTACTAGTTCCGTCTCGAGCTTCGTTTGACCCTACCATAACTAATAAAAACCAATAAGACCTACATTATACAAAACCAAAGAAAAACCAATTTTTGTAAGGAGAGAACGAGTGTCTATTTCAAAACAGAAGACCATTTTCAAGAAAAAATGCACAAGAAATCTCCAAATTAGTGTTTTCAGATTCTTTTGAGACTAAACTGACAGAGTTTACATTGTATCCTAAAACTTAGTACTAATGCATTGAACTGGAGTTTTTTTGTCCATTTTTTCTTCAAAATGATCTAGATTTTGAAATGGACACCTAGTTTGAATTGTAACGTTCATTAAGCCGCAGTTTCTGGGCTACTTTGAATAAAACCTTTTCATTTCATTTCTAGCTTTAATTTTAGACATATTTATCATAAAAATAATCTCTAACATAAGAATATTGGAATAGATGTTAAAATTTAGGCCGCTTCGCTTTTGTAAATTGTTTCCACTAGTTCCATGGGTTACTTCCATGTTGGAACAGGTAAGAAGATTTCTGTTCGATAGTTCCATGGGTCTAGTACTCGTAATAGATAACTCTTAGATACAGAATAATTCCCTCTCAAGAATGGGAGGGAATTCTGTATCATTTTATTAAGTGCCTCGATTTCTCTTGGAAACGGCAGCGAGAAATTTAACATTGTCTCCTTTTTCTTTTCATTTTCCATCTTAAGTCTTCTTTGAGCCACGAAGTTTCATTAAAGCGTGATGTTGGTCGAACAAATCCGAGTTACTGAAATTTAAAGGCTCTAAGTGTCAGACAATCTCTGTTTAACGGTAAAAATAAATACCGCTGGTTGCTCGAAAGCAATACATAATTTTACCGTAGCTGTGTACCTCAAAAAATCTGAGTTGGTTACAAATAGTTTCAATTAATAGTGTCCAGATTCAATTACACTTGGTTGAGTTCATAGCACATCGATATAAAGATAGATATCAAGTACATCGATTTATATATTATATAAGTATACTCACGAGTACAAAGGTTGGCATACTTTCGACTGCGTCCGTGACATCGTTCTCGTGTGATTCATGTAACAAGCAGCCGATGCTCTACCATCAGCCAATAAATTAACCCGCTGCAAAGAGTTGTTGCTTTCCTTTACTGCGAGTACTTGGCTCGCAGTAGGTAGTTGTAGTACACTTATATTAAGTCTAGTAGACGTAGGACAAACGCAGGAAGAGGAAGAAAATGCCATCATAAGTAGTAATTTATATCTTGTAGACATTGATGTAACTTTAGTTGACAAAACTGGCACCAAAAGAAGAATAACTTATCTAAATTTATAGTCAGTTTTTTATGCTTAAGTTAAATTGATGCCTAGGTTTAAAAAAATATATACCTAACTCAAAGAAGTACAAAATACGACTGTTGGCAGTTAGGCTCAATAAGTGCCGAGAGACTCTTCGGGTGGATAGGTTTATTCCTGCCTTTCAGTCGCCTTTATTGTAAATTCTTTTGTTGCCAAACGGCCCTAGCACAAAGCAGAAGACGCTCGTTGCTATAAATAACCAGCTTTGTCGATACACATAAAAAGAAATACGACAGAAATGAAAGGGCTCGCGAATACTGTTTTCCATTTATTTTTATTTAAAATGTCGATAAACAGTATTTTCGATAAGCAGTAACAACAGCGTTCAACCAAATCATGTTGTATAAATAGTTATAAGCGTTAAATAATATAATTGGAAGGGCTCGTGGTCTAGTCGCACCGAGTGATTGAAATCAATCACTTGAGTTAAGCAACAGGCGCGGTAAGGTGCAGGATGGGCGATCGTCCCGTGACTACCGCTAGTGGCATATTTCCGCGCGCTTCCGTGCTTCGCAAGGCACGTTAAGCCGTAAGACAGTCATGTCAGAGGCCCTATGGGCGGCTTGATAACCTCTAAGACCCGTAAGACCCGCCACTGTCATACAATCCTCCACCAACCCGGACTTGCCCCCGTGGTGGAGTATGGCCTAACCTTCCTTCAGGCAGACACCTGGCCCCAGCAGTGGGGACTTACAAGGGTAAATATCGACGACGACGATATAGTTGTAAATTACTCGTAAATGGTAGACTAATTTAATATACAAAATCGCGATCGTCGGGAATTAAGGAAGTTATGTTTTATTGAATGAATAAATGCGATTAGTTTCATATATCTATACGATGTATGAGATCGCGAGTCTTTAAGATATACTAAAATCTTGTGTTAGTTTCTGAGATGATTTATTTATTTTTAGTACGTTTTCATGTCATCGTCGACGACGACGATGACGATGTGTGGTACGGCTGACAAAAACGCGTGACTCGCGACGACATACCTCACCTTTGTAGGTAGTTTTTTGTGCTTAATGTTTCGTGTGCAATAAAGTTTAATTACCTATTTACAAACTACCTGTATAGATAGCCTCAGTAATTCTTAATTATCCGCGATACCCACATAAGTAGTTTTATATTAAAAGGGATTATTTATGAGGTAAAATCTAAAAAATAATCGCGATTAGACCCTTTTAATATGTAACTAGATAGCCTCAGTTAAATATAGTTTCAACTTCCTATTTGATGACTACTGGAAACATAGGCAGATACGAATAAATTCACAGTAGCTCCGTGCTTCATCCATCATCAAATCATATAAGAGGATTTTGGGATACTTATGTCTACTTTTGTAGAAGTTTTTAGGTCAAGTTGATGTTTAGTATAAAACAAAGACCTCCTACCTCCTCCGAGGAAACCTTCTGCCCATCTACACCCAGTTGGAGATCCACTGAACGCAATAACCGCGGGCGCCGGCCCCCATTGACCAAATTACTTCACTTGGTCCAATCTTGGCGGGATCAAGGGAAGACTCGCGGCCGCGCTATGCGTCCTGATTCCTGATTGCTCCCGAGCAAACACGATGAATTTGGGAATTCGGGAATTTTCTATGATTGATATTTTGAGATCATAGAAAATACAGAAATAAACAATAAACAATGCAATGGAGCGCAGCATACTTGGTGTTAAGTTGATAGATCGTGTCCGAAACACCACGCTGCGCTCTAAGACAGGAATACGCGATGTTGGTGTGGCGACCGCTAAACTTAAGTGGAGCTGGGCTGGTCACGTTTGCCGGATGGATCCGAACCGGTGGGCGAAAATCACCACCGAGTGGATACCAGATGGACGGCGAAGTCGTGGCCGACCGCGACGGAGATGGCGGGATGACCTCGACAATCATCGCCGAGATTGGTCACAGGTGGCGCTGGAGAGAACGGAATGGAGAACAAGGGGGGAGGCCTTTGCCCAGCAGTGGGACACAAAACAGGCTAACAAAAACAACAACCTGCCTACTGAGCATTAACTTCTAAGCAGGTATGACCGGCCTAGGTACGTCTCAACCTCTCAGTAATTTTGGGTCCTTGTGCAGTTAATGTAATGTATCTAGTTAAAGTACAGCAGTAGGAATCGCTATCAACCCTTGTATGTCCCCACTGCTGGAGCACGGGTCTCTTCCTGCATCGCAGGAAGGTCAGGTCATACTCCACCACAGGGGCCAAGTCCGTGTTGGTGGAGGATTGTAAGACAGTGGCGGGCCTTACTGTCAGAAGTGATCAAGCCGCCCACAAGGCCTCTGACATGGCTTAACGACTGCTATTACATGACAGCCGGCACCAACGGTTTAACGTGCCTTGCGAAGCACGAAAACGGAAAAATGCCACTAGCGGTAGTCGCGGGACGGTCACCCATCCTGCGCCTGACCGCGCCTGTTGATGCTTAACTCAAGTGATTGATTCCAATCACTCAGTTCGCCTAGGCCACGAGCGCTTTTGACGTCAGTTGGAATATTGGTAATTTTTTTATTTCTGTTTCGTTGATATACCTACTAATATTATTTATTTACAGTTATGATAATTTCATTTAGCAGTTAAATAAAAACTTGTCGGTACATAAAGTACACTTAAGACTATTATCGCAGCCTCTGTTAAATTATTGTTCCTCTACAAAAAATTACTTTTTTCAATTTTTTTACTTAATTATCTATCAAAAAACGCCACTACCAAGCACTATA
The DNA here is from genome assembly GCA_934045075.1 of Yponomeuta sedellus. NCBI lineage: Eukaryota > Metazoa > Arthropoda > Insecta > Lepidoptera > Yponomeutidae > Yponomeuta > Yponomeuta sedellus. Next base: position 23,116,111 of record OW203735.1, read on the forward strand.
AAATGCCTATAAAAATGGAAATGCATTTTACATAGCAAGGCTGTGAAACTACACGTGTCACCCTACATTTTAGTACGGTGGTATTTTGTAGGAACCAAATGTATTCATGTCATGCAACATGCATGTCTAAGGCTAGCTCTACATGTGAGCCAACTCAACGGTCAATATTCAGGTGTTGTGAAGCAGCCCCCAACAGGCAGTCACACTAAATGATTTCGCCCGAGTTATCCCACGTGAAGAGCCCGGGCTTAACCCTGGGACCAAGCGAAAGTTTACGCACCGATACCCAATCAATCCCGGCCTGCGCCGGGAGTCTCGCTGATTTTCAACGGCTTGACCTCGACATCATCCCTGCGTCATTGAAAACACCTCCCGTGTACGAACACGCATTTCTAGGTGCAGGTGAGGCTGCGTGTGTGTGAGTATCTGCGCATGTTGTGCTAGAGCCAGGTACATTCGGAGCCTTTGAAGTTTAGACAGTTCTTTGGTGAGCGGACGTAGAGTTGAATTCAGTCTGTGTAGAGATGCGTTGTACAGTACTAGGAGTAACCTAGGGCAGGTGAGCGGGGCGGGGCGCGGGGGCGGGCGCGGCCCGACATTGACCCATGCGCAGCCTCCCGGCCGCCCGCCCCGCACTACCCGCGCGCCGCCCGCCCTCTTGCGATAGCGGGACACGTAGCGCCACCTAGTGACGGGCGGATACTGCGGCTGCTAGGGGAAACTTTATATTTACAGTGGTAAGTACAGTTTTTCAGACAATCAGATTTATGCCGCCCAAATCAAAGTCCAAAGTAGAGCACAAGAGAAAACATATCCATTTAAGTTTTTTTCATAGTATAGCGTCGAGTTAGCTCTATTTATGCTCTAACCAGGAAATGGAGACAAGAAGTGTGTCAAAAATTACTGTACCAATGTATTTCCAGAACATCTAAAGAACCAATCGTTTTCATATTAAGGAATCTGATTGCGTTGCGTGTTTATATTCGTACTACTCATTTACTTGGTAACACTAAGGACCACCGTTTCATAGAACTACAAGTCATGGTTTACTGTAATAATAGTAGATTGCATAGGTGACTAACACATGGATTAAATAACATGACTTTTTTTTTATTTTCTAAGTACTAAACATTTTCTTGTAGCTATATAGCCATTTTGGCTTTTGCAAATATACATTGCAAATTATCATAATAAATTACTAACCTATTGTATACAGCTATTAACTATTCCTCTCGTGAGTTCCTAAGGCTGTCAAGCACAGCCCAAGAACCGATAGAGATTCGCAAGAGAGATCTGTTTCATTATATTCGTATACTTTACAACTGGGTATGTGAATAATAACACCATAAACGTAGCAAGCACGCAAACTTCGCTTTCGAGGGTAATACATAAATAATAAAGAGAACTCCACTTGTTTATAAAAAGCCATTTACTTAAAAAAGAAACGCTAAAGTTGTCCCAAAAATAAAACGTGAGCGGCGCGGCACGCACGCGCGCCGCCGAACTTCGCACAAAAAGCGAATTACCGAAGAAATGTCGGCAGATAAGTATAAAAAGTTTTATAACTGTTATTTTACGACTCGAGTCAGGCGATAAAAAGGGAGCTTCATAATAACATGCCGTGCTGGTGCGGCCTGCCTAGGATGCCTAAGTTGACTCCTCATGCTTATAACTATGCTAGGGACCTATTTTCGTGGCCTATTTTCAGCACCACAACGTGTTTGTCGAGGAGAGAACTGTCTTCTTCTTCTTCTTCAGAGGACTGTCTAACCTCCTATATTATAACTAAAGAAAACTAACGGAAAACGGGTAAAATTTGGTAGTACAATCGGGAAATGCAAACAAGCTGGGTAATGTGAGGATGCAATATTATATTGGAAGTTGTGTTATATTATATTAGGTACTATTAATTTAAAATCTGACAACCTGAACATGAAGACGTTTAATATTATCATAAAATTGTAAATATGTATATACTAAGCAGTTATGTGTATTAGTTTAGAGCGTGCAATTTATTAATTACGCAACGGTTTGACTGTAATGTAATTAAGAAATTTGCAAATAATTAATAATAAAAACAATAATCAATTTTATTTTTTATATCATATCTCACAGATGGGCGAACTTAATCGGATATTACTTGAGTAAATAGTGTAAGAGTTAGTAGGGCAAGATAAAAAGTATCTACATGCTACCAACAGCTCAAAGTACTACTTTTTTGTCGCAGTCAACAATAATATTATTGAGTTACATATTAAATGGGTCTTATCGCGACCACGGCAACGGTAACGCTGTCGAAATGTCGGAAAATAAGGTAATTACGTTTTACCTGACCCGCTTAATATATAACTGTGTGTGAGTATCGCGAATCATTAAGGTCTAATGGATGAACGTGGCGGTAAGCTTATTCTTTCAGCCTCAATCAAGAAGACAAAGTAAATAACAGTACAGTTGACTGCCGGAAGAAATTACTTACAGTATTTTCTTCCAGACAGCCATTGATAGAAAAGACGCAAGTAGCTGAAAGAGGGGCAGTCGAAACCACTAATAAACAAACTTACAATTAAATAATCACCATTAATAATTCTCCGATAACAACCCTAGCATGCCCCCACTGCTGGGGCATGGGTCTCTTCGCTGCTAGGTTGGGCCATACTCCACTCCATTGATAATTCTATGAGTCTCCTGGGCCCCTCCTCGGAATCCATTGCAGAACTTCGAATCGAAAACCTGCACGAAATCTCTGCAATTTCCAAATTGTTAGACATTGTAGGAGGAAAAGGATTAATGTAAAATTTCTCCTTTTTTATGTAACCTATAAACGTCCCACTGCTTTGCACAAAATCTTCTCTGAGAAGGAGAGAGTGGGGCCTTAATTACTACGCGTGCCCACCAAAGATTGGCAAGGTCTCTACTCACCATGATTAAGGCTCTCCGAATCAGAGCGAAACCTGGTCGGACCCTTCCGACAAAAAGCCTAGTATGTATTTATTAATATAAAAGAACACATTACATGTTATAAATAAGGCCCCACAAAACCAATTACTTGGTTCGACTGTGGGATCGCTGTAAGTAAGCTGTAAGTAGGCTGTGTGGTGTCGGCCTAGAGAATAGCACTAACCCAAATTCTTCCCGCGGGTGTCGTAAAAGGCGACTAAGGGATACAAACCGGGGGGGGGGGCAGCAGCGCCCCCTGCAGTACAATTCCACCGAACTGCGATCCCCAACCCGCATGCCCAGCGTGGGGATTATGGGCATTACCCCCCAATGATGGCACAACCTTACGCTCATTAGGGGAGGGCTATGTCCAGCAGTGGACTAATATAGCCTGAAGAAGAAGAAGAAGTAGAAGTGGCAATTTCAGCGCTGAGGTATTTCAACACCTCAGAGACTCAGATTTCCTCGCGACGTTTTCCTTCACGCTATAATATTTCCCTTGGTGACAAAGGCATTACCGTAGTATTCTTACCTTAAAAATAATGAGGTGGTCCCGGGCGGGAAGCGGTCCCTTGCCCTTGGAGCGGTGCAGCGCTGCAAGGCCGACCGCCTGCCGCAATGCGCCGCCGCCGCCGCCCCGGGGTCTCCTGATGGCTTTGCACGACACCTACTAGCATTTAAGGCGCTTGTTGGTGCCAACTAGCGCCACCAATAAAAAAAAATCTTAACAACTGCGACAACTATTTTTAGAACCTAAAATCTAGAACCTAGAATCAACCACCAAAGACTTATTGGTTAGCTTTGGGCAAAAGTACTTTTGGCCGATTTTAGCTGTCAAAACTAGTTTTGACCGTTTAAGAGTTTTGACTGTAACATATATATATATATATATATATATATATATATATATATATATATATATATATATATATAATATATATAATTTAGTAGGTAACGGTGCAATCCAATCCATTCTTTATATTTCTTCCATTCTGTCACTTCATTTTTAAATAAACATTTAAAATTACGTCACCCTTTCTACATTTCATTTGCATTTACTTTCTTTGTCTTTTTAATGTTTGCTTCCTAATTCACCTTCGACGAAACAAAACTATTGACAGTAAGCTTTTCCGTAAACATTATCAACTTTTCCTATTGTATTCTGAACAGTTTCCTTTGTGTACAGTTTTAAAATAAATAGAGTATTATTAAATTCGTATAAATATTCTATTATTATTTATCATAAAAACCTTGCAAATTATAATAAATAACCTTATAAAAGGGCGGTGGTAGCGGAGCGGTAGAACGCCGGGCTTCTCAATCGGGACTTCGTGAACAAAAACATCGTGAGGAAACATCGTGAGGAGTGTCGGAGGTGTTCAAAAACCTCAGCTCTTAAAATCACTAATCCGCGATGGCCTAATACTCTCTGTCCGAGAGATAACTTGTCCCCTGCAGAGGGTCGTACGTAGACCATATAAAAAAAGCTTCATAAAATATCCGGGGACCCACAAACGGATTTAATAGTTACTTGGCTGGTTTCTGCACCACAAGCTGTGACATTACTAGAGAGAATAAATATTTTGCAATTTTATATACAGGCCTTCTCGCATGACGTGACCTTATAAATTGAGAAAATGGCGGCGAAAAATGTGTAACCGGCGGCAGCGGCGTATGTGCACGCAATCATTACTAATAAACGTTGATGAAGCGAAGGTGGTCAGTCGGGATCGTGGCAAGTGGCAGTTCCTGGTCTCTGCCTACCCCTCACGGATACATGCGTGTGATAATGTTATGATTTATTCCTTCAATTAAATCCTACCATTTATTCACTTATCTAATCCACGAATTTAACAGAGTTTACTGCAAATTACCTAAAGATAATTCAGACTTTATCGTTAGTAATTTGGATGTAGCCATCTGTGGGCAACGATGTTGTTTATGCGTGCAATAACTGTTGAGGGCCCAGTCAGCCTCAGGGCCTAGGTAGACTGGTCGTTTTCAACATTACATGGGGTAAAGGATTACCTAGGTTAAAATAAAGTTAAATAAAGTCCGATTAAATAGGTTTTTAAAAGGATTAAAAAAATAATAAAAGGCCGGTTTTGTCTACTTTTGATCTTGCTCTTCGCTAGAACGGCTTCAGTTAGTCTAAGCAAATATCCATTTGAGTTTGTACTCATAATGTGCTTATCTATGCATAGATACATGCATAGATAATCTGCGGAATGAAACTTTATAAAAAATAAAACCCAACTATTTTAATCCATTCAATGCAATATTGTCACGTTGTCACACACACCCAGGTAGGTAATAGCTACACATCTAAGTGCATTTCCTTAATCCCCGTTTTACGGTACAACGAGCTAGAAGGTTAATGGCTAGACCTGCCTCATCAGCAGTTTTATCGCCTTCTTACAGCCACTGCCGGACCTTGATAATCTCTCCGGCTGTCTACTCGCTGAACAAATTAGAAAGAAACGGGAGCTCACCAGTGTCATGCCCAGACTCAGCTAAGCCTTACACCTAAGTCCAAGGTCCGACCTTGCAGGCAGTGTCACCGACAGCTCCGCGACCTATTATTAGCGAATGGCGATACACACGCTAGCTAGAGCGCTGTAGATCTTATTACGTTGGCATTAGGTTCTACTTTAGGTCTTGACGGTGGTTTACGCCAGTGCCTGGAAGAGACGTCGCTGCCATGCGCGGTTTTACTTTCATTCGTCGCTTCATTTGCTAGATCCGCTGATAATGGATGGATGATTAATTTTATTGAGCCAAATTTGAGCTAATTTCCGAACGGCTGTCGTTAGGTTCATGCAATAATATCTACATAAACTGAAATAAAAAAAATATTTCGACCTAATTTACTTTCAGTTTGTTAAATGTGAATGCACAATGTTATCCACGACGGCGACTTATCGGTGCTAGTAGAGAAAAAACTGTGAAATAAAACTTCACTCTTCACCATCTTGGCTCAGTCATGATAAGGTAGGTTAGTTGGTCTTTGTAGCAAGACCTCGTAAATGCAATCAATAACATGTAGGTACCTAATAGTAAACATTGTCCTATTCTTACAAAAGTAGGAAAACAGCAATGCGGCCAGACATACCTACTTAGGTAGGCTTGGACTGCGCCTATAACACAGAACACCTGTGGCCCATAATAATTAGGTGCAGTACCTAGGTACCTACTTATCTAAATTCAGTAGCTATTGGTACTCCCAGAGAGATATCCGATCACTAGAAACTAGTACTTCGCCACACGCGAATCTTTGAGGTGCAGACAACAGCTGATGCTGGATAAACCAGTTTCTTTTAAATAGACCAACATCCTAATAGTTGCCAGTCAGTATATCTATGAAAAAATTGTGTAGGTTAGGAAAAATATTTTAAACTATAAGTAGCCAACACAATGTACCTACCTAAATACTAGAAATAAACACAAACTTTCGTTTCCAAGATTTCCGGTGGCAAAGGCTAATATATCCTTCATGGGGCACTGGATCCATTTCTATAATAAAATCCCTAAAGATGTAATATTAAACTTGCTTGAAACCAGTTCAATAAATAGGTACTAAGGTATATAACACTTTGTGCCAAAACAGCTACACTAATAATAATATAAAGGATTATTTAGATGACAATGATGTCTGGAATCAATGCCAGTACCGCATGAGCTCTATGTCTTATAATAATAATTATAAACTCTGTTCATTTAGGACTTTAAAAAGACTGAGATGGGAGTTTTTTGTCCATTTGCTCTCTGAAATGATCTAGATTTAACTTGAACGTTGATGAAGCGAAGGTGATCTGTCAGGATCGTGGCAAGTGGCAGACCCTGGTCTCTGCCTACCCCTCTGGGATACAGTCGTGAGGTTATGTAATGTATGTATGTAACTTGTAACATTCAATAAGTCAAAGTTTCTGTGTAGGTAATTTCGATTGATTGTAGGTATAGGTAGGTATAGTGTTTAATTGTAAAGGGTCTGAGCAGTTTGCACGCGCATAAAGGTTGATGTGAAATCCCAGCTAGGTACCTATATTGCGTAGCAGAGTGAACTTGTTGATAAATGGATTAATGAACTGCAATAAAATGGGTACCTACCTAAAGTCGTTAGGTCAGGGTAGGCAGATCAAACCATCCTAGTAGGCCTTTGATTGTATTTACTAATACTCGTAAGTATTCAACTTGTTTCATTCTACTTTTACCCTACAGGAAATACAGTGTCAATACGTGCTAAACAAAGTTGACCGTGGGTTTTTTCATTGTGTTTCTTTCACAAGGATGTTCTTGTTCTCTCACAATTAATTACCGATTGATGGGTGTTGTTATAACAAATGAAGAAAATATTATTGTTAATTAATAAATCCACGCCTAAGGTCCATGCTGGGATTCGAACCCACGACCTCTCGATTGAGAGGCAAGGGTCCGAGCTGTAGGCTGCCACCGCTACATAAATCAATTCCACACCAACAAAGTGCCCAGGCCTAAGTGTTACCTACCAAGTTGTCCATGAATATCGGAGGAAGCTGCTACTAATGAAAAAAGGTCATATTAATTAAATTTTTTAGGTCGCATATAAATTATTTTCTTGAAACGGAACGCAGCAGTTGCGTTTCATTCAACGCAAACCGTTATTTTTGTACTTTCCTTTAATGGGTTTGCTACTTGTTAGCCTGAAAATATGCAAAACTTGCTAATAACTTACAGATTCTTCGGTGAAAAAGAAAATGCAAATTTATTTGAGCAAAAAACGGCACCTTGAACTTTGCCCGTGCCGTCGACGAAACGCTAAAGTGATGTTGTCATCTGTCAGATTGGGCCCGATTTTGCAAGGGTTTCATCGGGATTTGATCGGGATTTCATAATAAATTCGCAATGCTCGAGTGAGGGCTCGAGCCAGGGTCCGTGTGCATGGTGTGATAGGCCAGGTATTACGGGACGTCATGACATCACGCGGCAAGAACGCCGTAAGGAGCTATGAAACGGAGATTGAGAAGTGTCGCGAGGAATCTAACTGGAAGAAGGCCGTGGAACTCGCTCAGCAGCTCAAAACGCGCTCACCGCAACACGGTAAGTGCTCTACTACCTTCCGAAATCATACTAATACTGCGATAAATCCCCAGCTAAACTTAACCACTTCAGAAATCGTTTCGGAAGTCACTCAAGGTTTCCTTATCTCTTGAGGGCTTAACTTGAGAATCCAATTGTTTTGTTTAGCTTAGAACGATGTACGCGTTACTGGAATATTATTTGCTTTATTCAGTCTGATATGCGTGAGTCATGGGCGAGGTGGCAGAGCATGGTAGGTGACTTTTAAAAAACTAGATTCAGACTTTTGCTTGAGGAAATTTACCTAATTTGTGGTGATTATTATAGAGAGTGAGTCCCACACTAAGCAAACTAACCAACTATCAAATATGTTACATGACTCATTCTTTATCAGTGACACAGTCCAGACTGATACTAGAGTAATAATATGCTTCAATTCTTCATGCTTAATCTACACTACATATATTGTATCTAAACTTACAGAGAGCCTAGCTCACTTCCTGATTGGCGAAGGCAAATTAGAGGCACACCTGGAAGAATGGCCTCCCATCAAGGAGAACATAGAGCGAGCACAGGCGGAGCTGTCGGAGGCACGTGGCTACTTGACACTGGCCACCGACGCAGCTGGCAAGAAGGCTGGTGTGGCATTGGATGCTCACCTGCTGCTTGGAAAGTTGAATTATGCATGTGGAGCGTATGATGATGCATTGAAGAATTACAAGCTGGCAGAGCTTGATACGTTGACTGAGAAAGAACTGCCTATGTAAGTGCTTTATAATTTTTCATCACAAATATTTACATACAAATGAATGAAAGACAATAAAGATCACAATGATATTAAAAAAGAAAATAGCCTTTATTTGCCAATATCTTAAATAACAAAATATATCACAATATTAAAACAATAATATTATGAGGTGGAAAAAGAAAATACTTTCTTATTTTTAATTCTTGTATTCTTGAAGTGCCATTTTTCCTAATTTTTTTTGTTTATAATGTTATAAAAATACACATCTCATATGTTTACGCTCTGTTAAACCATTGCTGATTTGTCTCCAAGCTAGCGTCTTCGGATATTACAATGTTATGTAGCTACATTGATGGCAAGTTACATTGCTATGTAGCAAACTACACTATATTGTCTGTATAATGCTCGGCCATAGAAAAATAAAACACCAAAGTTGGCTACACCACAACCAACCACCAAATATTAAGTTACTTTTGTTGAATCTTGAAATTCCAGGAACCTAATTTATTGCATAAGCAGAACCTATGTTTATTGAGGTTCATTGTTTTTAATGGGCTTTTAACAGAAGCCCTACATTAGGCTTCATAACAACCTTAAGTAAGAAATGCTAAAACTGATACATCAGAGTTGAGGGTGCTAATCCCACTTTGAACTTTAATATTTATTTCTTTTTGAAGCTGGTTTATCACGTTCCAATCTGAAGTTATTGTAGATTATGATAATGTACTACTTCAATCCATTACAATTTATTGCAACAAACTACAGTAGAGAGGTCTAAAGTAGGTATTATTTAATATGATGTACATGAGTAATTTTACCGACCATGGCATGGCAATATCACAATAATATTATTATAAACATACTATAATAGTGACTTTATTCAAAGTGTTAACTACTTTTGATACATATACTTTATCTCTTGACATTTACATCACAATCTGTAAACATGATTGCTTACAATAATGAGATCATAGACAACTTTATGACTTCATTGTTATCATTAACACTTCACAATATAGAGCATGCATGAGTCATCAGTCAGTCTCATCAGACTGTTACTATTTGTGCAGCTTTATGCTTGGCATTATGCGTCGACCCAATGAGTACAATCGTCCAATTGACTGCGTACAGGAAACTAAAAAAGAATCTAAAATTACCTACAGACAATTACCGAATTACCTGTAACAATTACCTCAGAGACGATTGATACTAGAAATGTGAAATGAGCATAGATATACATATTAATCACACCAACACTACAGTAGAATCATAGTGTCAGATCTAGACCAAAATATAAAATAATCTATTTTTTCATTTACCCCGTACATGTATTGTTAGATGTTTATGTAGTTGAAATGTTGTAGCTGTACAATGACCGTTTTGTGATTTAGGGATTCATTTGTGAAATATTACCTAAACGTTAAAGTAAAAAAAAAAAATACCTTATGTCAATTACCAGAGCTATTCTTCTACGGAACCCTACATGCATGTAGTGCCCGTCTAGCGTTCCTAAATAATTCAATAAAACGAAAACTATGAAAAAACACGGACTTGCATACGATGAACGGTACTTTTTGTCGCTTGTTGGTTTAAAACTAATACAAAATTGGTCTACCGCAGCCGGAGCCTGCGGATAGTGGCAGAGTCATACGCGATCAAGGGGCTGTGCCTGGAACAGTCGCCGGCCGGCGCCAGCAGCAAGTACAAGCAGGCCGAGCGGGAGGCGGACACTGTGAGCTCATTGCTTCTCTCTAATAATACAATAATATTAACTTTCACGAAAACAATCACTCGCCCGGGTTCTAAACGGTGGAATTAAAGCCAGTACAATGCATGAGTTCTATGTTTTATAATTATTAAGGACTTTGAAAAGACTAATTTGGAGAATATTTGTCCATTTATTCTCCTAATGTTCTAGATTTTGAAATGGACACCTAGCTCAATTTGTAACATTCACTAGAAGATTTGAAATGGGATCCATCTGAACTTGGCGGTTTGACTCCACCCGTGTTAGAGATGGCCTATACCTTTTTCAGGGAAAAGACCCGTGCCCTCGGTGGGGACATAATGGGTGTTCGATGATGATTTGAAATTGAGATACTGTGCGCTATGCTAACCAGGCAAGGACATCACAAACATGGAATCACACCAATTCAATTCAATTTATTTCAACGTAAAGAATTTACATTCTGTTTGCTGAATGTCAAAGTACAATGTAACATGAAAGTGAAAGCCGCCGCCTGCGGGCCGTAATGTAGTGGAGAAAAAGGCAGCGGGAAAAAAAAACTCCACTCTGACCATCTTTTCTCAAGTCCTCTTTACCCAGACTGAGGTCTTAGTGTATCTCACTCAGTGTGCCCCCTTACAAAATGTTTTTGTTTTTATTGTTTTTGGAAAACCAACAGCTTATACACGAGGCATTTTTACAAAGAATGAGATGAATTAGATTTAAAGCCAATAAAAGGTTTTCGCTGACAATCAGAATAACATTTGAATGTACATAACTAAATCATTAAATCATGATAAATTATCTTAATGTAGTTAACATATTCATTTTTTTTTATTTTACGCGCTTTTTTAAATTAAGTTTATTAATGATCCCAAACGGTTAAACAAAAGGTTTCACAAGAAAATGATTCGTCCAACAGATCCGCAGCTTCGAGATATCGTCGGAGCTGACGCTGCTGTATCTGCAGCGCGCCGCGTCGCCGGGCGTGCGCGCCGGGCCCACGCTGGAGGCGGCGCTGCAGCGCGCGCCGCTGCTGCTGCTGCGGCAGCACCGAGCCGCGCGCGCGCTGCACAGGTGAGCACCGCGCGCGCTATAGGTAGCAGCACCGCTGTAGGTAGGGCCCACGCTGGAGGCGGCGCTGCAGCGCGCGCCGCTGCTGCTGCTGCGGCAGCACCGAGCCGCGCGCGCGCTGCACAGGTGAGCACCGCGCGCGCTATAGGTAGCAGCACCGCTGTAGGTAGGGCCCACGCTGGAGGCGCCGCTGCTGCCGCTGCGGCAGCATCGGGCTGCGCGCGCGCTGCACAGGTGGGCACCGCGCGCTGTAGCTTATCAAAAGGTGTTCTTCAATGTGGCACGGCAACTGCGGCTTCATGAATGTTACAAGTCAAACTAAGCGCCCATTTCAAAATATTTTTTTTTTTTTTTTTACGGTTCACAAAACTGAATGTTACACCTTAGAATTACAAAACACTTGTTAGCCCACTGAATAAACACTTCCACACCATGGGACTGACAGCCCATTGTGCCGAGGATGCCTCAAGGAAGATGAAACAGCCGCCTGACAGATGAAACAAGGCGTGGAAGTGCAACGGACAGCCACCATCGGAAAGCTGGGATCTCCTCGGGATCCCAGCATTCCGATGGTGAAGATCGGGAGGCCAGCAGTAACATTGGTGCACTGCTGGCTTTCTGGAAAGAAATTGGATGTCTGGAGTGATCTCACAGCCCTGCTACGTACAATAGCCCAACTATGAGGCTAAGTGCGGAAACCACAGGACAAACTAACTAACTAACTTGCTTTTAGAATATATCCGATTCTATCCTAGTAGCCGAGGGCTACCAGGATAGAATCGGATTTATTCGTGTAATAGAAATATAGGAACTAATATGACACTTAATATACATAACTTTTCAAAATAGTAAAGAAAATTTTAGTATAAATAGTAAAGAAAAGTTTAGTTTAGATAGGTCGACCTCTGTGGCGTAGCGGTAGCGCGTCTGCCTACCATGCAAGAGGTCCCGGGTTCGAATCCCGGCTGGAAACAAAAAAAAAAGTCCAGGTCTTGGATGTTTACATGTTTGTGATGTCGTTGTTTCTGGTTCCCACGACACAGGGTATCCTAGTGTGGGGCCAGAAGCAATGTATGTGCCAGTATGTAAATTAAAAAAAAAAAGTACAGAGCAGGAAGTAGTATTACACTCGTGTGCTTTCCGTGAAACCGAAACCTGCTCTAGAGCCCGAGGTATATTCTAAAAACTAACAGACTATATGTGCCCACTGCTGGGGCACCGGTCTCTTCCTGCATCACAAGAAGGTGAGTGAAGCCATACTCCACCATGGAGTCCAAGTCCAGGTGCTCCTTGTCCTTTTGCGTTTAAATCACATTAAAACACCTCCGACCTGTATGGTCCTTGGAAAGGGTACCTTAAGGGTTCCAGATACCTAGGAAATTCTGAAAATATAAGAAGCAAGTGCACATTTCTTACTTGCCACAGTAACAATATGAACGGCCTTACAAAAGTACGAACGCAAGTATTTGTTTTCACGTGATGCTCGCACGGCGTTATTTTGTTGGGTATTCGTTATTCATCATTAAAGCACCATACAGTAAGTTGGATTGCCGTTTTGTTTCAGGGTTGTAGTAAATATCTATTATATTATTTTTAATGTACAACCCGTGCTAAGGACAATTTTAAAAAACCTATTTGAGAGGCTAAAATTCCACTCATACCGGGACTCGGACCCGCGACCTCTGGCTTACCGTGCCAGCGCATGGTTGGGAGTTGGGAGACCAACTGAGACAATGGGTCACTACCGACATCAGTGAAATTTCGAACCACTTTCCATGTTTATATTCATCACTACAGTCTATTTATCTTTACTTGTCCAACTTAGTAAACAAGAACCTCAAAATTTACATTGGATGCCAAAACTAGATATTTTCTCGCAAGTTCTTGAACTTTGTTTATAAAATTGGTAGCATGTTATCTATAGTATCCCTTCAATAGGGACATTATTTTAGATAACAATAGGTTACTTCATTTATGGGAATATTACAGTTTACGACTAAAAAGTCTACTTTACCGGTAGAATGTCGCTTACTAAAATAGACAAGGAGGGACAAATAAACTGTAAATACCCAGTGCTTAGAATGGTGTGTAAGTTGCCAGTATAAAATTATAGAGTAAACATTTGATTAGGGTGATGTGGGGTAAATGCAATAACGGGGAAAATGTAATTAGGTATGTTGATAGCTTTGTTTCTAAATATACTGGTGGTGCCATCTCTGATTAGGTCTGAGCATTTAAAGCAGTATGCGCCAACCATTTTTTGGAACTGTTTTATCGACAGATGAGTCAGTGACATTTCATTTCCTGAGAGACGTCAGTGCCGCGTGTTACACAAATTAATAAGAACCTAATTTTCAAATCGTTTTTCATCTTCGGGCCAAAGGTAAGTTTTTGAGTATATTTGTTTTAGGGTGATTATATTGAGTCTAAACAATTTAACTAAGCATGTATTTCCAAATTATTGCTACTGGTTATTATGTCAGGACCGTTATTACATTTGCCCCTTGAAATTTGAGGCTTGGGGCAAATGTGATAGCATGACTCGGGGCAAATGTAATATTCTATCACATTTACCCCATTTATTCTTATTTGTTCCAGATGGTGCGAAACTATGTTAAAAAGAAAGGCGTTGAACCCAAATATTCCGAAGAAAAATTACAAAGAGCTCTTCATGAAATACAGGCAAAAACGCTGACAGTACATAAGGCTTCCGTTATATATGGAATTCCGTTTACAACATTGTACTGTCGGGTGAAGGGTACACGAGGTGCCATTAAGAAATCTAAAGGACGCAAAACTGCCCTTCCCGAAAATGTCGAAAACGATCTGGCAATGTCTGTTAAGACATTGGCTAGATGGGGCTTTGGTCTCAGTCGGAAAGAAATTATAGAGCTCGTACATCAGTTCGTTAAAGCAAATAAAATAAAAACACCTTTCAAAGAAGACACGCCGGGAGAAGACTGGTTCCTCAGTTTCAAAAGACGACATAATTTGTCAATTCGAAAACCTGAAGCATTGGAGTATGCGCGAAAAAAGGCCGCCACAGACCCATTTATAATATATGGTTATTTCAATCTTTTAAAAAAGATTCTGACTGAGCTGCAATTGGAAAATAAACCAGAACAGATCTGGAATCTGGACGAAAGTAGCTTGAGTATAGATCCATCTAAATCAAAAGTCGTTGGAGAAAGAGGCGAAAGCTCATCCAGAGTCACTAGCACCTCTGGAAGAGAAAACACGACGTTTGTGCTGGCTGCGAGTGCTTCCGGTCGTCGAGCACCACCTTTAATCATCTTCAAAGGGAAAAATATCTGGGACCAATGGAAGGCTCCACCAGATGATGAATACCCCGGTACGGCTTATGCTGCCACTCCAAGTGGTTGGATGGAGACAGAAATATTTAAAAACTATTTCGAGAAAGTCCTTATACCAGCTCTGGGTGAGGAACGACCTGTCTTGGTCATATACGATGGTCATACCACACATGTTTCGCTTGACCTCGTCAATCTGGCTATCGCGAAAGACATAACAATTCTAAAACTGCCGGCTCACACTAGTGACCTACTGCAGCCATTAGACGTTTCTGTGTTTAAATCGTTCAAGCAAAAATGGGACCAAACTCTTGTCATGTGGCAGCGACAGCATGTTGGTCAAAAACTACCAAAATCGCTGTTTTCAAAATTTTTGGGAGAAACTTGGGTAAAAGTCAGTGAAGATGTAATCATGAGTGGGTTTAGAAAAGCAGGCATTTTCCCATTCAATTCTGTCGCCATCCCTAGAAGCAATTTTTCTGTTGAAGCCTTGGAACGCTGGGAGAGGCCCCAACAAGAAGCCGAAGGAAATAGAGAAGATATTGTTAAGCTTGCGGATGAATTTCAGCACAACAAGCATCCAGAACGCTCACGTAGTTCGCCGCCATCAATTTTAAATCCATCAGCTTCTGTAGAGGCCACTCCAACAACATCACTATCGTCAACTGTAAATTTGCCAGATTTACAAAATTCAATCGTTCTAACTCCACATCCTAAGGAGAAACAAGCCCTCAGCACCGAGTCTATCGCACCATTGACAATGGAACAGATCATTCTTGCAAATATACACCAAAAACATCTGCCCAATAAACAGAAAAGACGTAAAGTTGCTTCAGGTGCTGAAGTGGTTAAGTCAACTGAAATGCTTGAATTATTGAAAAAGAAAGAAAATACAAAGACAGACAAAAAAACAAAAGTTACTACTAAACCAAGAAAAACAGGAAAAGGGAAGAAAAAGACTGAGGATAGTACCGATGCAAATTCAGAAAATGAAGCTAAAGAAAAACCTAGAAAACGAGCAAAGAAAGGAAAAGGAGAGAAAAAGACGAATGATTCAGATAGCGATAGTACGGAAGCAGGTTCAGAAAATGAGAGTGAAAAAATTATAAAAAAAATCAACAAAGAAAGGAAATAGAAAGAAAAATACTGAAGATTCAGATAGTGATAGTACAGATCCAGGTTCGGAAACTGTACCTTATGCAAATTCTGATGAAAGTGCATGGATGGAAGAGGAGGTAAAAGGAGAGATAGAATCAGACAAAGAAAATAATATGAACGAAACAATTGAACAAAAAAAATATTGAAATAAACAAATGGGTTATTGTAAAATACGCCTTAAAAAAAGGACTAAGGTTTTATGTGGGCCTCGTGCAAAAAAAGTTGGGCAACCGTTGAGAGGTAAAGTTTGCACGACGTAAGAAAAGTAGCTTTGCATGGCCGTTAATGGAAGATATTGACGTGATCACAAATGATTCCATCGTCAGGATATTACCATCTCCTGAGATCACAAAACGCGGCCTAATAAACTTTGACTTTAAATTCCAAAATATGATTATTTCCTAATTTTGTTTCTTAGAATACTTTGACTTATTTAAAAATAACAGCATAATTTCTAAAAAAAAGTTCATTACTCTGTAAGTTTTTGCCCGATCTCCGTCAAATAAAAACCTAAATTTATTGAAATGTTTGTATTTTATTGCTTTTACCCCAGATTTAAAGCTAACTATCTTATACTAGAATCAACATTATTTATTACATTTGCCCCTGAACACTGCGTAAATGTAATAGGCGACCCATTTTACTTTAACATGGGTTACTTTCATGTTATTGAAATTATATAAACTTAACTAACTACGTGAACAATAGCCTGATATATGCTCCGTACACACAGTAAGTTATACTAATAGATCATTTAGGAGTGAACCGTGATCTATGGTTAAGTACAGTTTTCTAGCTATGGCACTCGCATTTACCCCACTTTACTTTTTATTGTACCCACCTGAAAATAAGAATAAATTTACATAATTATCTAATTGGTTTTGGTATGCTCTAATTGGTTGTACGTACTTATGGCGATCTACAGACGAAAATTGTCTGTCTTCATCCGAGCGTACTAAGAATGACGTTCGGTGTATTCAATACGATTAGCATTTGGGTAGGCATTTCACATATGGCTTGAGTACACTAGGGTGGTGGAGACCCGGCATAACTGACGTGCTCCGCCCGGCAGGTACCGCGAGATGTTCCGCGCGGTGGAGTGCCAGTGGACGCAGGCGCTGCGGCTCACGCTGGCGCGACAGCTGGCCGAGGCTCTGCTGAGGAAGGTGCACGGACAGGTGATCTCCCTCTCTTAAAAATAATGTTTTTTGTGTGTGCATTCGTCGTCGTCAGGCTATACTAGTCCACTGCTGGACATAGCCCTCCCCTAAAGAGCGCCACGTTGTGCTATCATAGGGGGTAATGCCCATAATCCCCACGCTGGGCATGCGGGTTGGGGATCGCAGTTCGGTGGAATTGTACTGCAGGGGGCGCTGCTGCCCACCCACCGGTTTGTGTCCCTTAGTCGTCTTTTACAACATCCGCGGGAAGAATAGGGTTGGTGCTATTCTCTAGGCCGACACCACACAGCAAGCTAATTGCATTGCGAATTCATAATTGAAATGTTTATGTAAATGAAATAACAAATTGCGGTACATATTCTTGTGTTAATTTTACATAGGTGAATTTGTGTTTTATGGGCGTAACCGTCCATTGTAAGCAGTTCAAATGTTATAAAGATCTTTATTGTAACTAAGGATACATAAGATCTGTTTAAATGTCTAATT
The DNA here is from genome assembly GCA_934045075.1 of Yponomeuta sedellus. Taxonomy (NCBI): domain Eukaryota; kingdom Metazoa; phylum Arthropoda; class Insecta; order Lepidoptera; family Yponomeutidae; genus Yponomeuta; species Yponomeuta sedellus. The sequence continues at coordinate 23,133,787 of OW203735.1, forward strand.
TTCTCATTTGATTACTGTTTGTGTCTTATAAATAAAATAAATAATCGCGTATAATAGGCAGGTATAAAATGAAGTGTGTTATTCTCCGCAGCCGTACACGCCGCCGGCGCCGGCGTCGGCGGGGCCGGCCGCCGGCTCGCTGCCGCGCCGCGACGACGGCGGCGACGGGCCCTGGAAGCCACGGAAGTACGCCGGCATCAACCAGGTACACTTCGCAGATTTTCTTTTACGTTATTTTAACCTTAAATACATAGTTTTGAAGCGGTGGTAGCTCAGTGGGTAGAAGCATAGACTGGCAAGCGAGAGCCCCAGGTTCGATCCCGAGTGCGGGTATGTACCAATGACTTTGTTTAATTTCAAAGTTACGTACATTTGCGAATTTACGACGCAATACCACACGCTAACGGTGAAGGTAAACATCGTGAGGAAACCCGCGGCTTTGTTGGCTCCGCACGTATTGACTAGTCTTTCCTGTGGGCTAGGCCGACTAAGCTGTCAGGGTGGTATAGGTGCTGGGCAAGCCTACACCATCTATAAAACCATGTCCCAGGCACTACAGCGTCGGAGTGGTCCCTTCACCCATCTAGTGTGAGTGAAGATACCACTGGACGCTGTATAAATCATCTCATTGAGTAGATGCAAAAAGGCCAATATTATTATTACATATTTTTGGTATGAAGTTTATGTCAAAAATAATACGATAATTATTTTTAAAAATATGCATTGTAAAATCCTATTTAGAGGCTAAAAATTTCACCCATGCCGGGATTCGAACCCGCAATTTCTGGCTATCCGTGCCAGCGCTCTACCAATTGAGCCAATGAGCGACTCACCGGCATCAGTGAAATTTCGAACCTCTTTACACTATTTTCTGTATTACGTACAGGCAGCGACATCTGGCTTAAGCAAAGTGCATCACTTACGGCCCCGACCACCTACTTTGCAGTTAAGTTTTACATCGGAACGATATCACTGTACCCACATGATTATACTATTTTTATTTTTAATGCACTAACCCGTGCTAAGGAACAAATTTAAAAACCTATTTAGAGGCTAAAAATGTCACCCATGCCGGGACTCGAACCCGCAACCTCTGGCTATCCGTGCCAGCGCTCTACCAATTGAGCTCGATTGGTAGAGCGCTATATCCGTGCCAGCGCTCTACCAATTGAGCTTAATTGGTAGAGCGCTATATCCGTGCCAGCGCTCTACCAATTGAGCTCAATTGGTAGAGTGCTATATCCGTGCCAGCGCTCTACCAATTGAGCTCAATTGGTAGAGCGCTGGCACGGATAGCCAGAGGTTGCGGGTTCGAATCCCGGCACGGGTGAAATTTTTAGCCTCTAAATAGGTTTTTAAATTTGTTCCTTAGCACGGGTTAGTGCATTAAAAATAAAAATAGTATAATATGCATTGTTTCTATCGTATTTTCAAAACCACAAAGAAAGTAATCGATCAGAAGATATCCACGGAGCTCCTATCCGACCGAGTCCTTTGGCCCGCAGTTCGTGCCGGCCAACGAGTTCGAGGAGGTGTTTCTGGTGCTGGCGGTCGGCGAGGCCATGGCGGCGCGCGACGCCGTGCTGTCGCAGAGCGCGGAGTTCGGCGCAGCGCGCGCGCACGCGCTCGGCCACGCCGTCGCGCTCGGAGACCTGCTGGCGCCGCGCGCCGCGCGCTGGCGGCAGCTGCCGCTGCTGGCGGAGGTGGGTGGCGCTGCTGGCGGAGGCGGGTGACGCTGCTGGCGGAGGTGGGTGACGCTGCTGGCGGAGGTGGGTGACGCTGCTGGCGGAGGTGGGTGACGCTGCTGGCGGAGGTGGGTGACGCTGCTGGCGGAGGTGGGTGACGCTGCTGGCGGAGGTGGGTGACGCTGCTGGCGGAGGTGGGTGACGCTGCTGGCGGAGGTGGGTGACGCTGCTGGCGGAGGTGGGTGACGCTGCTGGCGGAGGTGGGTGACGCTGCTGGCGGAGGTGGGTGACGCTGCTGGCGGAGGTGGGTGACGCTGCTGGCGGAGGTGGGTGACGCTGCTGGCGGAGGTGGGTGACGCTGCTGGCGGAGGTGGGTGACGCTGCTGGCGGAGGTGGATGACGCTGCTGGCTGAGGTGGGTGACGCTGCTGGCGGAGGTGGGTGACGCTGCTGGCGGAGGTGGGTGACGCTGCTGGCGGAGGTGGGTGACGCTGCTGGCGGAGGTGGATGACGCTGCTGGCGGAGGTGGATGACGCTGCTGGCTGAGGTGGGTGACGCTGCTGGCGGAGGTGGGTGACGCTGCTGGCGGAGGTGGATGACGCTGCTGGCTGAGGTGGGTGACGCTGCTGGCGGAGGTGGGTGACGCTGCTGGCGGAGGTGGGTGACGCTGCTGGCGGAGGTGGGTGACGCTGCTGGCGGAGGTGGATGACGCTGCTGGCGGAGGTGGATGACGCTGCTGGCTGAGGTGGGTGACGCTGCTGGCGGAGGTGGGTGACGCTGCTGGCGGAGGTGGGTGACGCTGCTGGCGGAGGTGGGTGACGCTGCTGGCGGAGGTGGGTGACGCTGCTGGCGGAGGTGGATGACGCTGCTGGCTGAGGTGGGTGACGCTGCTGGCGGAGGTGGATGACGCTGCTGGCTGAGGTGGGTGACGCTGCTGGCGGAGGTGGATGACGCTGCTGGCTGAGGTGGGTGACGCTGCTGGCGGAGGTGGGTGACGCTGCTGGCGGAGGTGGGTGGCGCTGCTGGCGGAGGTGGGTGGCGCTGCTGGCGGAGGTGGGTGACGCTGCTGGCGGAGGTGGGTGACGCTGCTGGCGGAGGTGGGTGACGCTGCTGGCGGAGGTGGGTGACGCTGCTGGCGGAGGTGGGTGACGCTGCTGGCGGAGGTGGATGACGCTGCTGGCTGAGGTGGGTGACGCTGCTGGCGGAGGTGGGTGACGCTGCTGGCGGAGGTGGGTGACGCTGCTGGCGGAGGTGGATGACGCTGCTGGCTGAGGTGGGTGACGCTGCTGGCGGAGGTGGATGACGCTGCTGGCTGAGGTGGGTGACGCTGCTGGCGGAGGTGGATGACGCTGCTGGCTGAGGTGGGTGACGCTGCTGGCGGAGGTGGGTGACGCTGCTGGCGGAGGTGGGTGACGCTGCTGGCGGAGGTGGGTGAGACTGCCGCTGCTCTGAATCTTCAGCTTACAAGAAGGCCAAGGAGACGAGATAAAGAATGTAAACAAACGGACCGTTACTGAGTTACATTGAGATAGCGAGTGATTGTTATCCCTGTCCTTGTCATACGTATGCGGTAACGGCTTCATTTGATCGACGACAGCTGTCGTTGCGTATTTCGTGGTACAGAAAAACTTTCAGTACCGCAGTTGTCAACATTTGGTGTCATCCGCCATTTTGTGAACTATAATAGTTTATTCCTGTTTAGACTGCGTTCGAAGTGATACAAGGACAATTTTTATAGCCATATTAACAACATGACTCTTCCGGTTAATCATGTTTGACTAATACAGACGACAGCGATTAGAATAGAGAATCCGAAATTTGTATAACTATAATTTATTCAAATAAAAATGTTTTGAACCCCTGATACTTTGTTTACATTCTTTGTCTCGTCTTATTGGCCTTCCTTTAGTTCAATAGAAATAGACAAAGAAAATAACAACGTCGCCGTGGTGCCGGTAATAGGTAGGCTCGTGCCGCTTCCGGCGGGGCGGGTGTGATCGACGTCGCTCGTGGCGAGGACGGGATGGCTAGTGGTAATATTTTCAAACTAAAATAAGTCCTATGTAAATAAATTTCTGTTACTGTAACTTCTATGTACAATAAAAAAATGTATCTACGAATATGTGTCGTATTTACGTGGCAAACGTTCCCCCGGGCGCAGTCGCTGGAGCGCGCGATGAAGTTCTCGTTCGGGTGCGCGCACATCTGGCGCGCGCGCGCGCTGTGCGCGGCGGCCCGCGCGCGGCCGGCGGCGGGCCGCCTGCAGCCGGCGCCGGCGGCCGGGCGGCGCGCGGCCGGCGCCGGCGCCCGCGCGCGCGCCGTGCTGGCCCGCGCGCGGCACCTGCAGCCGGACGACGCGCCGCTGCGGCTGGTGGGAGCCGACACCTGCTACAGCGCGGGAGAGGTGAGCCTCCACTGCTGGCTTGAGCTACCGTTCTATGCGAGCGCTCGACCTGTGCTGATGCGATCGAACGAGCGACGGAGGTAGGAAAGGAAGGAGCGAGTGAGTGTCACAGAATGGATGGTCGAGTGACAAAATGAGTGACTGAGGTGATTGATTCCACGAGTTGCTGTGTGAGTCATTGAGTGAATGGATGAGTGGAACAGTGAGCCAATGAGTAAGTAGGTTAATTTTTGAGTTAGTCACAGTGTTTGTTACCGAACAACTTTAACGATTTTAAGTTAATTTGAGAATAGGTCGTAGAGTAATTAATATGGCTAAACAACGTTAGTATCAGCTAGTAATACACAAAAGCAAAAAATAATAGTAATACGCAAATCCTTTGCATCAGGCATAGCCTAGAACGATTGAATGAGTTAGCAATGGTTATTGAACGATCGAGTGAGTAGGTGTGAGTGAACTATTGACATGGTTTAAAACAGAATTAGCAGCTTAAATTTTTTTCTTCACTCTGTTGCTGCTTTTTTGGATTTTGACGTTTCTGCCTTGGTGTTACGTATCTTTACTCGGGTTATTTAGACGACTCCAAAGAATATATATGTCTGATACAAAATCAGACAACTCTATACAGTGGAGGACTTACGTCACCACACCCTTGGTCCTTAGAATCATTCCAAGTTACTTAATTGGCTACTTAGCTCACCATATTCCGACAGATCGAGGAGGGCATCGCTCTGGCGGAAGAGGCGCTGGCGATAGAGGAGAGGCGGGGCGGCCTCCTGCTGGCGCGCGCCTGCCTCAGCGCGGGGACGGGCTACCAGCTGAAGGCAGAGGTCAGGCACGAGACGTCTAACACGCAGGCTATATGACACTGTGAAAATTTATTATAAACATTTGTCAAAACAAACATCAGGTATTGTCGATCAAAGCTGAATACAATATATTTTTAAACGAATATATGTGCGATGTGGTCGAGACGGAGGGCCCGTGGATGCGAACGGCGAGCGAAAGAAAAAAGTTTCCGAAACTGCGAAAGCTGTAACGATGAGAAAAAGCCTTTCCCTTTTTTCATTTATCCCACTGCTAGGTGCACGCTGGAACGGCGGTGGGATAAATGAAGAGGGGAAAAAGTCGAAGCATTTTTGGACAAAGGTAGGCTGATGTTTGTTCGGTGCTGGGTAGAGGCCCTTTCCCATGATTTTTCCTGTGTAGAGGCCCTTATCCCCTTTTATATGATGTCTGCAGCGCACCGCGTGCCGCCTGGAGAAGGAGGCCGCCAACGCCAGCAGCTCGCGGCTGCTGCAGCGCGCCGTGCTGCTTGACAACAACGACCACCGCGCCTTCCACCGCCTGGCGCTGCAGCACGCGCGGCTCGGCCAGCTCAACGAGGCAGTGGTGAGTGTTTCACTACGCGGTGTGGCAGTTCGGCGACGCTGCGGTGAGTGCTTCAGCACGCGGTGTGGCAGTTCGGCGACGCTGCGGTGAGTGCTTCAGCACGCGGTGTGGCAGTTCGGCGACGCTGCGGTGAGTGCTTCAGCACGCGGTGTGGCAGTTCGGCGACGCTGCGGTGAGTGCTTCAGCACGCGGTGTGGCAGTTCGGCGACGCTGCGGTGAGTGCTTCAGCACGCGGTGTGGCAGTTCGGCGACGCTGCGGTGAGTGCTTCAGCACGCGGTGTGGCAGTTCGGCGACGCTGCGGTGAGTGTTTCAGCACGCGGTGTGGCAGTTCGGCGACGCTGCGGTGAGTGTTTCAGCACGCGGTGTGGCAGTTCGGCGACGCTGCGGTGAGTGCTTCAGCACGCGGTGTGGCAGTTCGGCGACGCTGCGGTGAGTGCTTCAGCACGCGGTGTGGCAGTTCGGCGACGCTGCGGTGAGTGCTTCAGCACGCGGTGTGGCAGTTCGGCGACGCTGCGGTGAGTGCTTCAGCACGCGGTGTGGCAGTTCGGCGACGCTGCGGTGAGTGCTTCAGCACGCGGTGTGGCAGTTCGGCGACGCTGCGGTGAGTGCTTCAGCACGCGGTGTGGCAGTTCGGCGACGCTGCGGTGAGTGTTTCAGCACGCGGTGTGGCAGTTCGGCGACGCTGCGGTGAGTGTTTCAGCACGCGGTGTGGCAGTTCGGCGACGCTGCGGTGAGTGCTTCAGCACGCGGTGTGGCAGTTCGGCGACGCTGCGGTGAGTGCTTCAGCACGCGGTGTGGCAGTTCGGCGACGCTGCGGTGAGTGCTTCAGCACGCGGTGTGGCAGTTCGGCGACGCTGCGGTGAGTGCTTCAGCACGCGGTGTGGCAGTTCGGCGACGCTGCGGTGAGTGCTTCAGCACGCGGTGTGGCAGTTCGGCGACGCTGCGGTGAGTGCTTCAGCACGCGGTGTGGCAGTTCGGCGACGCTGCGGTGAGTGTTTCAGCACGCGGTGTGGCAGTTCGGCGACGCTGCGGTGAGTGTTTCAGCACGCGGTGTGGCAGTTCGGCGACGCTGCGGTGAGTGTTTCAGCACGCGGTGTGGCAGTTCGGCGACGCTGCGGTGAGTGCTTCAGCACGCGGTGTGGCAGTTCGGCGACGCTGCGGTGAGTGCTTCAGCACGCGGTGTGGCAGTTCGGCGACGCTGCGGTGAGTGCTTCAGCACGCGGTGTGGCAGTTCGGCGACGCTGCGGTGAGTGCTTCAGCACGCGGTGTGGCAGTTCGGCGACGCTGCGGTGAGTGTTTCAGCACGCGGTGTGGCAGTTCGGCGACGCTGCGGTGAGTGTTTCAGCACGCAGTGTGGCAGTTCGGCGACGCTGCGGTGAGTGTTTCAGCACGCGGTCGGACAGTTCGGCGACGCTGTGGAGAGTGTCGCAGCAGCACGCGTGGCTCGATATTAGACATTACTACTCACAAAAACTTTTCTTGTTTTGTCTTGACAACCGATGAATTTCTTGTCTATGGAAAGTTACTTTTTCTTTAACTTTTAAAGCAGCGCAAAATATGTTTAGAAATGAGATTTTTTCATGAGCCTATCGAAAATGTACCACTGCTGTAGGCTTCAGGTCGCACGCAACAGGCCTTGACGTATGTAAATAAAGAAAATATTCCTATATGCTACTAACATAATATAAGTTTTAAATGTACTAACCAAATATGAATCCTGTTTTCGAAATAAATAAAGTTATTATTAAAATAAGAATAATGTTTTTGGTACACCGGAAAAAAAATCAAAATATAATATGAAACTTTACTCTACTTAAACGGAGACCAATACTCGGCTTTCATTTCGAAATTCTCCCTTCACCTTTTAAGAGCTTCCTTTAAAGAGCGTTTCTCATACACGTAGTTTGCTTTTTATTTACAAACGACATGCTGGATGGCAATGAAATTTTACCAATACGTTTCGAGAACACAAATTGAGGTTTGATCGCGTATTCGTATGCTGAGAATAACAGATTAAAAAAAGAAATGATAGCTTTCGTGAGTGCGTATATTATGTACATCATTGGTTTCTAACATTTGACAATTTATTGCATTGGCCTTTTGCATCTACGTAATGAGATGATTTATACAGCGTCCAATGGCATCTTGACTCACACTAGATGGGTGAAGGGACCATTCCGACGCTGTAGTGACAATTTATAGTACTAATGTTATACGCTAAATCGTGACGGAAAACGTCGTGAGGAAACCTGAGTTTAAACGCACTGGCAAAGTTCCACTTTATGCAGCACGTCGTCGGCAAATAAAAAACGAAACCACGTTTGTACGCGTATTCCTACAATTTCAACAATGACTGCAACATGCCGGAGTCGACGCCACGATCCATACGCTTGTTGAAGCCTTTTTTGCAGTATCTGTTGGCTAGTATGATAGCTATTGCTGCTAATAGCAAAAGCAATGCCAACATGCACCAAGAAATCATACCAATATGCAGTTCAATGTCTGTGCTTATGATTTTATTGTTGTAACCAATTTGGGTCATAATGTCCTGTTTCGGGCTTTTTGGCACATTTGAATTGCACATTTTTGTCGGCACAATTAAAAGTCTATTTTGTCACTTAATTTTTTTTTTTGTTGCACTCTCGCATGCACCTAACAAGGCAGGGTCGCCATGTAGGGTGGAGCGTTCGGGGAGATGAATGACACGAGTAGAGCTCAATCAAGACTGACTATAACGTCGAAGGACTGATATTATAAGTAGCTTAATAATAATAATATAACGTTTATTTTCTTTCGTTGACTATAGATCAAATCCATATTATAACAGATACACTATGTTAGTACTTATTATTACTATTTAAATGAATCCTAACCCAGTGGGTTAGGAAGCGACCGTCAAACCGGTCCGCTATGCAAGCCAGGATGCCGTTGCCGCCGGCCCGCAGCCTACTCAGTGCTGCGGCGCAGCGCTTGCGAAGTGTGGCGAGGAGGCCGGCGACAGACTCGACGCACTGCGCCAGCGGGGCAGCCGCAACAGCACCCTGAGCTAGGGTGCTTAATAGTACATTATGATATAAGTGCGGTAAGTGGAAAATTACAGCCGAGGCGATAAGGGCTATAAGGAAGCAGAGGCTGTAATTTTCAAAGCGCACGTATGTCATACGACGTTTTATAACATATTTACGAGGAAATTAATAAATCTCTGACATTTTCAAATAAAAACGTTACATCGAAAAGAAAAAGCGCGCGGATTTATTTTATTTTTACTTGTCCACAAATAAGCGATGCGCGCGCATCAACTTTTTTTTTAGGCAAAGGTACAAAAACAGCCAGTATTACTAATAAAGTAAATTAATATTTTTGTGTTTTTGTTACACATAAATGGTTGTAATTGTCAAAATTAATTAAATTAAAGAATTAAATGTTTATTTGTTATATTTTATTTCCCAAAGTTAATTTTATTCATAAAATATTGACCACTTTCTTGACATAAAACCTCTTTGCTAAGATTTTTAAAAGTATCGTACATTTTTAGGCGGAGTATCTTAAAACCTTATTAAAAAAAACATGTGCCTTTTACATTACATTATCGCACAAGTACGTAATGAGATACATAACGATATTGAAATTGGTGTAATTACAACCACTTTACGAGCAAATATGTTATAATAGTACATTACACAACTAGGGTGGCAATACAAAGAAAGGCCGAGATCGCAGAAGTTTGCGGCCCGAGCTGTAAGCGCGGGACGTAAATATGCGATCGAGAGCTTTCTTTATTACCTACCGTGTTGTGTACATCTTTTTATGTCTACACTTGGCCAGAAAGCGGCTTTCTCCGTACGCGCAGCGTGCGGTAAAAGCCACTTTACTGCCAGGTGTGGCATAAACTAAGTCACATGTCTTACACTAAATCCTCGAGGAGCGGCCTTGAACGACCCTCTGTTGTCTGCAGGAGGCGGCGCGCGCGTGCCTGTGCGCGTGCGGCTCGGCGCTGGGCGGGCTGCGGCTGCTGGCCGCGCTGTGGGCGCGCGCGCCGCCCCCGCCCCCGCCCGCGCCCGCGCAGCGCGCCCCCCCCGCCGCGCGCCCGCTGGCCGCCGCGCGCCTGGCCGCCGCGCTGCACCCGCGCGCGCCCGCCGCGCTGCACGCGCTGGCCGCCGCGCAGGCCGCCGCCGACCCGGAGGTGAGTGACGCCGCCGCCGACCCGGAGGTGAGTGACGCCGCCGCCGACCCGGAGGTGAGTGACGCCGCCGCCGACCCGGAGGTGAGTGACGCCGCCGCCGACCCGGAGGTGAGTGACGCCGCCGCCGACCCGGAGGTGAGTGACGCCGCCGCCGACCCGGAGGTGAGTGACGCCGCCGCCGACCCGGAGGTGAGTGACGCCGCCGCCGACCCGGAGGTGAGTGACGCCGCCGCCGACCCCGAGGTGAAGGGCGCCGCCGCCCTCCCCAGGGTAAGTGAGGCTGCCTGCCGTCTGTAGTGTTTTAAGGGTAGCTTGCAGGAATGTTATTGTATACCTGTGCCTAAAACGTGTAGTCGAGGCGGCAACACTAACTGGGTAATCTGTGGCGGATGACATTTTTGGGTAGTTTATTGTCTGTGGTAGATAGGTCTGTCAGTTACGAGGTAATTAAAGAAGTAATTAGATAAGAAAAAAAAAAGATAAAGACGTTAAAACTAATTGGAACTTTATAAATTGTAAGCTTTAAAAGACTATTGTATTGTTGCCACCTTTATAAATTTAAATTGATGTTTACTACAGAAAATAAACATGGTTTACTTCCTGTTGTACTCTGTAAAAAACAAATGGCGGCGGCCTCTTCCTTCTATATTAATATGACTGCCGTAACCGTGCCGTGCGTTAGTTTTCCCAAAATAAAATAAGCCAATACATCGCGATCGTCAGGGAGCGCTAGCGACGGGCAAGGAGCTTCTGGCGTTGCTGCACGAGTCTGACTCGGAGGGCTCGGACTCGGAGGGGTCGGTGGATGGCGCGGGCGGTGCGGCGGGCGCGCGGGGCGCGGGGTCGGCGGCCGGCTCGCCCGCGCCGACCCGCTCGGCGCGCCACAGCGACGCGCCCAGCGACGCCGACCCGGCGCGCGCGCCGCGCCGCCGCGACAAGGCCGCCGCCTGGCTGCTGCTCGCAGAGCTCTGCCTTAGGTGAGTCGAATCAAAGGTCTTTGGAGCGAAGGTATAATAAGCTGCCGCGCGATATTATTGAAACCGAGAGTCTTGGCATGTTTAAAACAAAACTGAAGCGTAGTCTTCTCGAGATGGCACCATACGACATTAATGATTTTTTTTAATCCAGTTAATTAATGACTGACATGTAATTTAATTTATCTTATTTTAATTTTAATTAATTTTATAATGAAACCTTGACATGTAATTCTATTATTATGAATAAAGTAATGTAATCTAATCTATCATTGGGTGCACGAAAGCAGGGGACCGACTTATTCATTGAGCCGAATGTCTGTCGCATCTTGGGCTACAATCGGCAAATTCCTTCCGCTGATTGGCCTTTAGGTTACTCGACATCTGTAGAAATTTTATTGAGATGGCTATTATTAGTCGAATCTAATGACGTCATAGCTCAGTAAATATAGTGATCCGAGAACTCAAGAGTTGACTTAACATTTGTTTGTTAACTGACCAGTGACGTCACTAATTCTTGTGCGACGACACATATTGCTTAAGAGCGTTGGTGCAGTTTATTTTAATAATAAATCTATTAGAAAAAAAATGTTCACAAATACAAAAAATAATACAAAGATTCAAAACACCAACGAAAAATCTGAGTTTGTTTTCTGAAATCTGTCAAAAAGCTTATTCTTTTCACTACAATGTCAAACTCAAGTCCAGTCTTGAGGCCGGCCAAATTATCGACAGGCTACAAACAAGAAAAATATTATCAGCCCACGTTTGTGAATTTTGTTAGACTCATAAAGACGGAAATTACACAGATATATGTATCTGAAAACCGGCGCCATCTGAAAACCAGAGCTGAGGGCTCAAACCCTTATTACACTACTATGTTAGCTGTCTGTTGCAGCAGCACACATTGTTGCTATTAATGTATTTATGTAATGTCTGTCTATTGTTCTTTTTTGTTGTTATTGAATTGAAATTATTATATTCACTTAAAACACAGTGCAATGTCACAGAATACAAATAGTTAAATTTTAAGTTAAAAAAAAAACTTGCAAGGAATGTCAGCGCTCTGCGTTTGTGAAAGGACACGACCCGACGTTGCGTCTATTTCACTGTGCCTCAGTGTGTGTGTGTGGTTGCAATAAACGTGTTAATGTGTGGTGGCTGGCAGGCTGGGCCGCGCGGGGGCGGCGGCGGGCTGCGCGGGGGAGGCGGCGGCGCTCACGCCCGGCTCACACCACGTGCTCTACACGGTCAGCTCACTATAATAAATAGTAATAATAATATTCATGGACATATTACACAGATCTCGTTAGCCCCATACTAAGTACACCTAAATGACAACCATACTATACTATTTAAAAACCTATTTAGAGGCTAAAAATTTCACCCATGCTGGGATTCGAACCCGCAACCTCTGGCTATCCGTGCCAGCGCTCTACCAATTGAGCCAATGGGCGGCTCACGGCATCAGTGAAATTTCGAACCTCTACACTATTTTCTGTATTACGTACAGGCAGCGACATCTGGCTTAAGCAAATTGCATCACTTACAGCCCCGACTACCTACTTTGCAGTTAGGTTTTATTCAGATAAAAAATAATGACAAGTAACGCTACCATCAATAATTATCAACACACCTCTGCCCACTGCTGAGTTTAGGCCTTATCCCGTAACGCCATCTATTGCGGCTCTCGCTATTCGCATCGACGAGCTCTCCCTACACCCTAGTTTAGTAAAAATAGGTAACAAAAACTAATGACAGATTCTCGCTTATAGATACAACGTAACTAAAAAATGGATGGAATTCACGCTTTCATTAACAGATAACCACAAAGGCTAAATGTAATTAATAAAAAAATATTATTTTAGAGTAAACAATTTCATAATTATGTTTGGCAAGTTATGATCCACCCGCAAAGAAAGACGGACTAATTAAACGTCTTAGGGCCGTTTTCTCCATTTGCTGCGCAAAACTGGATTTCATAATCCGGATCATGCTTGAACGAAGTTAAAAAAATTGATTTATGACCATCCGATTTCTCCCGTAACTTTTTGATCTAGTTCACGAAATCTAGTTCTAGTTACAGATTAGACAAAAAACGCTAAGATTTGAGGGTTTATTTATTTATTTTGAAACGCAGCTGTCTAAAATGTCGAGAATTCTGTGATATTTCCGGTTATTCTGTGTACTTTCATAAACTTTTTCGGCAATTTTGAATTTTGTTTCTGGCGCGGTTTGTTTTGTGCGAAATAAATTTTGAACAGCTCTCCTAAAAGATGATGTTAAAACGAAAAAGGGATCCAACATTCACCAATAGTGAAAACAATATTTGGTAAAGTAAAACCTTTGACGTCTTTTGGCAGCTGATATCTGACATTTCTCTGACTGCTAATCTGGTTTTAGAAGCTAAACGTCCAATATCGGCCGTTCAGAGACTTCAGTTTAAACTTTGGTTTACGATGTTGGAGAAATCCAATTTGTTATTGTAATCTCGATTAGGAGTCCAAAACCGGATTTAGCTTGCCGTAATCTAGATTTGGTTCTATGGAGAAAACGGCCCTTAGAATGTAAATCCCTGTATTGAACAAGTTCATGATGTGCAATTATTTTATTGAATTTATCACTCGCTCGCACAATAAAACTAGGCATCGTAACCTAACGTTGCAAACTGTACGGTCATGTGGATTATATTTCTATGGCTACAATTAAGAAAACATAAATCGAGAACTTTAAAAATGTTTAGAGTTCGATGAAACATCTTAGACTAATACCTAATTGTAAAGAGGTTCGAAATTTCACTGCCGGTGAGTCACCCATTAGCTCAGTTTTAAAGAGCGCTGGCACGGATAGCCAGAAATCGCGGGTTCGAATCCCGGCGTGGGTGGAATTTCGAGCCTCTAAATAGGTTTTTAAAATATAATACCTAAGTGTTTTATTATTAGACTAACTCAATTTTTGAAGTTTTGAGACCGTAAAAAATCAATGTAACTCCAACCTACGTTTGAGACAAGTTTCCCGATGTTTGCAGCGCGGGCTTATTCACGAGGAGGCGCGCGAGTGGGAGGAGGCGCGGGAGTGCTTCCGTAGCGCCGTCGCACTCTGCCCCACGCACTTGGACAGCCTCGTGCACCTCGGTGAGTTACTCTATGCTTATCAGTCTGTGTTAGCACACGTCTGTGATTTACTGTGTAAACTACCTTCATCTCGATACTTTTCATAGTGTTCTGTCCTATATATGGGCTCTTCATCGCGGTCTGTCCTGTTCTTACATAGATTAAACGAATCCAATCGCGAGGATCAAAGTTCCTCATCGCGTTTTGTCTTACTTATAGACTCTTCATCGTGATCTCTCCTATGTAAAAGTCGTTCATCGCGCTCTGTCCCACATATAGGTTCTTCATGGTGGTCTGTTTTATCTAATGGACATTCATCGCGATCTGTCCTATGTAAATGATATCTGGAATTAAAGCCAGTACAATGCATGAGTTCTATGGTTTGTATTAAATATGTAAACTGTTAATATGGACTAAGATTAAAGTATTTTTGTCCATAATTTCTTTAAAATAATCTAGATTTTGAAGTGGACACTTAGTTTACGTTCATTAAGTCGCAGTTTCCGTGGTACTTTGAATAACACATTTTTACTTACATATAGGCCCTTAGTCGTGATCTGTCCTATGTAAAAGTCCTTCGTCGCGATCTGTCCTATGTAGAAATTCTTCATCGCGATCTGTCCCACGTATAGGCTCTTCATCGCGATCTGTTTCTCGTAAGGGTACTCTCTCGGGCTCCGTCCCTCCGTCCCAGTCGGGCTCGCTTTCTACCGACCGCGCTACTCCTTCATTATCCTACCACCCACCGCCGGGTGTGACCGTTCCTCCGGCGCCCCAGTGGCGTCAGTAACGGGGCCGGTTGTCGGGGCGCAGGCTCGGCGTACCACGAGACGGGCTGGACGCGGCTGGGCGAGGGCGTGCTGCGCGCCGCCGCCGCGCTGGCGCCCGCGCGCGCCGACACCTGGCGGCGGCTGGCGCTCGTGCTGGCCGCGCGCGGCGACCACCACGCCGCCGCCGACGCCGCCGCCGCCGCCGTGCAGCTGCCGCCCGCCGCGCCGCACCACCTGCTGCACCTGCAGCTCTAGGCCCGCCTCTGACGGTCCCACCTCTGGCCTGCGCTACGCGGCTAATGCCCGTTACCGGTATGGCGTGCCGCACGAACTGCTGCACCTGCAGCTCTAGGCCCGCCCGCCTCTGAGGCCGGCTGTACGCACTCGCTTGAGAGCCTGCAACTTTATATTACATTGCTAGTTTCACAGAACGTTCCATAGTGCCGATTGCGTAGAACCTGCGACGAATGATACACTCTCGGGCTCCAGAGCGAGCGTGTACAGCCGCCATGACGGTTCCACCTCTGGCCTGCTCTACGCGGCTAGCGCTCCTTACCGTCGCGGCGCATGCTGCACCCGCATCTCTTGGCGAGCCGCCTCGATAGTAGTGCTCTATACCGCTCCATTTGTGCTGCTACGGGGATCTGCGCCGTCGGCACCCTCAGGCTGCGGCTACGTGGTTAGAGGCCTGTACCGTCACGTCGCGCCAGCGGACCTATTCTAGCTGCACCTCTAGACCGTGTCGCATGGCCAGTGCTATGTACCGTCACACTTACCCCCGGATCCTGCTGCATCTGCACCTCTAGGCTGCGCCGCGTAACTGGCGCGCTGTACCGTCGCATCGCGTCCGCGGACCTGCTGGTTGCATCTCTAGGCTGCTCTAGGTGGCTCGTACCTGTATCTTCACGTCGTGCCCCGGGACCTGCTGCAACTGCGTCTCTAGGCCGCGCCGGCTGGCAACTAGTGCTCCGTACCGCTCCATTTGTGTAGCTGTAGAGCGCTGAATCTGCGCCGTCAGCCTACAGGTCCGCCTCGAATCCGCTGAACTTCTGGACGAGGTGACAGTCGGGCGCTAGTGCTCTCGAAGCACCGGAAGACGGCCGCGCCCACGAACATGGATCTTTAGGCTACCTCTAGATGGTGAAGTACCTAATGCTCTGTAGCATCACGACATGCTCCGATGCGTCAGAAACTCATTGAGGCTTTAAAATTCCAAAAAGAAGACTTCGCTCACAGGCATTTTACTACTAAAAAATAAAAGAACTATGTATACTTATAAAAATACCAGTGATCGAGTCCCAGAATTATGGCGCACTCTGGCTACCTCCGGATTTCAAAAGCTTCACCCAGTCTTACTAGCACCGCGCTTGGCTCATCTATAATTATTTAGTGACTTTAACACTTATGGTGTAATCATCCGACTGAATCACTGTACCCTCAGCGGCCTGGAAATCTAGACTTGCATTCGTTCTATTCTTTTACCCATTATTGTAGTAATAAAAGTAGTGTCAAATACTTAGTGGCCTGGCCACTCGTATCCCACGGAATTTCGACAGGTTCTTTATAAATCATTTCACGTTTAAGAACTGTTAAAATCCTCCGTGGGACGCTCATCTGAATGTGGGGTTTAGTATCCAAATCTCGCTTTTACGCCGTGAGCAGTAAGGACATACATTCAGATGCAGCGAATCTTCTGTAGATATAACATTTTAGATACATTTTGAATGCACTTGAAAGCGCTAGGCCGAGCGGTAATGCCCCAAGAAGCCCGAGTAAAAGATAATGTTATAGTTATGTACTGTCATACTTGGTATTGCTCTTACCAGACGAGAGATTTGGGAGCGGTGGCGACCGAAAAATGTACATCACAGAATCGTATATACTTGCCAAGGCTCCCATAGTATCAATTGTTTATCTTATTGTGTATATTTGGATCGATATTTCTAGGTAGTATGTTATTATCTTTAATAGTTATTCGCAATATTAAATGTATCTTTGACAATACTCGGTGTGCTTAGGACATTGATGTTGTGTGAGTATTCCGTTGACGTCAAAACCCCGTCCACGTAGACACAGCATTGGGTCACTCTGACGGCAATTTTAGGTGACTATGACGCCAAGGTGGGTCACTGTGACGTCAGGGTGGGTCACTTTGGAGCAGAGTTGGGAAAACTTTGACGTTTGCGTGCTGTTCCAATATAAATAATAAAATCAAAACATATGGGGAAAATTACGTTCTGCGCCTTGATTATGTAACTTTCCACGTATTCATCTATGTGCGAAAGCTTCCTTAGCTCTACCGTATAGACATAAGGCGTAATACATATAGGTAATGTACATATTTCAGTTCATATCTGATACGTGACAGTGATATTGAACCTCATTGCTGTACAACAAAGTCAGTAGATATTTCGTTTTACAAACAGATGTATACGTCAAAAGTTACATAATCAAGCGACAAGGACATTGTCCTTTTTTCTCAAACACATTCTGTCACACTCGTCTGTTATTCTGTTCTCTGTGAATATAACGCTGTATTAGTTGCGCGAAAATGTTAGTCGCCACAAAGTTATATAATTTGGGCATATCTTTTACCAGATTCTTGTTAGTGAGTTGTTCAATTAAATCCATACCTACTATAGGCCAGTTTGTGAATTGAGAATTTCGTTAATTAGTTAGGCTGCCTCCTACAATTCTTTAGAAAAGAGCGTTACAGAACGTTACTTAAGTATATCATCATCATCATCAAGCCATTTTGTCCCCACCGAGGGGCACGGGTCTCTTCCCTGAGTAAGGTATAGGCTATACTCCACCACGGAGGCCAAGTCCGGATTGGTGGAGGCTTGCAAGACTAGTGGCTGGTCTTACTGTCAGAAGTTTTCAAGCCGCCCTAAGGCCTCTGACTTGGCTTAGACACTGCCATCTATCGACGGCAGCATGCGGAGCACGGAACCGCTCGTGAAAATGCCACTAGACTTAGTCATAGACGGTTTACCCATCCATGCACTGAACGCGCCCTGATTTGCTTAACCTTCGTGATCGTTTCAAGATCACTCAGGCAGCCGGGGCTACGAGCGATTCACAAGTATTTACTTAGTGAAATTTTCAATTCGGAAACCGGCCTTACGTTTTTGTTACATTGAACTAGGCCTCTGTCGGAAGTCTTGTGGCGTCAATTTAACGACGTCTTACCGAAGTACAGTTCACGAATAGAATCGAGCCCACGGTATTGGTTAAGTTATCATTGGTTGAGGATTGCTAAACCCGCTAGTTTTAGTTAGACGGACGACAGAACAATATTGTTTACACTGCAAACAAACTAAATTTCTAGGTACGTTTAGTCTACTAAGAAGTGCACGTCGCGTCGCCACAATATATTCGCGTTATTCCTTTTTACGATGATTCAATGTCTACTGACTGTTAAAATTTGTACAATTTCCTTCAAATATCAACTTTGCTTGTCCGACATCGGCTGGTTTCCATTTCACCAAGAATTTAATTGAGCTTTACTTCTCGGTAGTACCTATTGAGGGAAACTGATATAACAGTATTTGCAAAGTAGTAATTTTCGAAAGAAGTGTTCCCGATGGCGCGTCGGGAATCCCTTCGTAGTCTAAACGGATCTGGCTTAACGAAGAGTAAATTGTTATTGTCATGTGTAGTACGTAACGCTGTTGTCACTTTTTAAACATAATCCTTAAGGTGTCTGTGATGGTTTTGATATGGTTACCTCCTGTTAATTATACTTACTTTTATTTAGGTTAGGGGCTGGGTGATAGGGTCAATAGGCGGTTTGTAACGATGTTCCCTGATACTGTGGGAACGATGTGTTCACTCCCTAGTGTAATAAATAATAATATACAAGCATTGTATAGTCTGCGCGACGTTGCTACGGGTAGGTTCAACATGTATTGAAAACTGCTGTGTTCTGTGTACTGCGTTCCGCTTGCAGACTCTGAAACTAGTTGGTTTCTCCGTTTACACTTTGCAAGATTACTATCACGATTTACATAATTTCTACATATCTTGCATCCATTCTATTTCTTTATTTTTCACTTTTGTTTCCATTCCTAGTGCGAGCATTAAGTAATGTAGATTAGTAAAGTTATAGTAGCAACTGTGAAGGAAAACATCGTGAGGAAACATGAGCGTCTGAGGTCAAGCGTGATAATCCGCTACTTGACTCTCTTTTCAAGTACCTAAGTCTTAAATGGTAAATATCTCTTCCATTAGAATAAAAAATATTTACTTAGTATATTTTTTGAGGACCTAAAAGCAACAAAAAAAGTATATTTTAAAACTTTGTTTTGCTAAACAGGCAAAAACGCGGTAAGCCATTTTTGTCTATGGTTTGAAGACCTAAAGGCTTGTAAACAAAGATTGACATTCAACATCTGTGAGTGATCTGTGAGCATAGTGAAATAACAACAACGCAACAATGATTTCACCGAGTTTAGTTGTAAAATATAGCAATTATCATTATTGATTTGTTCGAGAATCCAATGTCAATAAAGAACCCCGGAAAGATGTGAATTCATGTACCCAGTGAAATAAACATACGAAAAACTTGGCTTAAACTTGCCAAAAGAGACCCCGATTCTTTATCGACTGAAACTCGGTTGTATTTATGTGAAGATCACTTTGATGTAAGTTCTATAATAATCAGTGTCAACTGGCTGTGGCTGACAGATGTTTGTTTACTAAACCAAAAACTTTCAAGATGGTGGATAGCGTTTTCACCGTTCCGAATTAAAAGCGGATATTTTTTAATATGCAAATTTTGCAGCCATCCTACATACTTAGCAAAGTCAATATATTTCAGTATTTATTATTTCTTACCTTAAATACTATAGGAAATAATCATTTATCGCATCAAACTTGGTACGAGTCAAGTAACGGATTATTCTCGCGAGAGAGAAGGCCTGTACTCTGCAGTGGGACTTATATGTGGGACTTTATAGGATACATGAAAAAAAAATCACTCCACTCCATCTAGGGACGACCAGTAAGACTTCGTGGTAATGAGCCCGCCATGTTGATATCAAAATCAAGTTTTAATCTCATTGAATAAGAAATGAACAAATGGTGTGAATCTTGGAAGAAAGCTTGCTAGTGTAACTGGAGCAAACGGTCTATTCCGAGTCAACGGTGAAAGCTATTTCCAAGCTAGATTCTTGGATTGGCCTTACGTGTTGTGCTGGATGCAAGCCTGAAGTAGGTAATCTATACACTTCTGTTGTTTCAGAAAAGAAAATACTGGTAATTATAACTACCTTAATAACCCTACCATTGTGAAAAGTAATAATGTTGTCTTTTATAAGTGTATAAATCGATATTTAAAACACTATGTGCTAAAATAATGTGTGTTACTAACTTTTTAGTATTTTTGGACATTTAAAGTTATACTACATATATTCACATTAATCTAATGTACTGCATAGGTACCTACAACTCTGGCGCGAGTCACGCGTTATGTGTCGCAAAAATGTCAAAATTTGACAATTGTACTGGAAAGTCGCGACTTTTGACATTTAAAACGCGCGACTAGCTTGTCGTACTACCTATGCTGATATCGTTAACCTTATATTTATTACATTCAAGTGATAATATCGATGTCCTATGCGTAGATTATAACTTGTTATCAATTGAATAATACATTGAGTACATTGAGTGGTGTATCCTCGAAGACACTTTAAATTCGGGTCATTCACCTTCACCAACTTGTCTATGGCGGTGCCATCAGAGGTACTAAAAGGTTCTTATAAGACAGGTACTAGCACAGACATGAATCAAGTTATAGAACGCAAGCACACCTACTTCGTGTGACCGATATTGACTCCCATGCAGCCGCTTTTTTTCAGAGCTTGGCTGTTATCGTACTCGGAATTACTCGAAATTTGATAAAATGCCACCTTAACCTTGATTATAAGCTGTAATAGCTGTGAATTGTTTAAAATAAATGTTAATGCAGAACGCAGAAGTGCAGAGTGAATGCAGAATTAAATCCTTACTTTTAAGTATTTTGCTACGCCTTTATCATCATCAGCCCGGTAAACCCCACTGCTGGGTATAGGCCTCTTCATTTCCACGCCAGCCAGCACGGTCTCGCGCTAGTCTCATCCACTATTTGCCGGCCACTTTACTTAGGTCATCTGACCATCTGGCTGCTGGTCTGCTCACCGACCGTTCCCCCTCCCATGGCCGCCACTCTGTCACTGCCTTCGTCCATCTGCCATCATTCCGCCTGGCCAAGTGTCTACGCCTACGCTACGCCTTAATTGGTAAAATTACACGTGCAATATCAAATTATAACATCTATGAATACTGTAATTTATGGCAATAAATGAATCGAATTGAACGTAAAAAAGAAAAAAACATACAAACACCTTCTTGACACAGTCGGGTAAATACAACAAAAGTAAGCACTCAAAAAAGAGAGGTAGGTATTAATTCGTTTCTATTTCCGTCAGAGTAAGTAGTAGAAAATCGTCACGAGAAGCTTTCACAAATCGGTGCTTGCGTTGTCCAGCTAGATTTATTTTTATATAGGTACTTCTTGTACCCCAATTTGTACTCAACTGTCGAGCTTCAAGTTTGAAATATCTGAAAATTTTGAGAAATTCTAAAGGCGGCCATATAAGTACAGCCGCCGTATAATCTTAGCGCTGTACCATTTTATCTACTGTCTGAGGCTCTTTTAAGTCTAGATAAGTCGGTGGATGGTTATTGTCTCGTTCAGCCCTCGTAGTACGATGGCACGAGTCACGCGTTATGTAGCGATGAAATGTCAGTAGGTATTTGACAATTATTTTACTGGAAAGTGGCACAATTAACATTTAAACTGCACGACTAGCGTCATCGTACTGCCCTGGGTGGTTTATCGGATCGGTATTATAAGGATCAGACTTTGAGCTTATAAGTCTGTAAGTATACAAATACATCACACTTTAGAGTATCAGTTATTGGTTGAAGTGACCCCGATAAAACAGTGATAGTGAGATACGAACGATAAAAAGGTACTAATATTCTCAATACAATTTTGAAAGAGTAACTGTACCTTTACAAATTTACTCGTACGTCACGTTACGGGCGAATCGACAAAAATGTTAAGATTGATTGGTGGTCCACTGTAAAACACTGACGACAATCCCAAAAAAACATTGGTGTTCTTTTTTTTAATTTAAATTAACAATGACTGCGTGGGTTAGTAGGATTTCTGGAGCAGTCGTTTTTAAATTATACCCACCATTTCGTGGTGTGCTCCTCATCGGCAAATCTAATGCCTGACCTTTATTATGTAAATTTAACAACATTGCATTGGGACCTGAGGCCTAACTATGCGCACCAGATCCTGAGTAATTCTAATCGTGTAACTGTCAAATTCTATACTAATTTGACAGTTAGACTTGGATTGGAATCGCTCAGGATTTGGTGCGCGCAATATAGGGGCTGTTAATGATGTCTTCGTGTAAATATATTAAATCTGTTTTAAAGTGTAATGGAAAATGTTGTATTGTATTAGTACCTACCTACAATGTTGTGGCCTATCCATCGTTAAGTAAAATAGCGTAGCGAGTACAAGTAAGGCTCACTGCATCGGCTCGGTTCTGGTTACATGTTCTGTGTATAGTTTCCGCCTTATTTATAAAATCACAATTCCTTAAAACACTCTATAAACCCTCACTAAAGCACAAGGAAAAGACATAACCACAGATTAAATATAACGCCTCTAGGAGTGTAGGTATTTATAGAATCGTCTTTTTATAAATAAGGTCATTAGTCTTTACGTACCTACGTGTAGGTACAGTAACGAGCACTAACAAGTATGCACTTCAGCACCTTGTCAAAGTCAATTTCTCGTACATCAGGCTAGAAGAGGTTAATGTGACAAGGTTCTAAGGTGTTTACATGTTAGTGCAGGTAACTGTACTCCAATCAGTGACTTCGTAACAAAAATGTAAACGTTTACCTACTGTCGACTGTAACTCATTGGAGTCTCCCCTAATGACGTATTTACAGAGCCCGTACTTCTGGCGTACCCTGGCCAACAATCAGCGGGTCTCAAACGCTGATTGGCAAATGCTTTGCCAATCAGCGTTGGCAACCACGAGGGCAACACAAATTCAGTTTTGAAGGCTGCGCTGTGTTTGGGATTATTAAGACACGATGCAAACTGAAAAGGTTTGGGTTTTGTTGAGGTTTGTTAAGGAACTACTAATTACAGTTTTGCGTTCAGTAAATATTACAAATGTTGCTCGAATACTTTGGAGTATAAACCTCTGTTCAATATGGAAAAAGTGCACGTGTACCTATCTGATCCGCACATACCCACAATTAAGACCTAACCGCCTTCGTGAAATAAAATAACAACCATAGTTGACCATCCTTTGACGATCGACCATCGCGGTATTACGATAACGTTAGTCGCGTGTTTTAAATGTCAAAAGTCGCGACTTTCCAGAGTGCTTAGTGCGAGTTTGACAGATCCAATCGAGTAACTTTACTACCGCGTTAATCGAGCATTGAGTAGTGAGTATGAGTAAGTTAACCGTTCGAACTGGCAAAAGCGATAAGTAAGGAAATTAAAATTGCTGAGTGCGAGTTGTAATGGTTTACGTTGAGAAGTGAATACGTTTACCAGCCAAAACACGAATAAACGCGAGTGCGAGTTGTACTGTGACATCGTTTTGCCAGTTCGAACGGTTAACTTACTCATACTCACTACTCAATGCTCGATTAACGCGGTAGTAAAGTTATTCGATTGGATATATCATACTCGCACTAAGCACTCAGTATCTCCCTATTCTAGGTAGGTACTTGTCAAATTCTGACTTTTTATCGCCACAAAACGCGTGCATCGTGCCGTCGTACTACCCAGGCTGGTATCCCGTCTCTGCATCGCAGAATTCCTTTTAAAAGATAAATACCTATTTAATAATGTAATTGTACTAAACTTATCGTGACCAATACGTATACTTAGTCTACTCACAAAGTACGAGTAGAACCGTGTGTTACTGCGAGCCGGGATTTCTGTACTTGTTAACCTAAACTAACTCGGATTGTAACTTGATATATTACGAAAATGTGTGTACGATACTATTTAAGTACTTATGTGTATGATTGATTACGGAAATATCAATTGTAATATAATTAAAGACAATGGCTAAAACTAAATATATTATAACTTATTGAAATTAATTGGAAAAATACAAAAACTACTTAAATAATGAACAGTCAACTTGCGTAATTAAGATACCTTAATTTTTATGTTCGATATTATTTATCTCGTTAGATTATTTTTACAAGTATTTGAAATATTTTGTTGACACCTCGGCAATATTGTTCAATGTTACAAACTAATACGTATGTTATCTTATCATTATCACTGTTCAGTAATTATAATAACACCAATTATTACAATAGTTTTGATGTGTTTGCATACAGGCGATTGACACCAATACTAATATATATCGCGCTCATACCTACTTACGGGCGTAGTTACCTAACTAGCTAATCTCTTCGTCTCTTCGGATTCTCTCTTCGGAAACTCTTCGAATGAAAAATAAGCAATGAATCAGTAATTAAATTAATATATACCTAGCTATATTTTTTAATAAAACATGGTCAACATAATACCGACCCCTCTTCGTCTTGCGCGGTAGGGACCAACCCACAATGGCAATATAAAGACCTAATTTTGAAATAATTTTGCACTACAGGATATTGATTTGGTCATCATCATCATCAGCCCAGCTTTACCCACTGCTGGGTATAAGACTTTTCCCTCATCAATAAATAAATCGCCACATGCCTAACCTAGACCTTATAGCATGTCGGACAGCTGATCGTAGCGTAGATTAACTGTAACACTGTGGCCAAGTACCTACCTACCAATAGTCAAAAGCTGAGCCACGTCTGCCGTCAGTGTAACCAGATTGATGGAATTGACTGACGCCAGACTGAACGTGTAAACTCCGTCTTAAAGTAACGTACAGTGCTACACAAGAAATAAGTCTCGTAGTATAATTGTAGTGAGGATCTGGCATCAGCTAGTTAGTACATTACTTCATAATCTGTGGTAGTCGGTCGCCTGTGTGTGGACCCTCGCATACGCCGCGCTAGGGGTAGACGTTGTCCACGAGTTTGATGTTGACTGTAAATAAGTGGTTAAGGATATAAATAATAATTATCATGTTACAATGTAGCTTGTTTTATTTCTGAAAAAAATTGACAACTGGGAGCAAATATGATGTGCATGCCGTGGCAGAAAGGCCTTGCTGAATTGTGGTAATTAGGTAGGCGCTGTCTTATTTGAAGGCCAACTTTGAATTGCGGAAAACACTGCAAAAAAAAAAAACAAAAACTTACTACCTAATAGGAACCTCTTTAGTTTGACTAAAAAATGTGATCAGAGAACTGTATTACCTAGTAGAACCCTATCCTCTGTCCTATTTCGGTTCCTAGGTCTTGGATCCGTGATACTGAATAAGAAAATAGAATTTCTTACTATTGGTTCGTGTCAACAACTGATGAATTATATATACTTAACTAGGGGGCGAGCCCCCTGCGCGCTTACGCGCGCCAACCCCCAGCCGCTCCGAGCTCCGCTCTCCGCGGCGCTCGGCCTAGGGCCTCGCTAGACACTTATTGTAGTGAATTGTTGCACGGGAACATGTATGGTCTCGGCCTTCGGCCTCGGCCTGGACGGAGCTCGGCCTTCGGCCTCGCCACGGCGGGGTTCCTCGTGCCCGCTCCGCGGAGCTCGGCCTCCGGCCTCGCAAGTTTGTCCCTCTTTGCTCTTACGCTGGTACTTATGCACCGTAAATTGAACGGTCTCGGCCTTCGGCCTCGGCCTGGACGGAGCTCGGCCTTCGGCCTCGCCGCGGCGGCGTTCCTCGTGCCCGCTTCGCGGAGCTCGGCCTCCGGCCTCGCAAGTTTGTCCCATTTTGCTTTTGCGCTGGTACTTGTGCGCCGTAACCTGAATGGTCTCGGCCTTCGGCCTCGACCTAAACGGATTTTTTCAATCGGATCACTATATCACCATTGTATCAAAATTTCATCCAAATCGGCCGGTAAACTACAGAGTTAGCACCTTCGCGTAGTGGAACGCGTTCGAAATTCAAAAATCGGCTTCATAGGATGGCTGTAATTCATACATTTCCTACAACTTTCTCATACATCATTTTCGTCCAAATCTTACCGTTTCCGAGAAAACGTATGGATGAATAGATCAGTGAGTATACCGGATTGTAGCTTTATATATATATAATACATACAGGGTTGGCGCAGCTTCTTAACGCCTATCTTGTGGTATAGGCAATCAGTCTTTTGTATTAAAACACGACTCCGCTAATGCACTCCATAGAGTTACAATTACAAAATTTCAAAAACGGACCCTGTTCTTGCGATTAGTATTGAAATGAGCTCAAGATGTTTTGCAGAGTAAATCACTCTGTACCTAATTGGTTCATTGTGTGCGCCACGCGTTGCGACGAGGGCGTTTATTGGCCCCGATAGTAGGTAAGTGACAGCGTAACTAATTCGAAAAAGGTAAGTTTTCTTGTATTCGAAACAGACGTGCGTGCATTAACTATTTTGAATGTACCTACCGAGGTGAAACGAAATAGGTTTAAGTGGATCGTGGTAAGTAGCAACTGCTGGTTGCGTATACCTACTACCTACCCCTACGGGATTCAGACGTAAGTTTATGTGTGTAGGTACCTAGTAGGTAGGTATCTTTAGAGATAAAAAAACTGGCCAACTACGAGTCCGCAATGAGGGTTCCGTACCAGTAGGTATCGTCATCTCGCGTCGTTACCTACAACGGTATTCATTTATATTAATAGTGCAGTTAGCAGGTAGGTAACGTTTAGGTATATCTACTTGTCCAATTTAGTAAACAAGAGCTTTTTTTTTTTCCACCCAGGAGAAACCCCAATTACGGGTACCACCGGCTCGGGGGAGCACAGTGGTTATGTCGGACTCCCCGCCCTGAAAAGGGCGGTATACCGACTAAAACTCCTGGGGCGTTCCTCCGCGCCGCAAAGGACGGGGCCACGGGGACGCTTACGCACACTTCCGCGACCCCGTCTGCGGGCGCCCTTTCGGGCACTCCTTCCGGGCGGCGCCCCTGCCCCATCGCATCGGACCGAACGACGGGGCGAGGGAACGCCGCATCTCTTCGTTGGAGCGCATAGTGGCCAAGTGCGAACCCCTTGGCCACCACACGCCCCAACGCGCCGCCCCCTCCATCCCATTGTTGTGTGGTCCAATGGGGTTAGAGGAGGGCGGCGCACCTCCTCGTTGGGGAGCATGGGGGCCAATGTCCTGTTAGCCCCCACACGCCCCAAACGCGAGGCCCGTCACGTCGCCCACCAGCACTTCTCTGAAAGCAGAGAAGGCGGTGAGCGACAGCGCGGGCCCCCTCCGTGCCAGAAGGCACCCTCGGAACACGCAAGGGCGCCTTCCGGCCCGCCGTGATGGACGCGGAGGGTCCCCCGACCCTCCGCGTCCCGGCGGCCACTCTGGTCCGACTGGTACGAGGCGCGCGCGCTTCCGCGCAGCGGCGCCCCCCCCAGTCGGTCCTTCATTCGGTTGGTCGCCTGGGTCCCGCTCCACAAAGTGAAACAGGGCCCACGCGACCCCTCCCGCCAGATTATTCGCCGTTAGCCAGTAAGATCCGACAAGAAGAAGTTACTGACTAACGCTCAGGGTGCACCGACCCCACCACTTGCCCCTCCATCTGGTTCATGGAATCAGATGGAACGGAAAGCGGAGGGGTACACGTGAAGGTTATCTGGCATCGCACCCCTCTAGTAAACAAGACCTAACCTAACCTTAAAATTGACATTAGATGCCTAAACTAGACATTTTCTCGCAAATTCATGAACTAGGTACCTATGTTTATAAAATTGGCAGCGTGTTATCTAAAAGAGTGTTCTAGGTTACTTCATTTATGGAAATATAGCAGTTATGGACTAAAAAGTCACACTTTAAGGGTAGAATCTTGTTTATACTAAATTTGACAAGTAAGAATAAATAGCAGGGCCGGATCTACCTAAGGGCTGCAGCCCAGGGCCCCGAGGTTACAAGGGGCCCCCAGATCCCGCTCAAAAGAAGGCGATAATTTGAATTTAAAAAATGGTTTTCTGTAAAGTCGGTTTACGGACGATATTTTTACGTGATAACGTCATAACATTAATGAAAAATTGCATACTTTTATGAATTGATTTAAGGGAGGATGTTTTCATGCTGCTTTCGTTTTTTTTATATTCTATCACTTTTCGATTTCTCTCTCACCCAAAAGTTGCCTGGAAGAGATTGCAACCACAACAATAAGGTCGCTTTAATATACCTACCTAAGTATGGATTTATTCTGAAATAAACATTCCTATTTAGAAATATATTAGACGGGTCTATCGCGATTATTTATAAGGTAAAACGCCTACCCGTGCCCACGGCAAATGCAACGCTGCCGATACGTTGGGTTGGGAATTAAGGTAATTACGTTTAGTAATTACCTTAATAATCGCGATTTGACCCGTTTAATATCTATGTAAGAGTATCGCGCATCATTAAGAAATAAACATATTATCAATAATATAGGTACCTACCTAATAATTAATCGGTTACGCAATGTACATCGATTTGTCATAATAAACTATGATGGTAGTTAAGGCGACCCTGCACTTCGCTCATTTACCTACGACTTGGTTACATTAAGTAGGTAGGTACCTAGATATGTAGATATTTTATTCTTAAACTGACTATTTCCGTTTGACTAGTCGACCGACTAGTTCCGTCCTATTAGGGCTGATTTACATTGACCCAGTGATTGGTGCCTGCGAACTGGGTTCAGGCATGGTTCCACATTCTTGCTCTGGTAAATGTGCTTTATTAGCTTTAAAGAATTTACGTAATTAATTATGCAATTCTGAATGCAGTAAACTACGGGAAAGAGCAGTTCGGTCAGGGGCAAGCACGGGGGCAAGACAGGTTTGTGCGCATAAGTACATTAGGTACACTAGTTTGGACAGTCGACATACCATCCGCCTTTATCAACTTGTCTGTATCTACTGGTCACTGATACCTGCCTACTTACTTACAGTCTATTTATTCTTACTTGTCCAATTTAGTAAACAAGATTCTAACCTTAAAATTGAGATTATATGCCTAAACTAGACTATTTCTCGCAAATTCATGAACTATGTTTATAATTGGCAGCGTGTTATCTAAAAGAGTGTTCCAAGGTACTTCATTTAAGGAAATATGGCAATTTTGGACTAAAAAGTTACAGTTTACGGGTAGAATCTTGTTTACTAAATTGGACAAGTAAGAATAAATAGACTGTACATTATGTATTATTAAGTTGTGGCTACCCACATATCACAAGAATCCTACTTTGGGGGCCACAAATTATTCAATTTTCAAAAAACCTATTTAGAGGCTAATAGTCCACCCATGCCGGGATTCGAACCATATTCTCTGTATTACGTACAGCTTTCAGCCCCTAAATACCTAGGTTTTTAAATTTGTCCTTAGCACGGGTTAGTGCATTAAAAATAATATATTAAATTTTCACCCATACGAGAAAAAAAGATAATATTCAACTTTATGTAGGTACTATGGTAACCAGCCAATAACACCTCAAACATGGAAATAGGCAACCCAGACTGAAGCCAGCTGTACGAATGTACGGCGGCCCCAAGTGGCAATCAAACCCACGACGTCCTGCATGATATAATCAGACGTGATATCTACTGCTAGACCAACGAGGCAGTTAAAACGGACTCTACGCGATGAGTGCTACTCAACTCGTCAATTATAGGTACATACTTAATTTATCCCTAGCACCCTGCGGAATTAAACTCGTGAACTTGCAGTGGTGTCACCTCTACGTTATTAGACAAGTCCTCAACCGGTCCGCCGCGCCGATGTGGAAGCCATAAAAGCAATACCCCCACACAACACCACCAGTTGTCCTGCAACCAACTAGGATATCCAGCTATGGCAACCAGAGAAGGACATCACACACATGGAAACTCACCCAGAATAAGTTCATTCTCAGAGGTCAAGTGGGTACTTTAGTAAGTCAAGTGGTATGTAATAGAAATTGAACCCACAACCTCTACTTTGGTAGAATACCACAACAAGGCAAGTGAATAAGAAAAATATGTCCTATGCAAGGTCAAGGTGGGTGGCATCGGACTTACCTTCTAGTAGCCATAAATAGCTCAGCAAACCAATTTAGGTCAATGGAACACCTTAGGTACCTATCTCTCTTTTAACGTTCGTTATCAACCCTTGTATGTCCCCACTGCTGGGGCACGTGACTCTTCCTGCATCGCAGGAGGGTTAAGCCGTATTTCAACACGGGGGATGTCCGGGTTGGTGGAGGATTGTAAGACAGTGGCGGTCCTTTCTGTCGTCTGTGTCAGAATTTATCAAGCCGCCTATAAGTCCTCTGACATGGCTTAACGACTGCTACTACATGACAGCCGGCACCAACCAGTCACGGGACGTTCACCCATCCTGCACGTGACCACGCCTGTTGTTGTTTAACTTAAGCAAGCTTACGGTTACCCAGAGGTCGCGGGTTCAAGTCCCGGCACGGCATGGTAGAATTTTTAGCCCTAAATAGGTTTTTAAAATTGTCCTTAGCACGGGTTAGTGCAAAAGAATATAGTCATAGTTTATTATGACAATTCGATATAGGTATCAGTACTACACATCATAAAAGACCCTTCGGAAATCTACGTTCACGCAGACTAGGAAGAAGTGTAACGAAAGTACCCGAAGCAATAAGTACATTCAACATGATCTTTAACCGATACGGTTAAGGTGCAGAATTGATTGCCGCAGTAGCGCTACCTATTTCGCTCACGCTAATAT
The DNA here is from genome assembly GCA_934045075.1 of Yponomeuta sedellus. NCBI lineage: Eukaryota > Metazoa > Arthropoda > Insecta > Lepidoptera > Yponomeutidae > Yponomeuta > Yponomeuta sedellus. Next base: position 23,164,199 of record OW203735.1, read on the forward strand.
TGCCAAACTAATAGTCACCTGCATCGATGACGTTGAATCAACCAATAGCAACAATGGCGCGCGGCCTGCCGTAAAATGAAACTATCTGATTGGTCGACCAACTTGCCGCACATCCAAAATTTGGTCATCTGCGCAGGTACATCCGCGAGACTTATTTCTTGTGTAGCACTGTAGCTACATCTGTGGGTTGATCGACTTTTCATTGTACGTCGAATTGTCACAGTTAAATATAGGTTGTGGTGCTATAAATCGTGCTCCCAGAAATGTGTTAATATGTTTGACAGTTTCAATAAACCAGAAAGTCGCATTGAGCCAATGGGCGACTGTCCCAATCGTCGCCCATTGGCTCAATTGGTAGAGCGCTGGTACGGATAGCCAGAGGTTGCGGGTTCGAATCCCGGCATGGGTGAAATTTTTAGCCCCTAAATAGGTTTTTAAATTTGTTAAAACTTTGTTCTAAACTTTTGTTCCCACTATTTAGGCTGGCAAAGGTTCCCACATCTTTCATGGGGCATTCGAACCCGCAACCTCTGGCTATCCGTACCAGCGCTCTACCAATTGAGCCAATGGGCGACTGTCCCAATCGTCGCCCATTGGCTCAATTGGTAGAGCGCTGGTACGGATAGCCAGAGGTTGCGGGTTCGAATCCCGGCATGGGTGAAATTTTTAGCCTCTAAATAGGTTTTTAAATTTGTTCCTTAGCACGGGTTAGTGCATTAAAAATAAAAATAGTGTAAAGTTTTAACAAATATTGACCTCTTACAAATGTATGGGGTCCAGGTACTTTTACATCTAGATACATGCTAGAAAGTGGCGATGTTTGTATACATTTTATTTTAATCATCTGGCTTGAATTAACCGCCTGGAATTATCAAAAGAAACTTCAAGATATCCAGTGACATCTTTTGAGCGGATGGTGAGTAATTATTTTATTAGAAGGTAGTTTTGAAAACATTGTTCACTTCACAACCGAAACGGCGCAAACTTACCCGAGAGAAAGACGATTTGGTTATGGAATCCCAAATGCAATTGCTGTTAGGCAAATATCCTTAGGCGACTTTTTGGATAATCTTCGTTGATTTTATAGAGTACTACCTACATTAACACAGTCTATATTTTTTTCTTGATTGAATATGTTTTAATGTTAAAGTCTTTTCTTTGAGTTGGTGCATCAATGTTCCGTATACCTATTGGCTAATTTCATATGATTGAAATAAAATATCACAAATACCACCACTTTCTAGCATGTATCTAGGTAGGTGTAACAGTAACAGGACACCATAAATTTGTAAGTGGTAGGTAAATATTTACAAAAAAATCGCAAGTATGGAACACCTAAAGGGGAACTAGTGATAACGAAATTATCATTGGGATCATTATTTCAAGGTCCATTCATAGTGGAACTAGTGCTGATAAAAATTATTATTAGTTCCATCATGGTACAATTCATGGTGTCAACGATCGTCTTCCTTTACCTACGATGAATAATTAACGTATTTCACTATAATTACAATATGGCCACAGATCCAGTTGTTTCTTTTGAGTGCGATTGCAGCCAATATTCTCTGTAGGTAGTTATGGACTCTTAAATAAATCATAGGAACATGGCTGAGCCTCTACCGAACAATTTCCGAGACAAGAAAGGAGCTAAGGACTCTGGACACCAGTTATCTTCTCATAAGGAGGTCAGTGCCACCTTACTTCGGAACGCTTCGCGAGTGACACTTGTCCGCAACTTTTATCTGTGGAGTGTACCCAGGTGTTATTGTTTGTGCTTTTCCCATGTTGTTCGCGCATAAAACCGTTCAAACACGTTTGGCGCTATTGCCGCCGTCAGGTCTGCTGTAGACCGTCACCATCAAGACCCGCTGTAGCACGCTCCATCATTAATCCGCGGTACCTACATGACGTGCGCTCCGATGTAATCGGCGCGGTCCGCGCACTAGTATAGATATCGCCGCGGGTGCCGCACGCGCAGCTGCCAGCATGGCCGCCGAGATCGACCTGGACGCGATACTGTCCGAGCTGAAGACCGGCCGCTTCCAGCTACGTAATTTCGGCCTCATCCTACTTCCCATCGTCTTCAGCGCCATCTACAACTCCCAGTACATATTCAATGCCGCTGTCATACCGCACAGGTGAGTAAATAACCTGGGTGTTTATGTTTAAGCTGGAAGATACACTTACCTGCGGTGCCTTTGGGACTCTTACACTAAACGTCAAGTAGGTAACCTCTCAGACACTGCTGAGACCAAGAACGTTTTTTAACTTTCTTAGCTGGGATGGACATTATTCATTAGACGGACTGTCTTAGTTATATCGGTAAATCTTATTAAGTACCTAAATTAATTTAATTCACCTTTTTTAGGTGTAGGCAAATAATTTGATTTAAATACTGAGTACAAAGACATGATACTGATAATAACCGTTGATGGACAATTGAACATCTTCATAGATACTGTTGCTTTGAACGGATTGTTTAAATGTAAACAAAATCTGAAATAAAGTTAAATACAAGCAAGTAGGTTATTAATAATAATATTGGCCTTTTTTGCATCTACTTAATGAGATGATTTATACGGTTACTAATGTTGTAAGAATATGATTTCTTGTACTGGATGAACTAGCCAGAGTACCAGAAACCTGGTCGGATGTTTCCGATATAACAACACCCGTAAGTAAATCCGGACTAAAAGTCTACAATGTGTTGTGCTTACGAAAGTTTTAGTTCAAAAATAGCCAGAGTATGTCAAATGTTAATTTCGAAGAAAGCTAGACAAAAGTTTAAAACATAGGTACCTACCTATAAAAATTGACGAATCCTCTCCTGCATCATTGTTAGGTAGGTACCAACGTCTAAGACACTGGACGACAAAATGTGTAGAATACTTTAAAACATACCTACCATACATAATTGTTCTATATCTGTATTTTAAAAATTCTTCTTGTAAATCTGTTTCTGTATTTTGTAAATAGCATTCACTCACATGCATGCAATCAATTATAACGAGATTAATTTTTTTTAAAGAACAAAATTGCTTTAGTTTACTAAGCCATACCACCACCGCATGTACCACTCGCTATCTGTGAAGGAAAACATCGTGGGAAAATCTGGTAGCCACATACCTATGTACGAAGCTATTTACTTTCGAAAGCTTAAAATTGCACAAGTATGCTGTAACGTGTGTTGGAAGCTACTTGCGCAAAATTCTGACTTATCTGATTTAAAAAAAAGTTTCAACTATCGATTCCCGCAAAGTAAGCAATTTGCAATTTTCAGTACCTAGCGTATAACCGCGTACAGAAATCATTATGGTATTCTTTTTTCTGGTTTTGCAGTCAAGTGTCTATCTATCTACACGTAGCATCGACAGATGATTCAAACTCTTCATCCATACCTACATTGGTAGGTGCCAGTCTTTGGGTGTAAATTTCAATTCATTCAATAAATATAAGATAAGATTAGCGTATTCTTTATCGCACGCTGGGAAAAAACCACTAATTTATATTATTTACAAAATATTTACAAAGGTAGGTACATAATGCTTTTTGCATAACGTCAGTTGGCGGCCTTATTGCTTAAGCAATTTCTTGCACACAACCGATTTTTCTTATTAAACTAGTGAATAAATACTCTCTTTTTCTTAAGGCCCTTTGGGCCGCTAAACTCATAACTTGTTTTATTATACGTTTTTTTTCCAAAAGTAAACATAAAACAACTATTATCAAAACATACAGCCTACAAAGTATGATCCTAGGACTTTAATCGATGTCCGCTAAAAACGACCGTTTTAACGGACAGTTAGCACCTCAAAGCGCCTTAACCAGTCTTAACTCTATATAGTTCGATTTCTTTTGTGACTTGTTAGTTCTTTTGTCGCTCATAGGAAGACGACTTAGGCCAAGCATCATTCAAAGCGCAACACAACTCACCTGAAGCTCGCTTTCACAGAAATAACATTTGTACCTACAAACTAGTATAGGTAGGTGTCTGAGCCGAGCAGTCTGCAGTCACTGACCAATTACTTGTATTTATGCAAGTCTAAAATGGCACAAATAAATTGTTTCGTGAGTGGCTCTCAATCTTAAACTGCACTAATTGAATTAATAATTAATTTATTGCAAAGTTTAAAATTAATTTCAATAAAGTTGTTACTAGTCCTACGGCCGCTTCCTGAATTGAGGATTTCGCTAAGTAAATATTTAAGTAACGTTCTGTCACGCTCACGCTTTTCTGAGAATTTCGAAGAGACAGCACTACAGTTCACTAGATACCTACTTAGCGAAATTCTCCATTCAGAAACCGGCCCCTATTCTAATGTTAGTACATATTCTTTTTCTATTATTTATAGTGGTCACTGCTTGCCACGGCATTCGGGTATTTCCAAAATTATATTCTTTTTAATGCACTCGGGGCTGCAAGTGATGCAAATTATTTCAGCCAGATGTCGCTGCCTGTACGTACCTAATACAGAGAATATTGTAAAGAGGTCCGAAATTTCACTGATGCCGGTGAGTCGCCCATTAGCTCAGTTGGAATGAGCGCTGGCACGGATAGCCAGAGGTCGCGGGTTCGAATCCCGGCTTGGGTGGAATGTTCATGAAACGCAGGTTAAGACCTTTCGGGACTTTTTTTAAACACTAACCCCCTTATTCATAATAGTCTGCTAACTTTAAGCATTGCTAATTCTCGCTCTGTCTTATTCTATTGACCTAAGTCAGAATGAAAAAGAACACTCTTTAGCAGCTGTTTTCATTATGAATAAGGGGGCTAGTTACCTGCATCATATAGGTAGGTTTTATGCATAAAAACGCTGTAGGAAAAAACATACCTACACGTCAGTCGATAACATAAATTACAATGGAAGAGCATCATGTGATGAGGAAAACTGCGGTCAAGTGCACCTTGTGCTGGATACTGGTATAGCACGGCTCATAAGTAAGACAGCTACTATTTGTCTGTCGCTCGCTCGCTGTCGTCTCTCTTGCAAAGGAAAAGCGGAAAAAGTTTTATATTTACTTAATATTGATTTATTATCTACTTGCCGTCACGGCGAACTTCGTACCTCCAAAGTTTTCGTAATATCTCCAATTTTCTCACCTTCTAAACCTTCCCTGTAGTTCCACAAAAATAAAAAACCATAAATCAGCCAAATCGGTCCAGCCGTTCTCGAGTTTTAGTGAGACTAACGAACCGCGATCCATTTTTATATATAAAGTTCTTATTATTTATGTAGAGGCTTAACATGATTGTGTAATTGAAATGCACAAGATCTTACTTATAAAAAAATACAGATACATTATTTATTTACTTTTAACCGTGGCAGTGCTGACACCAAAAATTTACGACAACCCTAGCATACGAATTATTGTGCCACGATCTCCTGGCTTTGGCTCCTCAAATAGCTAGAACAAAAAGAGCAAAGCAACATTCCTGAGCATAGAAAAACGTAAAATAGCCGAAACACCAACACTAGATAGATAAATCATTTATTCACACTAGACACACACGTATACAAAATGAAGCAATAGAAATCTAATTACAAGTCACATCACGAAGAAAGCATAAACAAAACAGTAGCATACATAAAAAGCGAAACGCACAGAAAATTAGCCATACACAATAAATCAATAAATAAATTATTTATTGATTTATTATGCCCTATTTGTTTTGTAACGTGAAACAAAAATCAATAAAGTACTTAAAGAGTTAAACCACTTTACACTTATTTATATGTAGGAAAAGTAGCTGACTCCGCAAACATTGCTTTGTATAAATTAGCCAACGACCTATTTTCAGACAGACAAAATATACCAAATCGATAGCAAAAAAACCTTGTATGTCCCCACTGCACGGGTCTCTTGCTGCATTGCAGGAAGGTTAGGCCATACTTCATCACGGCGGCTAAGTCCGGGTTGTTGGAGGATTGTAAGAAAGTGGCGGGCCTTACTGTCACAATCAGTTATCAAGTCGCTCATAAGGCCTTTGACATGGCTTAACGACTGCCATTACATGACAGCCGGCACCAACGGCCTAACGTGTCAAGTGTAAAATCGTTTCGGAGGAGTTCGATAAGAAACGCTGTGACACGAAACTTTTATATATTAGATAAATCATTTGTGATTAACTGCTTTAAGAAGTTAAAGCACTATGCACTTATTTATTTCGGTAAATTTATCTATCTATGAATGTGATGTGTTTACATGGTCACTGCGGGTGTGAAGGGGCCACTATGTGATACTTAGTAGACATGTTATGATAAACATATGTAACATATAACGATTCTAGTAATTGTAACTAGCTGACCCCGCAAATTTAATTACAATGTGTATAGTTTGAGATTTTTTCCTGTACCTACTTGTAAAATTTCATAGTCCTAGGTCAACGGGAAGTACCCTATGAATATTGATTATCTTGAGTGATTTCTTGACGTCTTTTAGCGTTAACTTCGAAGTTGAACTTTTAAAACATCCCTGATTTTTATACATCTTCAAGGGACTTTATACCTAAACGCCTGAACATACAATTTTAATCTCAACTCGATATTTGCACGCGATTTCGGGATAAAAGGTCTTGTTGACAGACGGACGGACGGTTTAAGTTATTTGAGTATCTCTTCACTATTTTATCATTGAACGTCACCATAGAGTGAAAATTATCATCAATGGGTTCCTCTTTATGGTCATAACCGGTCTTCTTTGTAATTGTCTTGTTGTCGATGCTAGAAACCTCCTGAAGTTTATTTTTTCAATGCAAAGGGGGCCCATAGGCGTGGGGTTACGTATACAGTATGTCATTATTGTAAACAAAAGCTTACTACCGACATCAATGAAAAATAAATACCTGTTAAAATCCGGTTTTTGCAAAAGTCCTCTTCTCTTCTTTTGCAAAAGATCCCTCAGAATCTCATAATAGATATAACAATTTTCGGAACTTACCGCTTGGGGTCAGGAACCTGTAATAATAATAATGCTACATTTCGTTGTTTCATCAGTGAATCAATCCCTTATTATTTAGACAGAAGTCAATAGCAAGCACTCGATAAACTAATCCTTGCGCTATCTCTCTGATCCGACACTTATCAACACTGCGCCTCAGGGTCTTAGCCACCACGTCGCTGGCCCGCTCGGCGGGTATTATTGAAATTATCGAGAACGGTTGTAGCAGAGTGGTAGAACGCCGGCATCTCAATCGGGGAGTCGTAGGTTTGCATCCCGGCAGTTCCCAATGACTTTGTTTTCTAATTATATTCTTTTTTATTTAATGCACTAACCCGTGCATATGACAATTTTTAAAAAACCTATTTAGAGGCCAAAAAACCCGTGACCTCTGGCTATGCTATGTGCCATGGATATCTGGCACGGATAGCCAGAGGTCGCGGGTTCGAATCCCGGCATGGGTGGAAATTTTAGCCTCTAAATAGGTATTTTAAAAATTTGTCTTCTAAGTTATGTAAATTTGTTAAGTTCTAGTAGCAATACGACTCGCTAGCTGCAGGAAAACATCGTGAGGAAACCCTAGTGAGTGTCCGAAGTGTGAAGATACCTCTGCGCCTGCTACGCACAGTGGCCCAACAATGAGCCTAAGTGCGGAAATCTCATTTCTAACTATAATGATAGTAAGAAATGAGATTTCCGCACTATAATTTCCGCACCGCAAGCAATAGTACCTAATGACTATTGCTTGACGGATCCAGACTAACAGACCCAATGTCCCTAGATACTCGACATTGAGGGTCCTTCAATCCATATTAAACGAAAGTAATTATTAACTTTATACTCTTTTTAATGCACTAACCCGTGCTAATGACAATTTTAAAAAAACATATTTAGAGGCTAAAAATTCCACCCATGCCGGGATTCGAACCCGCGACCTCTGGCACGGATAGCCACGGATAGCACGGTCGCGGGTTCGAATCCCGGCATGGGTGGAATTTTTAGCCTCTAAATAGGTTTTTAAAATTATTAACTTTGTTGCGATTTTGCATTTAAGGCGCTTCGGGGTGCTAACTAGCGCCACCGATGGAAAGAAATCGTAACTTGGTTTATAAGTTATCTAAAAGTGAACACGAGAAATCTTAACAACTGTGACAACTATTTTTAGAACCTACAGTCTAGGACTTAGGATCTACAGTATGTAACTTTAATCTCTTTAACAAGATACCAACACTGTACAAAGAACTAAATCTAGATTTATTTCGAAAGACATTAAAAGATCTACTTGTTGAAAAATGTTATTATAAAATTGAAGACTTTCTAAATGACACATTGTAACTTGTTTACCCTCTTAATAACTTTATTATATTTGTATGCCTATGTGCTGGTAGGACCATAGTGATCTGTAATTTAAGACTGACCACCAATTATTTGAAATAATTACCTATGATCCACAAATAAATTAATTTGAATTTGAATTGATTTCCGCTAATAACGGCCGTTTTTGGCGTTTTCTAAACGCAGTTGTCACAGTTGTTAAGATTTCTCATATTCACTTTTAGAAAACGTGTTATAAAAGAAGATATGATTTTACTATTTTTATTTTTAATGCACTAACCCGTGCTAAGGACAATTTTAAAAACTAACTGCAAAGTAGGTAGTCGGGGCTGTAAGTGATGCAATTTACTTCAGCCAGATGTCGCTGCCTGTTCGTAATACAGAGAATAGTGTAAAGAGGTTCGAAATTTCACTGATGCCGGTGAGTCGCCCATTAGCTCAATTGGAAGAGCGCTGGCACGGATAGCCAGAGGTTGCGGGTTCGAATCCCGGCATGGGTGGAATTTTTAGCCTCTAAATAGGTTTTTAACACAGAACATAAAAAAAGAGTAGAAGTCGTAAGTGGGCGGTGCCCGCGTGCCTCGCATTAGCAATGTATTGCCTATGCGTAGTCGGTGACAGTTTTGTTGACTTCAGTTGCCGTGCGCTTCTTGTAAAGAAAAAAATGGTGAAAACTTTATTAAACTGCCTTGTTATGCTGTGTTATGTGTGTGTAGAGAGTAAAAATAAAAGTTGGGGTCCAAAATTTCAAAATTTCATCTGCAAGACGTATTTTTAATTAAATTTGTGATGACATGAACACGGAAACCAATCCGAAAATGAGAAAGTGAACCCACCTTTATTTACTGGTTACTAAAGTTAAATTTTCATCGAAGAAAATGTACATTCTCTAGAAATTTCTGTCAAAATTTGAACTCTACTCAATTACGGATGGGGGTACACATGATACAAATCTATCGATAATTAATTGTCTATGAATTAGTCGTCCCCGTAGAGCGGAAACTCACCAAGTCGACTTAAGGAGAAAATGAGCGTTTAGTAGCATTAGGATCGCATTTTTTTTCTCTACATTTCTGTCTAACCAGTTTTTTCAAAGGAGCCATAGTTCCAAATTTAAAAACTTCAAAAAATAACTAATTGCAATGTTTTACAGCCACATTGAAAGGAACAATTAATTAAATGTACTTAATTATTTTATGCCTACCAAAAGTACAGTCTCGTCGTCACCTAAGCCACTTTAGTTAGTTTTGGCATAGACCAAAAATACCTTTTTGGTCTAGCTAAAGGTTTTAGCTAAAACTTTTAACATCATATTTAGAAGGGAGAGTTCAAAGAGCTGATATAAATAAATAGAACTAAATCTTCAGGGTCAGAGGTGGCCACAGGATCGATATTGGGGCCGTTCCTCTTCCTCGTATATGTAAATGATTTGCCGTTCATGGTTCAAAATGTGTCAGAGATAGTGTTATTTGCAGATGACACATTGCTTATGTTTAAAATTAAGAGACAAAAGAATGACTTCGACAATACAAATAATGCTCTCTCTTGGCTGCTAAATTGGTTTACTTCTAATAAATTACTTCAAAAAAGATAAAATGTATAAAGTTCACACTTCCAAATGTCAAAACGGTTGATAGCAATGTTATATTGGGGAATGACAAATTAGAACTTGTGAGTGAAACTGTATTTTTAGGTATCACAATGGATCAAAGCTTCAATGTGGTCCACATATAGAAAAAAAATGCAAATAGGCTTAGTTCAGCAGCATATGCAGTTAAAAGATTTAGGGAACTCACTGACGTCGCAACTGCAAGGTTTGTTTATTTTAATAACTTCCATAGTGTTATGTCTTATGGCATACTTCTGTGGGGACGGGCAGCAGACATTAAGACCATCTTTGTCTTGCAGAAGAGAGCGATCAGATTCATTTATAAGCTAGGCAGTAGAGATTCGTAAAGAGATTTCTTTAAAGAAACTAACATCCTGACAGTTGCCAGTCAGTATGTCTATAAAAACATTACGTTAACGTATGTCAACGTAACGAGTACGTCAGGAAAAATACCAGTAACTTTAAAACTTTAAGTAGCCAATACAATGTAAAACTACTTAGAAATAAACATAAACTTTTGTTTCCTCTATTTAGGCTGGTAAAGGTTAATACGTCCTTCATGGGGCATTGTATACGCTTCTATAATAAAATCCCTGAAGATGTATTAAGCTTACCTGAAACGCGGTTCAAAAAATGTTAAACAAACTTTGTGCCAAAAGGGCTTCTATAACATAAACGATTATTTAGATGACAATGATGTCTGGAATTAATAATAATATAATATATAATAATATATCTTTATTTCTTTCAAAATTTTTTTACAACATGTTTACATTTTAGGCGTATTACTTACAATATTTGAGGCAAAGCTGCATATAAACAATTATCTTCTGTGCCTGAACTAGGTTCTAGACCTGTATCTCAGGCAACAGTGCTCTTCACTCTAAATATAGTACGTATGTAGCTTTGACAATATGTACGTTAAAAGCAGTACAGTACAAAAGTTAATAATTAGGGTATTCTTACTAGGTATAAAGATAATATAAATTAATGTAAGTAGTTACAATATACCGTTGGTGTATGTGAACCTCTCTGTGTGTTTGATGAGTATGCGTGAGTGTGTGTGAGAGGGTGTATGAGTATAGAAGGACCAACTCAGTGTGCTGGGTGAATTATGTTTGGATTTTTAGTAGCAACTCGGATTCTTCCTATCCAAGTTTCTGTAGATACTCATATAGAACATTTTTGAACTCATATGTGGTCAGGTTATATAACGGGAGATTTTTATTAATTTTATTGTATAAATAAGGGCCAAGAAACATAAAGTATTTTTGTATATAGGAAAATTTGTGTTGAATTGTAGGCATAACTTTATTTTTCCAACGTTGGGATAAGACAAGATTGGGATTATAGATATGGTGAGTGTGTTGTTTTAACGATTTGAAAGAACTTAGGCATTAAAGATAATGCCTAAGTTCTATGTTTTATAATAAATATTTAAACTTTGTTAATTAAGAACTTTGCTCATTTTTTCTTAAAAATTATCTAGATTTTGAAATGGACACCCAGTTTGAATTGTAACGTTCATTAAGACGCAGTTTCTGCGCTACATTGAATAAAACCTTTTCATTTCATTTTGCTTCTCTTCCTACTGTTAAATTCACCAACAAGTGAATCAAGTTGATAGACTGGCCGAGCTCGATGTTAATGAACACGATGAAGAAGACATTTAGCTTCTGTTCTTTGTTAAGGTCATTTATGAAACTTTTTGTTCTTTTTCCTTTTTGAATAAAGTTTTGAAAGTTTTTTGTAGTGTTTTCTTCTTTGGTTCGCAAAAAAACTAATTTAGTTAGTTACGTCCGAGACTTTTGGAGATGCGTTCTCTTTGGAGAGCAATCCAGCACATGACGTGAGTGACGCTCGTGTTTATAAATATTCCTTTGTCTACAATAAAGTCAGCTGGTGCTGTTTTCGAGTATTTGGTTCGTATTACTTCTGTGCGTAGCTCTGCTGGACTCCAAATATTACAATAGGTTATGGGCAGCACGGCCGTACGACCCAAATAAAGAAAAACCTTGCGATAAATAAATTCTGAATTTTAAATTTTTTTCGTGTGTGACTGAGGATGACGGAGGAAGACAACCCCACCGTCGGCATCTGCGGCATCCAGAAGCTACGAGGAGCGAACGACTTCGGAACTTGGAAGTTTGTTGTGAGAAACTTTCTCGAATCTAAGAATTGGTGGATTGCTATTGAAGCAGAAACCGTAGATGCGACACTCAAAGACGTCGACCGAAAAACAAGGAGCACGTTGTGTTTGCTGATTGAGCCGTCTTGCTTTGCACATGTGCTGACTGCAAAAACCGCACGTGAAGTCTGGCAGAATTTGTGCAACGCGTACGAAGACAAGGGCTGGGGCAGACGAATAAACCTACAGCGTCAACTGTGGCAATGCAAACTCGAGGACTTTACGTCCATGGATAAGTACATATCAAAAGTAGTACTCTTAGCAAAGCAGTTAGCTGATATTGACGCGATAGTTGCAGAAGACTGGATCATTTCCATATTGTTGGCTGGTTTGACGGCGGACTATAACCCGTTCATCATGGCCATTGACAATAGCGGAAAAGAAATTACTTTAGAACAAGTAAAATCAAAATTACTCCAGGAAGGCAACAGACAAGCCGAAAAAGGCGCAGAAGTTGGTGAACAAGCCTTTGCTACAACGAAAGGCTATGCTGGGAAGAACAAAGCAAACGTTCGTAAGCCAACGTATGTTTTAAGTGCCACAAGATAGGACATAAAGCGTCCGAATGTAAAAAGACTCCCAATGCAAATGTGTGCATGAGCATGGCGGACAACATCAACAAAAACGGATGGTATGTCGACAGTGGATGCTCCACTCACATGACGCATGATTCCAGTAAGTTAACGGACTATAAGAAGGAGAAGAATGACTTGAAAATTCGAGTGGCAAGTGGAGAACAGATTCCAGTGCAAGGCAGAGGAAATGCTTCACTGAACATAAATGAGAATACAAAACTTCCATTGAAGAATGTATTACATGTACCAGAGCTATCGATGAACTTAATCTCCGTGAGTGATCTTGTGAAGAAAGAATTCCAAGTAAACTTCAACAAAAGTGGTTGCACTATTAAAAACCAAAGAGACCAAGTGGTCGCGACCTGCAACGAAGTTGACGGCATTTTTAAATTGAAAGAAAAGGATTCATGCATAGTCAACTTGACATTGTCAAATGAAGTGTTGTCAAATCTTTGGCATAGGAGATTAGCGCATTTAGGACAAAAATACATGATTTCTTTAAAAGAAATGTTAACGGGAATTGATTTTAAATCAAGTGACAAAATTGAACCATGTGTCCCGTGCATACAAGGTAAGAGCACGAGAACCCCCTTTAAAAATCAAGGGACGAGAGCTGAACAAGTGTTAGAAATTGTTCACACGGATGTTTGTGGTCCAATGGAAGAGCCTTCATGGGTTGGCTCCCGTTACATGTTGCTGTTCATCGATGATTACACACGTAAGACGCATGTATACTTTTTGAAGAACAAAAGTGAGACTTTTGAGAAGTTCAAGCAGTACAAAGCAGAAGTAGAGAAAGAGTGTGGCAAATCAATTAAGTGTATCAGAAGCGATAATGGCAAAGAATACGTGAACAATGTTTTTGATAGATACTTAAAGACGAATGGCATAAAACACCAGAAGACGGTCCCCTACACGCCTGAACAAAACTCGGTCGCGGAAAGGGCGAACCGCACAATTATAGAAAAGGCCAGAGCTTTACTTTGCGAAGCTTACCTAAGCAAAAAGTTTTGGGCGGAAGCGGTATTAACCGTAGTATATTTAAAAAATAGAAGCCCAACAAAGGCAGTCATGAACAAAGTACCACAGGAACTATGGTCTGGTAAGAATGTAGACTTGAGCCACTTAAGAATCTTCGGATGTCTAGCGCATGCTTTGATACCTAAGCAGAAAAGGCGGAAGTTAGATATGAAGACTGAAGCTTTAATCTTCATTGGTTACTGCGAGACTACGAAAGGTTACCGACTAATGCATCCACAGACTGGCAAGGTGACAGTTGCTAGAGATGTGAAGTTCATAGAAAATGTGTTTCCTGGCGATGGTACGGTGACGAAGAGCACAGTCGTTCCTGTTAATGTGGAGGAGGAACGAAGAGAGCCTGTGCGTATAGAAAATGGTCCTGATATACACTCAGATAGTGAAGAACCCTTTCAGGATGCAGAAACTACGAGTACCGAGTTCGTTACACGTCAGTTGCATACCGGTGAGAGTGCCGAGTCAAGAGGACAACCGAGCACTGAGAAAAGTGCTGAGCCAAGCGATGGTGCAAGTGCTGAGTCGAGATACAACCTACGTGCACGACAGCGTATAGATTATACGGCAATATGTGTGAATGCTATTGCTGACATTGATGGTGATCCAAGAACCGTTGAAGAGGCTCTGAGTAGGCCTGACAAAGACCTATGGCAGCACGCAATGAACAATGAAATGGAATCATTAAAGGAGAACCAGACATGGAAGTTGGTTGAATTGCCTAGCGACAAAAAGCCGATACAATGCAAATGGGTGTTCAAAATCAAGCGTGACAGCGATGGTAAGGTGTCGAAGTATAAGGCACGACTAGTTGCCAAGGGATATACGCAGGTACGTGGTATTGACTTTGACGAAACATACAGTCCAGTGGTGCGAGGCTCGACGCTGCGGCTGTTATTCGCATTAGCTGCGAAGAATGACTGGGACATCGATCAGTGGGATGTTACTACAGCTTTCCTGTATGGTAACCTAAAGGAAGAAATTTACATGCTTCAACCAAAAGGAGCGATCATTAAAGGTGAAGAAAATAAGGTATGTAAGCTGCAGCGGTCCTTATATGGTCTCAAACAAGCATCGAATGCCTGGTTCCACGAGTTGGATAAGGAGATGCTCAACCTAGGATTTTCACAATCGAAAATAGAGCCCTGCTTATATCAAAAGATGGTCGGTGAAAAGGATAGAATGGTCGTAGTTATTTACGTCGACGATATATTCGTATTTTGCTCAAAGAAGTACCAAAATGAAAAGCAATCATTAAAATCCGGTCTATTGAAAAAGTTTAAACTAAAGGACTTAGGAACAGCGAGACATGTTTTAGGTATGAGACTTAGGCGAAATGAAAACGTCATCTATCTTGACCAGGAACAATATGTTCAAAATGTTCTGAGGGAGTTTGAAATGTCAGACTGCAAACCAGTTTGTACTCCAATGGAGGTGGGTTTGAAGTTGGAGAAGGCCACAGAACCCAATAGTAGGCTTCCATATCAGAATCTAATGGGGTGTCTAAATTACTTAGCTCAAAACACTAGACCAGACATCGCGCACGCCGTGAGTTATTTATCACAGTTTAACTCGTGTTATGATGAAGTACACTTCAAACACGCTAAGCGGGTGCTGCGGTATATAAAAGGGACTGCGAATTTCGCGCTAACGTTTGAGAAGTCTGAAACAGCTGAGTGGCTAACTGGCTACGTAGATGCTGATTGGGGAGGTTCGTTTGATAGGAAATCGTTTACGGGATTGCTATTCAAACTAGGCAACAACGTTATCACGTGGGAGAGCCGTAAGCAACGTTCGGTAGCTCTGTCGTCTACAGAGGCAGAATACATAGGACTTAGCCAGGCTGCAAAGGAGGCAATTTACTTAAAAAACTTGTTGAGTAGCATAACAGATGCCCCCGAGATCCCCGTACCAATTTACAACGACAATCAATCCGCGCACAAAATCGCTAAAAACAAAATGAATAATAATAGAACCAAACATATTGACGTAAGATATCATTTTGTTCGCGAAGCAGTTGATAATGGGGCAATAGAGGTTCACTACATGTCGTCGCAGGACATGGTGGCAGATATGCTAACCAAGGCGCTGCCAGGACCTAAACTTAAGTTAATTTTAAACAAATTACCCATTAAGGGGGTGGGTATGATAGCTTGAGATTGATATAGAATGTAAATATAGGTTATTGGATATGGATTTACATTTTATACATTATTGTTTATTGTTCTTGTAATGGTTAATTTATTTGCTTACTTGTTTATCTACTTAAGGGTGGGTGAATCTTCAAAACTGTTAAGGGTACCTTAGAGATTAAGGGTGCGTGTACCAAATATGCTCATTTAACCATAAGTGATTATTGTGTTCCTTCACTGTACGTACACTATCGCATGTGATGGATTGAGGGTGCGTTTTGGAGATGCGTTCTCTTTGGAGAGCAATCCAGCACATGACGTGAGTGACGCTCGTGTTTAGAAATATTCCTTTGTCTACAATAAAGTCAGCTGGTGCTGTTTTCGAGTATTTGGTTCGTATTACTTCTGTGCGTAGCTCTGCTGGACTCCAAATATTACAATAGAGACTGTTATGCATTTCCAGAGACTAGTTGTAAATTCACTAAAACGAGTTACTTCTGCTTATAATAGTCAAATCTGGGTAGAAATTAACTTACTTTAAGTAGAAAATCACTAACTTGGGATTAAGATCAAAATATTAAAGG
Source organism: Yponomeuta sedellus (assembly GCA_934045075.1). Taxonomy (NCBI): domain Eukaryota; kingdom Metazoa; phylum Arthropoda; class Insecta; order Lepidoptera; family Yponomeutidae; genus Yponomeuta; species Yponomeuta sedellus. The sequence continues at coordinate 23,180,593 of OW203735.1, forward strand.
GAAAAACTGTTTATCCATCATAACTTTTAAATTGATGTAAATTTATACCTATAAGTCAAATCAAACAATACTATGTTGTAGTAATAATGCATTAAGACAATAACATTCAAAATATCTCCTGTATAACAGACGCTAGATTTTTTTTTCGTTTTCAAAACTTTGAACGTCGATTTCTCTAAACGGTGTTTTTCGAGTTGGTGAGTTTCCGCCCTACGGGGACGTAGTAGTCATACATACTTAACGGTACTTAGGTATTGTAAATTCCAATTCGTCTAAGTAGGTAAAATAATTATTGTTCTTTTATACCTACTTCCTAAGTGCCTTTTCATATGCACCCGGTAGCCGTCCGGTCGCCGGGCTGGGTAAAGTAGTAAAGTATGAGCTCCGGTCGCCGGCTGGTCGTTGTGCATGTGAAAACTGTCATTGGAGCTCATACATTACTTTCATACAAGACATGACATAAGAACATACAAGACATGAGCACAGCTAGATCGCGCTATAGTTTTTCTTCACCAGTTTATCAGGGACTGAAATATTTAAGAAACTATCAAAGTAATTTTAATCTTACATTTTTAAATATTCCAACCGAGATGTAAAGCGAGGTTATCGAAAACGACTCATATGTTTTTTTTTACTTCAGTTCAAAACATTAAGTAAATTACTTATTATATTGTTTACCTGTTCGAGTGGTTGTTCTATTGGCGAGCATCAGATTTTTGTTTTGTTATGTTATTTGTTTTATGGTTTTTTTATTATTCTGCTATTTACCCTTAATACTTCAACCCCTTTGACAACAGCAAACCGAGGCAATGATAAAACAACCCTCTCGGAATCAAAACAATTTGGAAGTGAGTTTTCGTTTAGTTTTGCTAAGGAAACCGGATACGAAATTTAAATGTATGGCAGCGATAAGAAGGCAAAATTGGTTCCCAACGAAGAGGAGCACAATATATTCAGAGCATTTTCATGAACACTTCATAATAACTGAAAAGGCGGAAGATGGCACTTACGTGATGCAGCAATACCAGAAAAATGTGCTTCACTTCCAGGTTAGACTCTTGCGTATAAATGAAATTATATTAGTACCATCATCAATTAGTATTACGTATGAAACATGGCGTACAGATAGACAAAGTAATTTTTTTGTTATAATTTCTAACGCCGGCGAAGCAGTGGGTTAAAGCTAGTTTTAATAAGAGATATTATTTTAAAATATTATGGAATCTACCACATTGTTTTATTTGTGTCCACCCTATTAGTATTAATTCTTTATTGCACAAAAGATAATGTAAAAAAGATGCATTTTCTACCAGTCAACCCGCAGGCCAAAAAGAAATAGCTTAAAATACTTCTGAGTACCAGTATTCGTATTCGGCCGTTAATGTATTAAACTGTATAATTTGTCGATAGGTTCTCCCTATCGACAAACTAGAACTCGCATTGTCCCATCCCAAACTGAGAATGTACTTGTTTTTCAATGTTGAACTTTATGTCTTACTAGATAAAAGTTCTTTTCGGTCCGACGCGGCGGTAGTTCCATCTAGTGTAGAGTAGCGTTACTACAAAATGTCAACCCTTATTTGATCATTGTCATTTGACTTTGATCATTGTTAACATTCCGAAAAGGTGCATATTTTACTCGAAACTTTTATGATGTACACCTTTTCGGCATTGACTTTATTTACCAATGGCAGCTTGGCATTCGTAGTGTGCGTTTGGTTTATAAGTATCAGTTTGGTTACACTGGTTTTCGTACTAATGTGTCATGTCACTACTTCTACTCTCTTTTTATGTTCTGTGGTTTTTAAGATATGATTTTTTTTCTATTAGTGGCGCTAGTTGGCACCTTGAAGCGCCTTAAACTGATATGTTCTCGACTGTACCTACGTTGTGTGGGTGGAATGGGTTGTTTCCGCTCCACGCTACTGTCTAGTGAATCCTTTTATGCGACGATTTATTTGGAACTCTTTCGCAATGAAGACCGTCACTTGAGGATGTGGGTCACACTCACCTAATGCGCTTCAACTTATTTCCATCATTGCATGTTGGCGGTTAGTTGATAACAAAAATATTCCATAGTTATATATGACCCGTTTATCAAAACGTGATTATTTATTTACCTCGGGAAATAAGGTAATTACGTTTTACCTAATAAATAATCGCGATTTGACCCGTTTAATATATATATAATTATGTATGAGTATCGCGAATCATTACGAAAAATTTTCCATCAAAAAGTACGTAGAATGTTAAGGGAGGGTCATGTAATGTAAGTTACGTTGGTTGGGTTGGGTTTCGTAATGTACATTATTGTTTTTTTTTTATTATTTCATATGATTGAAAGTAATGTGATGTTGACAATATTAAAACATAACATAAATGAAAATAAAACACGTTTTGGTTGGAACAGATGATTTAATTTAGTAATATTTCTAGATCTTAAATAGCATAATAAGTGACAAATGTGACCAAGAAAAAACACGAAATCAATGTGAATAGGGAGACGGGTACTCGGTGAAAATATAAATATTAATTAACTATTTATTTAAATCACAAGACAAATTAACAATAACAAGATAGTAAACAGTAATAAATTATAAAGTAAGGTAAGAAAAAAATATTCGAAAGGAAGTTCAATAAATCCTGCCGACAATGGTTGAGTCGTTCTTAAGAAAGTAAATAAGTGCATCGTATGTCGCTTGCATGTTGTTTGTTCAACACATATGGTTTGGAGTGCGCACTGCACTACAAAGGAGAAAAACATCAAACCGAATAAATTTACAAATACGCAGAACAAAATACCTATTGTATTTTAAATAACAAATTTCTTTGGATTTCTGCAATAATTTTGGCAACTTAATCTTATAATCTTTTTGATGCACTAACCCGTACTAAGGACAATTTTAAAATAATAAGGAAAATTTTAGCCTCCTAATTAGGTTTTTAAAATTGTCCTTAGCATGGGTTAGTGCATTAAAAAGAATATAATCATGTGGGTACAGCGATATCATTCCGATGTAACACCTAACTGCAAAGTAGGTACTCGGGGCTGCAAGTGATGCAAATTACTTAAGCCAGATGTCGCTGCCTGTACGTAATACAGAGAATATTGGAAAGAGGTTCGAAATTTCACTGATGCCGGTGAGTTCCGCCCCTTAGCTCAGTTGGAAAGAGCGCTGGCACGGATAGCCAGAGGTCGCGGGTTCGAATCCCGGCATGGGTGGAATTTTTAGCCTCCAAATAGGTTTTTAAAATTAATGTTAGTTTCTCGAAAATATCTCGTGGAAAGAGATCTTGCCCTTATATTACTCGCGTCAAATCCTGACCCGTTTCAATGGTCTCACGAAATTTCGAAATTTCGAACCTCTTTACACTATTCTCTGTATTACGTACAGGCAGCGACATCTGGCTGAAGTAAATTGCATCACTTACAGCCCCAATTACCTACTTTGCAATTAGGTTTTTACATCGGAATGATATCGCTGTACCCACATGATTATACTCATAGCCAGAGGTCACGGGTTCAAATCCCGGCATGGGTGAAATTTTTAGCCTCTAAATAGGTTTTTAAAATTGTCCTTAGCACGGGTTAGTGCATTAAAAATAAAAATAGTATAACTCGTTAACTTGTATGTAATGAACCTGTCTCGAACCTAGAATCAACAACCTGTCACTTTAAGCGGTTTTTGGCAAAATTGCGTTAACCCTTAACAAATCATGGGTAGTATAAGTAGTAACTATTTTCGCCTTGCCCAAGTTAGGGTTAAATTCCTAAATCGTTGAACTAGGTACTTGTCAGTAGATTCTAAAAAGCGCTACTATATTTATTACGAATTATGACGTTTACTTTTTTCAGGAGCCTGTTTAAGAGGTACCTATGGAAAGTGTGAAAGTGATGTAGAAAGAAGAGTAAAAGCGAGAAATTGTGTAAACGGTGCCTTGCACTCCATTGTGTGCAGCCGAAACATCTCCAAAAGAGCTAGATTGGCTATTCATAATGGTATGCTGGTCCCAACGCGAACCTATGTGTGGTAGCGAGACTTCGGTGTGGCAAAAGAAGCAAGAAAGTAGAATTAATGCAGTAAAAATGAGGTCCTTGAGAAATATTTGTAATGTTACTTTAAATGACAGGATACGCAACTATACGCAATAGTCTGATTAGAGAACGTTGTGGACTGAAAGAAGATGTAGTGACTAGAATTGAGAAAGAAATGTTACGTTGGTGTGGACATGTGGAGAGGATGAAGGAAGAAAGGTTGACGAAAGAAATATATACTGCGAATGTGAGAGGAAGGGCTGGTAAAGGACATCCCTGGCGGACATACATCGACCAAATAGGGGATGTTATGGCCAAGGGGAAGATAAAAAGTAGGTACCTGGAACCGGCGTGCGTACATGCAACGACTCATGAACGTTGATAAAGCGAAGGTGATCTGCCAGCATCGTGGCAGGTGGCAGTCCCTGGTCTCTGCCTACCCCTTTGGGATTCATCCTGTGGGTATCATTTAGAATTTTAGATATTCACAAAGTCCCAACTCTTACATGAGGACACCTGTTATCAGGGCTTCTCATTTATTTCTATTGTAAACTACCTAAGACGTTTTCAGTTCAATGACTCCATCGTATCCATGGTCGTAGGTTGATTGCCGATGATTGTGTGAATGTCCTTGTCTGATGACCATATCTAAACAAAAGTATCGATACTGTGCTCATTAGTATCGCAACAAAGGTAATCGATATCTGTGTATCGTACTTGCATCAAGCACAGCGAGTTAGTCAAGTAGGTATCGAGTACTTTTGTAAAATAAATAAAGGCAATCGGCGTTCAACGAGCTTGGCGTGACGGCGAAGAGGCTTATGCAAATAGTGGACGTCTTTGATAGATATATCGTATTAAAAATATCGACTGCAAAATTAGTCTGTATGGTAAGCAAAGGATCGATTACACTCAGGTATCGATACTTTTTGCGGATCCCTATTTATATACGGGGCATCCTTTTTTAAGACGAGAGTCTTGCTCGCCCATTATAACATAGACTGCTACCACAGTCAAAGCAAGTAATGGGTTTTATGGGGTCATAGTATAAGATAATACGTACTGGGCAGGGCACGAAGCTCGAAGGACTGTATCTGGCTGTAAGTGATATAATGCATTACACTATTTTTATTTTTAATGCACTAACCCGTGCTAAGGAACAAATTTAAAAACCTATTTAGAGGCTAAAAATTGTACGTAATACAGAGAATATTGTAAAGAGGTTCGAAATTTCACTGATGCCGTGAGTCACCCATTGGCTCAATTGGTAGAGCGCTGGTACGGATAGCCAGAGGTTGCGGGTTCGAATCCCGGCATGGGTGAAATTTTTAGCCTCTAAATAGGTTGATAGAATGCAGTTAAAAAATTCCGACTGAAAGACCGCAAACGACATGTGAAGACGATAAGAAAGTGGGGGATGGATCTAGATACTCACTGTTATAATAAGTGAGAATGGACACGTTTCAAGAATGCCTAACAGCAAGAGTCCCTAACGATACGAACCCTTTGTAAGTCCTTACTGCTGGGGCACGGGTCTCTTCCTGCGAGTCCCTAACGCTGATTGGCAAATCCTTTCACCACGATTGCTATCGACCCACTAAGAAGAAGAATTCCTACATCAATATGAAAATGTCATAAGCGGATATGATAGTTCTAATGACAAAATCTGTAGAATCATGCCTATTCTAAAATGTTAAATGCTGATAGTCTAACTTGTATAGTTAAATTCCAGATACCTGATCCCACAATACCTGCCGCTTATACCCATTCTTACATAATTACGACGTAGTTCCAAACGCATATAAATTCAGGTTTTAAAACCTACTTGGTTACATGGTTGTTGTCAAATTACAGATGCCTGGTGCCGGAGTGCGAGACACCCCCCGCGGACTTCACGCTGGGCCCATGGGGAGCCTGGGCTATCCCCGAGGGCGACAGCTGCCAACGATACCAGCCGGCGCCCCCTGGCGGCGCCTGCGTTCCCGCTACCTTCACCAACCAGACCGAGGCCTGTGGCGCGTACGTCTACGAGAATCAACACACCATCGCCTATGACGTGAGTGTTTTTGCCTGATTTATAATCGGATTATAGGGCTGATAGCTGTTCAACCGTTATAATATTGGTTGTTAAGTTCCCGGTAACGTAACTGAGTAGCGTTGTGCTCAAAAGTGCCTAATAAGCATCATCGACTGCATCGAGTTCGAACGCATCTATTTATTCCGAGAACTATGCCGACAATTATAGCTTAATAATTATTTTGATGCGTAGAATAAATAAAAGAGGGCAACAAATTAATGATATAAGATCAGCGACTAAACTAATTTAATGTTATCGTGTTAACACAACAACTTTTTGTTGTTTATTTTATGTTTTCTTCTACTTATTGATACGCAAAGTTTTTACTAAAAAGTTAATAATAAATTTATTTTTATTACGAAAAAGATTTCATTGCTATGCATAGCCGTAATATTTTTTCCGATATCAACCTTTGTATGTCCCCACAGCTGGGACACGGGTCTCTTCCTGAATCGCAGGAAGGTTTGGCTATACTCCACCATGGGGGCGAAATCCGGGTTGGTGCAGGATTTTAAGACAGTGGCGGGCCTTACTGTCAGAAGTTATCAAGCCGCCTATAAGACCTCTGACATGGCTTAAAGACTGCCATTACATGACAGCCGGCACCAACGGCTTAATGTGCATTGGAAGCACGGAATTATTTTTGCTGGACGTTTATGTCGATACCATTATCGTATGTCTGTATTATGCATTTAGATGTGGGATGTACTACATGATTACAGCATGCAATAAACCATTCTTGATCTGTGGCCTAATTATGCGCACCAAATATTGAGCAATTCCAATCGTCTTACTGTCAAATTCTATATTAATCTGACAGTTACACCACGTTAGACGATTGGAATGGTTCAGAATTTGGTGCTAATACACTGCCTTATAGACCCTAGGCCGTAGTAAGAGTCATATTGTCAAAAACCTAATAATTGCACACCCCGATAGAGCATTTTATCTTTCGCTCAGTTAATTTTTTTTAATCCAAAAATAGGTTCGCGGTAATTTCATATTATTCATATTGCAACGATGTTTTTAATTAAACTGCAGTAGTGGAGAGGTTTTGTCAAGTTCTGTTTTGCACAATGCAGTATTTACATTTTTTTAAGTGCATATTACTTTATTATTGAAGCGCTCGTGGCCAAGTCGAACCGAGTAATTGAAATTAATCACTTGTGTTAAGCAAAAAAAAGCCCGGTCAGGCGCAGGATTGGTGACCTCATGACCTGTGACTACCGCTAATAGCATTTTTCCGAGCGCTTTCCTGCTTCGCTAGGCACGTTAAGCCGTTGGTGCCGGCTGTCATGTAATGACAGTCGTTAAGCCACGTAGCCAAAAGCCACAAGTCCTTAGGGCGGATTGATAACTTCTGACAGTAAGACCAGCCACTAGTCTTGCAAGCCTCCACCAATCCGGACTGGCCCCCGTGGTGGAGTATGGCATCTCTTACTTAGGGAAGAGACCCGTGTCCCTCGGTGGGGACATAATGGGTTGATGCTGATGATGACTTAATTATTTCTTAGTGGATCGCCACGAAACAAAATATATTAAAATGCAGTAAAGTTAATGTCCATAAAATATTTTTGCCACATTTTTAAAAAACGCGCAGAATCTCTTTTGATTAATTTATTAAAACGCAGAGGTCATTTCCTTCTCAAACAACTTAAGTTGATACTGCAATTTTAGATACGTTTTTGTATTATTACTTAGTAATATTAGGATTAATACTCGGTTCATGCCTAAAACATCGCATCTTGCTACTCGAAAAGTGGCGTGAAATATCATAATTATATAACCGTATTACTCGCGATTGCGAGTCGTGATCGCGCCTAGCCACTCCTGCTTAGCAGATTAAAGCTGTATTTCTCTCATAGGTCAAGGCGAAATAATCCAGTATTCTGTCTAGACAGTGTCTCGACAAGTTGTAGACAACATGTCATATTTGTAGAGAGTCTGCAATAGTTTTAATAGATTGGCGAAGAGCATTGACATACTCAACCAACTTGTTTAATTGTTCATTGGCTACTTTGAAGTGTAGTCTATTGCGATGTTTTTCTATTATTAATATTTTAAAAGCGGTAGCTTAGTCGGTAAAACAATGAACTCGGAAGCGAGAGTTCGGACCCAGGTTTGATCCCCAATGCGGGCATACTCTCTCTCCCTCTCTCTCTATCGCTGTCTCCCTCTCTCTCTCTATCGCTGTCTCTCTCGGTCTCTCTCGCTCTCTCTCTTTCTGAGAGAAGGCCTGTGCCCTGCAGTGGGACGTGTATAGGCTACATAAAAAAATGAATATCTTTATAACTGTAAAATTTTCGACACGGATATATCTCTATATAGTACATTAAGATTGGACATCTCTATTACGATTACATCCGATGTTTGTGCTAACTGTAACCTTTGTTTATGTTTATTGTTATGTGTGTATATCGCTATACTGTATTTATAAGTGGGGTCTTATAATTGACCTTCTGATTCTGATGTTGCTGTTTCAGTATTATGTAGTGAGTCTTCTTCAAAATAAAATAAATAAATAAAACATTTTTCTTCAGAATACAGCAGAAATAATGGAGAAACAATAATAACGTGCTTGACGTTATTATTATTTCTCCATTTTACGGCGGCAGCACTTTTTAGATAAATATTCCCTAACTTTATCAAGCCGATGTGCAGACTTTTATGTCATAAATGCATTTTAAATAGTAAAGAGATATACTTATTTGATACAGTATTTGCATCGATGAATCGGTTTGTAAAGAGAAAGCAAAATCTCTTGAAGAAACTGAGTGCATTTGAGTGCATTTGCATTTGAAGAATCTGAGTGAATTTTGGCAAGATTTTCCCGTCTCAAACTGGTTACCTTTGATTTAGTATAATGGTTGAGTGCAAGGTTGAATGCAAATTACCTGTCTTATTTATAAAAAAACGGACAAGTGCCAGTCGCACTCGCTTATCGAGGGTAACGTACAAAGCAGGTACCTACTTTGAATATTAAAAATATTTTTAAAAACGAGCCTTGCAAATTTTAGTCGAGCTTTTCACGAACTTCAAAGAAGATAGTTTTTTTAATGCATTAAGTACAAATGTACGTATATTTTTCAGATTTTTCTCTTGTGGACGCGTTTACCTCTACGCGTTTCCAAAATAAGTTCCCAAGCATGTACCTATATAAGTACTGAAAATACATACCGTTGAGTGCAAAATATTTAAAGATAAAATATAACAAAAAAAAAACAATAGACGACGGTGGTCGATAGATCGTATGTCAGTATTATGAATTTAGGTATAGGTAGGTATTAAACATAATAACAACTACGCAATTAACCAGGCTTGATCAATATCTCTAAGGTCTCATTGACAGTTTAAATTAAACCCGGAATTTAAACTTTCATTAAGTTGTCAATATCACAATCGAATATAACATTAAAAAGTTAAAATTACTTTGCTAAATTCCGCCGAAAATGCCACAAGCACCATGCGGTTAGCTAATGCACCGCCCACCCACTTTTTCAAGCAGAAGCAAGACACGAACACACCACCACCAACACCAATACTTGTGCGAGAAAACACGCGACGCGTTTCGCCTCTAACACGAGGCATCCTCAGGCTCCCAAATGCAAGTGACCGTCTCCGCAAAAACGTTCCTCGTGTTAAAGTTGCACTCGTGTTAGAGGCGAAACGCGTCGCGTGTTTTCTCACACACGTATTGGTGTTGGTGGTGGTGTGTTCGCGTCTTGCTTCTGCTTGAAAAAGTGGGAGGGAGGGCGGTGCATTAGCTAACCGCATGGTGCTTGTGGGATTTTTGGCGGAATTTATTATTATTAATATTTATTAGTTACTCCAACAGTATTTTTACAATTCATTTAAAAACTACTTATTCTAATGTAAAATTCAGTGTGAAACACCCTTACAGGCAATATGCAACTTTCAAAAAATTGTGTGTTCTGTAAAAGTTGAATTAGTAAATCGATATTCTAATTAAATTAATTTCGAATTTTTGATTACAATAAATTATTATTTTAGTACAGATTACAATTTAGAATAATATTAATAACATTTTTCATATTGCTTTACATTGCTAATTTTTTATCGAATTTAGCAAAGTAATTTTAACTTTTTAATGCTATTGTGGATTTCCGCAAAGTACCGCCTGATTTGATACAATATCTGAAATCGAATATAAATTTCAACGGAAAATTTTATTTTTGTTCGTTTTTTGATGAGGCGATAAATATTTTTTTTCTTATCTTAAAAAAACTAGGTCTCTTGTCCAAAACATTTATTAACATTAATTATAAGCCAAGTCAGGCTAAGCGTCAAACATATCTGCCCGTTTTTGTTCCAGTTTGACCTGGGGTGCCAAAGCTGGAAACTGGCACTGGTGGGCACAATACACAGTGTGGGGCTGTTTGCTGCGCTGCCACTCACTGGATACTTCTCTGATACGTAAGCTGCTCTTTTAAGTAATTTTAATTTCATGTTTTTTTGTGGACACTACAATCCAGTCAACATGTGGCATCGATTAACCGACGAGCTAAAACAGATTGACGGGAGGCCTATAACTTGCAGTCAATAAATGTGGACTTGTGTGCTGGATTGGATAATGTCATTTCGCTGCAACATCTCTGCTCACAACAGCCATAGTGATAGACGAACTCCGACGGCACCGCATGAACTAGAAGAATTTCGTCATCAATATTCAATTAGCGCGCGTAGGTCCTGCTATGTTTTCTTCGTTGATTTTGCATGTCCTGTGGTAAAGGCACGCAATTATAGCGCTAACTTTAATAGATTGTTATTCTAATGCATTGCATGTAACTTGGCCAGGTTCGGGCGTCGTAAGGCGTTCCTCCTAACATCGGTGTTAGGCGGCGTCCTGGGTGGGGTGCGCGCCTTCATGCCGACATATGGGTCGTACATACTTTTCGAATTCCTCGAGCCTACCTTTTCTTCCGGCGTCTACAGCACCGGCTTCATACTCGGTAAGCAAACTCTCTCAGCGTCAGCACACTAATCTACATCCGTCAATCGTCTTTGGGAAATTTTGACATCAAGTTCGCAAAAATACGAAAATTGTGAAAATTACACTGGGTGGTTCATATAGTACAGGGAGTTCTATTCTTCGCTTGGCTGTACTTTTTGAGACAGCCTCTATTAAAAAATAGAGCTTGTAAATAAAGCTTGCTCGGAACCTCCTTTCCGCTCCTAATTTCTTAACGTATATGTATAGTCTTCAAATGTCTGTCTTGTCGCGCATATCTGAATTCGCACTGCAGATCGCATATTCTCGGAATTAATAGGTACGTCAAAACCTAACTGAAGTTTAAAAATCTAGCTTCAGTAAATTGTATCGTAGCAAGTTTCAACCTCGTATTCAGTTAACAAGGCCTTTATATGAGTCTACTCAGTAATTCTCACTTACGATAGAGACAAAATAACACAAAACCCACCTATTCTACCCACTTCTACTATAGATAATCCTTGGCTCGCCGTACAGCCATAAAAGCAGTTCCTTTTGGATTTTAGCGCTGGAAATGGTGGAGGTGGAGAAACGCGTGCTGGGCGGTAATGTGATCTCGTCCACGTTCGCGCTTGGGCAGGTGGTGCTGGGGTTGCTGGCGTGGACAGTGCCTCGATGGTCAACGCTAACTCTCATCATCTATGCACCCTCGCTACTATTCGTCTTCTACTACTTCTGGATCACTGAAAGCGTGCGTTGGCTGCTCAGCAAGGTAAGCAAACCCAGTGAATCATTAAACAACGTTCGCTACAGATTTTATGAGCTAGCTTAAGGTAATTTCAGGAAATCAAATCGGTCAGAAATCAAATTGGTTTCTCCGGTGACCGTTGGTGCAAGTTTTTTTTGGCTAGTAGCAAAACGAACAGACAACTGAAGGCATAAAAAAAATAACTAAACTACGTTGTCGTAGGAGATGTGAAAATTTCATAAAATTATAGCGAATGTTCGATTTCAGTTTTTGTTTCAACTGAGAATACCTATTCGTACTTGACACAAGTTGATTTGTGTAGATGTATGGATATTACCAAGTCACATAGTAGTCAAGTACACAAATGATACTCAGTGATTCTCTGAGTTACTATATTAGGCACTTGCCAGAAATGGTTTCTACGCACACAGTGTAATTAAAGAAACACAAATAAATAATCGCAAAACCTAAAAACTAGTGTAAAGCAATATAATCTTAATGTTCATTCATTCATCATCATCATCTGTTCTTATGTATTGTTACGGGCTAGGGTTCTGGATTTGGATGTAAAACGCCAATGACAACTTCTTAGGATTTATTCACGCAGGGTCTGGTCTGCAGGTCTTCACGACACGAAGTCCATACGTAGAATCCAATCGAAGCATGCGGCGGCTATTCGATAGGCTTCTAGAAGGCTCTATTCTAGATGGTTCGGGATAGGACCACGACAGTATGAACTCCGTATACCTACGCAGACATTACTTACCTCTGTTGTGACACCTCTGCTTTCTGTCTCGCCTTATGCCAAAGTAAGATAAATCCACGTAATTATATTTAACATGCAGGGGCGCAAGAAGGAGGCGGTGGCCATCATCTACAAGGCAGCCGAAGTGAACAAGCGCAAGCTGTCGCCGCAGACTGTCAAACTGTTGGACGCGGCGCCGGAGCAGCATCAGACCGCCGGCCCCAAGCGGACTCCTTCCTTAATGCGCCAAGTGAGTGTACCGATTGCCCAACCTTCATCATCATCATCATTCGGGTATTTTCCTTTTCGCCCAAATGCCATCGATCAATCTTACCTACACTGTATTAATGTGTTACCTTTTATGACCACTTTGAAATGTTTTGATTTTGTCGTTCATATTTGAACACGATATTGATTGATTGAAGACGTTTGTTCAAATAAAAATACAAAAAAATACAGAAGTTGGTTTCTGCCAAACTGAATAACAGCTTGCTGGCAGATGCTCTTGGTTTTACGATTTAAAATACTCTTATCTATCTATAATATAAAAATGAACCTCTTGTGTCGGTAAGCGCAAATCTCGAGAGCAGTTAAACCGATTTCGCTAATTCTTTTTTTAGAATATTCCTTGATAACCATCCTCGTACTTACGGAGAGAAAAATAAAAAAAATAAAGAATCGACTGTTAGGCGGTACGAAGTTCGCTGGGTCAGTTAGTATGCTATAAAAGATATTTGAAGACTCCCTACCCTCTTGCTCCCCCTTCGCCTAAGGCTTGGGAAAACTGATTGTCTGCGGTGTTCAAATTCCTCACCGCTTAAAATTGCCAATCCGCGGTGGACACGCGTGGTAATTTAGCCTATAATCTCTCTGAGAGAAGGTCTATGCCCTGCAGTGGGACGTTTATACGTTACAGAATAAAAAATTAACACAATCTCTCGAGTCTTGACATTGAGCTTGACCTTTGACGTGATTTTAACGTTTTTGATTTTAACAATGTTCTCCTTGATACGTCACTCCAATGTAATGTTTAGGCATGTACGCTGTTTGTCCGCAGGTGGTGCGCTCTCGGATCCTGGTGACACGGCTGTGCATCTGCTCATTTTGGTGGATCTCAACGACGCTCATCTACTACGGCCTCTCCATCAACTCGGTGTCGCTGGCCGGCAACTCCTACATCAACTACGTGCTTACGGCGCTGGTAATCCATAATCTTACTGTAGCCTAGTCCCTTCAAGAAATTAACTGCAACCAACGATCAAACATCACATGCTATCGCTTTAATAAAATCGCGAAGAGCAAAAAGACACGTTATTAGCGACTCCTTTTTTTAAATAATTTCTTTGACGAAGCCGATTTAATTACACACTTATCTGGTTTATTTGTCATTAAAAATACTACAGGTAATACTCCTGATGACTTCATGACTACAAATGGTTTCTTCTTTTTTTTGTATCATTAATTTCGTAGCATTTATATATTTTTTACAGTAGATGCATTTTGTACTTTTACTGCTTCACATTGTGTTTAGATGTCAGTCAAGCACAAACACGATATTTTTAGAAACAACGCACCCTTAATCGTAGCGTAGAACTTCCATCAGGTTGCTGGATCAATTTCGCTTTCACTTTCATCACTTATTGTTTGAGGTGGCGAACTGAAGCGGTGGCTTCATATGTCAGCCCAAACGAACGGTGGCAAATGCATGAGGGTGGCTATGGGGGTACATATAAAAATATGACATGCAGTGGAGGAATCTTTAGTTTAGCAGTAAAATAATTTGGGCGATGATGTAAATTTAATATGGGATTTGAATAAACATTGCCACGCAAAATGTTCTCCATACTGTCTCCATCTCCAAGCAGTAGGCATTACCTACCGAGCTGATAATGATGATTAAAAAATTTACCCATTGCCATATCGAGAAAATGTTACTGTGTGTACTCTGTATCTTTACAATTTTTTTATGACATATGTACAAGCAGAGGAGAGCGTGTGCAACCTCAACTCTCTCGCACAGCAGATGTTGTAGGTTGCAGGGTGGTCGAAGAAGAAAGTAAATTTTGATGTCCAGGTCTTCATGACATTTATAGGAGCCGTGCACAATTACATGTTCGGCGAAATATGTTGTTATTGAGAGGCAAAAGCCAAAAACTGTTTGGCGCAGACAACAAGACCCTGAGCTCGGCTGTGCGCGGTGCATACTCAGCAATAGGGCGACCTGCAAAATTGTACGGTGCTAACCCGTACAACAATGTATCCTCGATGAATATTCTGAGTTTACCTTATCTTTTATGAAGGTGGAGATCCCTGGCTACGCGCTCAGCGTGCTCACGCTTGACCGCTTCGGCCGCAAGCGCTCCATCATCACCGCCTTTTCCGTTTGCGGCATCACGCTGCTCAGCATTCCGTTCATTTCTCTCCGTACGTATAATTACGTTCACATAGCATATAGCAATCCTGCCTCTTTTGAAGCACTACCACGAATTTTTTGTGGGGCTTAGATTGTAAATACAAGTATTTATTACGCCTATATTTTTTAGTTCTTGTTCAGTTAGGCATAAGTGAGCTTATTTTTTACTGAATTCCAGTGTGGATCTCAGTTTTATCC
Source organism: Yponomeuta sedellus (assembly GCA_934045075.1). Lineage (NCBI taxonomy): Eukaryota > Metazoa > Arthropoda > Insecta > Lepidoptera > Yponomeutidae > Yponomeuta > Yponomeuta sedellus. The sequence goes on from OW203735.1 coordinate 23,195,758, forward strand.
CAAATAAATGTTTTGTATTATTATTGTTAATGACGAATTCGAATTAAAGTTAAAGAGTTTAGTAAAAATAAAGTTACTTCCCGGCCCGGCTCTTATGTAGGCTTCCGTCATTGTACACTTATGGGATCGGACACCGCAGCGGTGTTTCATAAAACTCCAATTCATAGTTTATTCGACACTTTGATGTACCTACATTACGTAGCCGAGCCTTTCAGCTTGTTATTCTGCTTTTGCTATGGAAATCGACATAGTACGGTCGTAGTAAACGATGAATTGTAGTGCTATGAAATAGACCCTAGGTTGGCATGTATGTAGCTAGATAAATAGTTTATTTTTGCTTCGAGACATACATCCATCCCCAAAAGAGGAATTACGAGGATAAAAGCTCCTGGCGCTATCAGTTTCACAATGCGTTCACCACAGTGCTCTGAGGCGTTCACTATCTGCAGGTAACTTATTTGTTAAGTTATATTGGTATTGTGAATATTCTCTGTAATGATTTTTACAGTAGCTAGTCTCATATATTATAATATATAGGTACCTATCACTAAAGGGGTAGGACGACACCGCCAGTACTCAATGGGTTTTAATTAGCGAGATGAATAGCTAACAACTTGGAAATATCATTGATTTTTGTACTTTATATAGTTGCATTTCTATAAAAGCAGAACAAACTTAAGTGTCCGTATAACAGTATATCTAGAGATACAACCAAGTTATATATACCATTAGTAAAAATAACTTTTATTGTGACCTTGAATTGTTTTAAAAATAACCTGTTCTAAAGCCTCTCAATGGCTGAAAAATAGAAATATTCTCAGAAAAGTAATGTAGAAATGTAAAGTAGCGAAGCGCAACTATAAATACATAAACTTATAATATTTTACAAATATTTAATCGGTTCATATTAAATGGCATTCGATGTTGTACCAAACAGAAAAATACAACCTACAAATCTATCACGGATTTCAACAAAGCTTTCCACCGTTTTAACTGTAGCTAGTTCATTAGCTGTATCGTAGTAACCTAGTGTAATTAGCTACCACTAGAGCCCCACTGTAGCTAGTTCCTTGCAGAGTGGGTGTTGACGTCGGCAACACTGCTGGGCAAGCTGGCCATCAGCATGGTGTTCACGTCCATCTACATCTACACCATGGAGCTGTTCCCCACGGAGTGCCGCCAGATGATGCTGAGCTTTTGCTCCACGGTGGGTCGCATTGGGAGTATCGCCGCACCCTTCACGCCACTAATGGTAAGTTATATCTACACAGCCAACAATAATTTTCTGTTGGGTGTAAGCCTCTTCACCGTCACGCCACCCACGTCGTTCTTCTGCTAATCTCATTAAATGTCCTCCTGCCGCCTTCTTTATATCATCGACCCGTTAGGTAGGCCAGATACCCACTGCACGACAGCCAGTTTTCTTCCAACACTCCGAGTCACAAAGTTACTCCCTCCCGAGTTATGCCCTCAAAAGGTTAAGCTGTGATCACAGCTAATGACTTGAGCCTTGTCACATTGCTGTTGTGTGGTGTGCCTCGTTGTTTTCACTTCCGTCTAATTCTACACCATAAAGCAGTTTCCGTGGTGGCGATAGTTATCAGCGCCGTATAGGTACTTATGCTATTGCTAGTGAGTTGTGCCCCCGCAACCAGTTAGCTGTGGCCCACATTTGGACTGGTGAGTTGTCCCTCTGTCTACGCACGGCTGGTGAGTGAGTGTGCCTAAAAACTCGAATATTTCTTACTGCTTTTGGTATACGATCTTGTAGATCTGTTTCAACAGGAACCTTCTGCAGTTCGTCATTGAAAAGTTCAGTTCGAAGGTGTCATCTGATCTAACGACCGTTTCCTGCAATTAATCCATCCATCAAAACAAATTTGACAAAAGTTGCATTTGAGGGCAATCAGTTTCTGAAGCGCATAGGTGGGTATCTTTTGGGTTAAGTTAGGTGGTCCCTCATAGGCTGAGAGTACCGCTCTGAGAATAATACCCATCCATGGTCCGCCGCTTGCAGCGCGGCGCAGCACAAGTCGCGTCTTTTGTGGCGAAGCTCTGCATCAGCATGGTCTTCGGGTCATTGTACATCTACACCCTGGAGCTGGTGCCGACGGCGGGCCGGCACCAGCTGATGGCCGTTTGCTCCACCGTGGGCCGCTTCGGCACCATCGGCGCGCCAGTCACGCCCTTGTTGGTTGGTCAGTCGGCCGGGCTACGCTCCCACGCAACTTCTTTTTTTAGATTATATCATCGACTTCTTGTTGTCTTAGTACCGATTTCACCGTATATGGGACCATATATGCGTACCGTAATTGTTGTATTGTCTGTAGTTTGATAAATTATGCAAGTAGCAGACCTAAATCTTCCAGATTATTGATGTTGCTTCCTTATTGTGTTTCTGTAATTTCATTGCTGTTAATATTTTCTGCACAAGATTTTTGAGTTTTAAGTATGTGTAGAGGTGGTCAAGTAGCTGTCAGTAAGTATTAAGTATCGAGCTAGTTTTTTTTGGCGACACTACGTACACAGAATAGACTATCCCAGTATATTGGCTTGAACACAGCATTCTACAGTCCCTTTCGCACGTTATTTTGATAAATGTGAGCTACTGCTAGAAAATTAAATCTGGTGTCACATAATTTATTTTCATCATTTTAATCTACGTTAAGCTCCAACTTCATTTTCAGATTAATTATTATCATGTAAAGCCAGATTAGTCTTGTTTGATTTTATGCTCACAGAAAAATACACCGCTCACACTTACCATTCCATGGTCATAAGTATCTTATGCTTCCTACTAATCGAATAATTTTGAAAAAGAAACAGTAGGTTGATGTTCGATATCAACCCTTGTCTTTCGTACTGCTGGGAAGAAGGTTAGGCCATTCTTCACCACGAGGGCCAAGGCCGGGTTGGTGAAGGTTGTAAGACAGTGGCGGGCCTTACTGTCAGTAGTTATCGAGCTGCCGTTAAGGCCTCTGACATAGCTTAACGTGCCTTGGCACGGAAGCGCCCGGAGGAATGCCACTAGCGGTAGTCGCGGGACGGTCACCCATCCTGCATCTGACCGCGCCTGAAATTTGATGTAGGTACGCTGTTTTCGCAGATGGCGTACATGGAGGCTCTCCCTTACCTGGTGTTCGGCACGATGGCGGGGCTGGCCGCGCTGCTTATGATGCTGACGCCGGAGACACTGCGCACCGTGATGCCCGACACAGTGGAGCAGGCCGAGGGGCTTTCACGGCGCAAGGAGCCCCGAGCGGGCTCCGTGTCGCCGCCGGTGTTAACGTCCGCGCCACCAACGTTGCCAGCGTCTATAGCACCACCTTTGTCAGCGTTCGCGCCATCACCTGTGCCAGCGTCCACAAGTCCAGCGTCCGCCAACACATCGCTAGGATACGCAACCGCATCGGAGTCGAACGACCAGCCTCCATCGTCCCCGTCGTCCACATCAAGATCCACTTCGGCCGAGCCTGCCCCCGCGGCGCCTCGGGATGCGGTGTGAGTGTTTTCATATCGGATGGAATTCTGGTGAAATGTTATGGATGGTGGCAAGACGCATTGTGCTCGACAAATGTCTGTTATAAAAGATAAGTAGCTACGAGTAGCTATTTCCGCCGTTGCAAAGGCGTTTAATGCGTTTTGTAAAATGGATATCAGCCTATATGTGGGTCTAAGATGTCTATTAATAAGGACATAAACAGAAATGATCTTGACTTATAGTGGGTGGTTGTGCGGTTGACAAACGTTATATATTTAGTGTTGTTAATGTTTCTTAAAATAACATAATTGTGAACCTCCGTTACGTTTTTTCCAAACACTCAAGTATGAGGAGTAGTGTCGAGTGCGTGATATAAAGTTATCAAGAAGTAGGTTCTGAATAATCATGTATTTTTTTTCTTAAAACGTATTAAAACAACGTTATTGATATAAAACGATTCCCTCTACCGCAGACTCTTGCACTGTTTTTTAAATAACTCCGTAGGTTTTTTTTGCTCATTTTTATTACAGTGAAGCACAGGGTTCCGATATTTTATAATTAGTATTAGAGAAATATAAATAGCTTTTAGTACCTACTTAAAAATACCTATTTATTTGTTTTAAGAATTTATAAAATAATCTTTTTTGTACAGTTTCAGCCCTACTTACGAATGTATTTTAATTACCGATTAAAGGGTAACATAGGGCCTATAATTAATTTATGAATAAAACCTTTTCTGTTGTATTGTATAAGATGGAACAGATTTATTTTATTGATATTATTCATACGGGTATGTCAATGTATAGGTGTCGTGGTATTCTTATTTTGTCCTATTGACGAGTCCATGAGGAATAACCATTTCTCGTAGTCCCATTAATAAAAATGTTCGCTCCTGTATATAAGAACAATTATATAAAGGCTTATCACGTTCAATAGAGTATCTTTTGAACGTGATAAAAACCTTCTTTCTTTGTTTCGGACAGTTCAATCGAACATTTCTATCCCTTCGGAGCATAATGTAGAAAAGGCAAAATGAACACCATACTCAAAATGTAGAAATCGCATAATGAACAATAAGCAGAATATGCAACACGCAGAATGAGCACAACACGAAAAATGAGTAAAACGCAAAATAAACAAGTAAACCTGTTGTGCTCCGAAGAGTTTGAAAGGATGGATGTTTTCAAGGATGTTGTCTTGGTTTGAACCCTTGAACGGGTGAAGAAGCTTGAACTCTTCGGAGCATGTAGAAAAATATGCTCCGAAGGGTTAAACGTTTTCTACATAATGTAGAAAACGCTCCGAAGGGTTTGAAAAATTATAATCACAAAACAATTTATGCACTGGGATTGATTAAAATGTGATTGAAATGTGATTGAAATTACTAGTCTCAATCCGCAAAAAAGTACTAGGGAGACATGAAATGTTAATGAGTTATCGTTTTGTAAGAAAAAATGAGAATCGGGTTAAAAAATAAGGTTCGATGATTATGTAAACTGAGGAGGTCCTAAAATCGATAGTTTATTACCAACCTTCACTCTCATACTATGGAGTTCATGATCGTGAATCAAACGTTGAGTTGAGAAATTCCTTTCATATGTGCGGCTAAAGGTGGAAACACATTATTAACACGCCACGCGACCCGACGAAACACGACGCGTGTTGAGTCGAATCAAATGTTGTTGAGTCGAAATACTGTTTTTTTATGACTAAAATCACACTATGAACATCCTACGCAACCCTATGCGCACGGTATTTGCATGGTGTACATCGGGGGTCGATGGTAATAGCAAGGAAAAAAATACGATTTCACAATCTCTATTCGAACATTTAGTACACAAGAGGGATCAAGTTTATTGATGGGACTACATACGAGAAATATTCATCTTTCGTGGACCCGTTCAGGGGACTAAATAATGAGGCTACGAGAAAATATCCCAATTTACTACGTAATACAACAATTGTGAACACTTTCTGGGCCAAAACATCTAAATAAACCTTATTTCAACTCATTATACAAACATTCCCAACCGATCCGTAGCCACACCGAATTACCACTTTTCAATCTGTGATTGCCACACTAGTGTGAGACACTGTTTCGGAGTTGAAAGGCAGTGCAATGTTATAACATTTACATACAGGCACATACATTGCTTCTGGCCCTACACTAGGATACCCTGTGTCGTGAGTACCAGAAACAACGACATCACAAACATGTAAACATCCACAGAGGTCACCACTGTGTCTGGACATTAAACCAGTTACGTTTAACCGCCCTGAAATTCTTAGGTAATTTCATTAGATGACGTTGGCGAATAGTAAACATAATTGGAAGATGTAAAAATGAAAAACAATTTTATAAAAAAAATATGTTATTATTTATGTCGCCTACAAAAAAAACATTGCCTTCATATTTTACTTACTCTAGGAACAAATGGTAGTAATACGTACTTAGATTAAGAAGGAACACTACAAAGTAACTTATTTAGTATGATATAATAATGTACGTAACTAATTTACTACTTAATATATAAATAATTATTTTATTTACTATCTATTTCTAAATCTTAAGCCCTCTCCAACGCATAATAATGCTCGAGCAGACTATACGAGTACATGGATCACAAAATTATTTTACATTTACAGATTAAAAACATGGCGTTCCATGACATAGCTAACTTAGAAAATATGATATAGTTTTTCCTTATTAAGCAGCTTTATTAGTATGTAAGCAGTAGAAAATTGCTTTCTTTACAATGCAAACATATATGCATCATCTATCGATCCAAAGGATTCTGGAAGATCGAAGCACAGACTTTGGTCACTTGATAACGATCACGAGGAAACCTGAGTGTCAGAGTTTTTAACAAACGTCAGCGCTTGTAATCATGGACCTGCGATGGTGAAGTGAGTAGTTTGATACAAATTGAATACATGCAATCAATGGGACTATGAAAAAGATCAGCTGAAAAAAAGGGATAGTAGATAATTACATGACATAATATGTCATATGTCAACTGCATATTATGCAGTTTATATTAAGTGTATATATAAGAAATGTACACACCCATATGGGTAGAGCATAATTGGTCTATAATTCTATGTAACCTATGTCCAAGTAAATAAAATTCATTTATTGAATAAACTCGGAACGGCTTGTGCCCCGGAGTGGAACGGTGAAGTACACGCTTATGTTTGGCAGATCGACCATATCACAGACCTACACTTGCTACCGCTTGTCCTCGGAGGTGGCACTGGCGCGGGGTTGTGGCGGGGGCGCGGGCCGGCCCAGCGCCTCGGCCTCAGCCAGCGTGTCGGGCATGCGCGTGCCGAGCGTCTCGGGCTGCGTCAGCACCAACGCGCCCGCTAGCAGCCCCATCGCACCGAATAGCGTTGACGGCATTCCTGCCCAGTACACCATCTGGAAAAGATTACAGTCAACTACTGACAGCGACAGACGCCATTGATTAGGTTAGCACCTATTAGGTTAGGCGCGCTGTACTATCAGCTAGAGCTCCGGTACATCCCTTTTGAAACTTTTGCTTGCAGCTTGCACGTGACGATATAAGCTGTTCCCGCCCCCTGAACTTTTTTTTTGTATTCTCCATTATCTGCGATCAGTCCTGTGATCAGTGCGATGAGCAGATGTGCTCCCTGAGTAGTGTAGAGTGTGCCCTCCAGTGAGGGCATCTACTTGTAGATAACCTAGAGCTAGAGGCGTTCCTGCAGCTCCAGTATGTGATGTCACTTTAGCCTTTTCACGTCAAGTAAGTTGGCGAGCCAGTTTATTAGGGTGATTAATTAACTGCTCCTTGTATAAAATTTAGCAGTCACTTTTCAGATTTCCTCCTTCACTGTTTTAATTTGCAGTTCTTGGTGTATTTCACATTTTTTTATGTACCATGGCACATTAGCAATGCCTCACAAAATCTTGTTTTGCTGTCTTTGCAATAGTATGTTAATGTTTAGGACTACCCCATAGCTGTATGCCGTACATCTAGATAGGCTTTATTTAAGGTTTTATAAAGTAGGAGCTTGTTGTCAACAGAAAGCCTGGGGTTTCGTCCCAGCATCCAGTGGATATTCCTGTGTATGTGGTTTATTTCATCTCTTTTGGCCTTGATGTGATCTTTCCAGGTTAGGCGTCAGTCTAGTTGAAGTCCCAGATACTTTACACAATCATTATGTGGAAGAGTATTTTCTCCAAGTTTCAAAGGAAACTTGGAGAAAACACGCAAAGGCGTAGAGAGAATGTTACCTGAACTGTTTATTTTTTTTTAAACTCCAAAGACCATTTGATTTGATTTATAAGCGAACACTGTCCGGGTTCACCTAGGCGTTGCAGGGGAAAAAGGTGATCCTCCGGAATCCTGGCTGATGGTATTGGACAACGCTCGAGTAAAGAATGTTTTGCTGTCAGATCCTCATGTAATTAGTGATTGGAAGTGCTGATGATATGATTATGCTTAACAGACTCAAGAGAGCACCGGCTCTTTCGATTAGGTGTTTACTGACGAAACATCTCCAAATACTAGACTAAAAGTTAGTTCCCGGCGCTAGATCCAAAGGGGGATAGGCCATTGTAGAAGCAGTTGGGTACTGATATTATCGGACTAAGTTAAAATGATGTAGATGCCCGAATACAGAAAATAATTCGACTATTCGCAGTTACTTGTCTTCGGGTAGGTCTGGAACTAACACTGAGCATAATAATATATTTTAAACTTTCGCGACTTGTACACATAGTTAGAATATTTTCGGGGCTTAATAAATTACTACGCGATTAAGCCCCGAAAATATTCTAACTACTGAGCAAAACGTTTGAGGATGGATGGCTTGGGTTGGCAGTCGCTTACCAATGCGGGCGTGAGTGGCGCGGTGATGGAGCCGACGCGGCCGATCATGGAGGAGAAACCAAGCAGCGAGTGTCGGTGCTCCGTGGGGTACAGCTCGGAAGTGTACAGGTACAGCGAGGTTAGTACCACAGAAATGCCAAACTTTCCCACCAGGAACATTACAAGCCGCAGTGTCGCTAATTCTGTAGAAGGATACAGCATTTTTAAACAATATGAAACCAATCATTGAGTAATATTTGATCACATTTGACACAAAGTTCGTAGCATGCAATTTCAGATTGAATTTTATTTGATATCTCATAAATATTTTATGTTGTTGGTAAAGGAGGCAGGCAGGCCTTTACCCAGCAGTAGAAGACCCATGCAATGGAGGCTACATACAAAAAAATGTTGGCAAGGATTTGTCACAGACACCCGAAACAATCACAACCTCCATTATAATAACAAAGCCCATATACGTCCCACTCTAGAGTGGGACACATATAGGCTTCATTATATAACAACGGACGGCTTGATAAGTTCTGACAATAAGGCCCGCCACTGCCTTACAATCCTCCACCAACCCGGACTAGGCCCCTGTGGTGGAGTATGGCCTAACCTTCTTGCGATACTAAGAGACCCGTGCTGCAGCAGTGGGGACATATACAGGGTTGATATCGATATAGCCACAGCAGTAGAGGGTAAATGCGAGGGAGAAAAAGTGCGAACGCAAAACACGTCTCAATTACTTCCTTAGAATCACAATATTCAGTTAAGTTGTTTGTGACTTAAACACGTTTCAAGTGCGAGTCGGAATCTGAGATACTCCTCATCGTCGGATTTTACGTTTATTGAAGAAACAGTAATTTTCATAGGTACCTGTTATTACCGTTGTATATTATAGAAATAATCATAGCGATTATGCTTTGTATCTATTAACATACATATTGTTGTAGCGTGTTTACACACACGATAAGATAACTGGCAGGGACCAATATCCTGAAGCCGAGGACTTTTGGTTAAAGGACAAGGTTTATAAAAATAGAGCTATTAATTCTTGCCGTTGCCGCGGTTGCCGCAATAAACCAATATCGATGTTGTAAAGTATTTTGAAATGGTTGATTGTTATAAGATAAGAACATTCTTTATTGTTCACCAGGAAAAAACAAACATAAAGTAATTACAAAGATACAATTGGCGGCTCGGCGAGAAGCGCTCGTGGCCTAGGCGAACCGAGTGATTGGAATCAATCACTTGGTTAAGCAACAACAGGCGCGGTCAGGTACGGGATGGGTGAGAGTCCCGTGACTACCGCTAGTGGCATTTTTCCGAGCGCTTCCGTGCTTCGCAAGGCACGTAAAGCCGTTGGTGCCGGCTGTCATATAATGGCAGTCGTTAAGCCATGTCAGAGGCCTTATGGGCGGCTTGATAACTTCTGACAGTAAGGCCCGCCACTGTCTTACAATCCTCCACCAACCCGGACTTGGCCCCCGTGGTGGAGTATGGCCTAACCTTCCTGCGATGCAGGAAGAGACCCGTGCCCCAGCAGTGGGGACATACAAGGGTTGATAACGAATTGGCGGCTTATGTTATGATCGAAAATCCTAATTTCCGCGAAATGACGATGAAGCTGGGAATAAGGCATAAGAGCAATAAATTATTGCTAGTGTGCTAAAATAACTTCACCTATACCTTAGTTACACTAACACTGTGCACAACTGGTTTTATAAATTAATAAATAAAAACAATCCTAATGGCTAGTCTTCTTAAATTCAGCACATACCATTATCGATGAAGGAAAAAGCGAAGTTGCAGGCGGCGCTGAGCAGAAAACCGACGAGGAGCGTAAAGCGACGGCCAATGCGATCCAGCACGAACACGCCCGTGTAGAAGCCGGGGATCTCGATCGCGCAGATCAGGATGTAGTTGAGGTACATGTTGCCCGAGAGACCGGTGGCGTTGATAGAGAGGCCGTAGTACACGAAGATGGTGGTGATCCACCAGATGGGTGTGGTGAGGACGCGCCGCCGAAGAACGGGAGAGTAAATTACGCTCTTGAGTAGCCCGGCAGGCGCCTTGCCTGACTCCTGCATACAAATTAATTAATTTGTGAATTTACTTAAATTAACAAAAACTTAAATAAAAATTAAATGAATCTGTACTAACTAACATCACTGTGACGATATACCTATACAGGATATATTACCACTTTTGCATTACAGATTATTTGAAAACAAGCAAACAGAAATTGTTCAAGGTCATTTTCTTGTCTCTTTATTTTGAAAATTAGTGACGTGTCATCTGCAAATAATACAATCTCTGACATATTTTGAACCATGAACGGCAAATCATTTACATACACAAGGAAAGGGAACGGCCCCAATATAGATCTCTAAGAACAAGAAGAAAGAACGGAAGCTTATTAAAATTTAACGTAAGAAGACCTTCCCTAATAAACTACTGCAAAAGTAAAAAGATCAGTTAAAGATCAGTTTTACCTAATAAATAATCGCGATTTGACCCGTCTAATATATAACTATGTATGAGTATCGCGAATCATTAAGAAATACTAGAAGACTAGAACTGATCAGTTCAAAGTTAGAAATGCCAATCAGTCCGTGCCGAATTTGCAGGTTGGAAGGATCTGTGTCGGAAAACAGCAGATTCGTAGAACTTATTCGTAGAAAATTAGCTCTTTGATAATTTTTATTAAATAACAATGACGCCATAAGCCTGAGATCTAGTAAGGTAAACGTACCTTCTCTGAGGGCGACAGAGGGTTGATCAAAGCATGAAGAGACCTATCGCTGATCTCTGTCCTGTTTATCTTAGCGACCTTCTTCAGTACACGACGCGCTTCCTCAAACTTTCCCTTGGACAGCAGCCACCGCACACTCTCCGTTAGGATCCAGTAGTAGCTAGATAAGATAAAAATTATTATTGAAATTGTAGGCATAATAATAAAATATTTATAACTTAGATAAAAGTAAAAACATAAACCAAGAATAAGCCTGTACAACTTCGGCATAACAGAGTTTTGTTTTGCGTAGCACTAGAAAAATCATCTGCCTGTCATCATGAAGTTCACTGCAAATCATCGTTTGTACGAGTTCGGCAAGAGGTATGAACATTTTGGTTACCCAATGATTAGGAAGCCAGGAACATGCAGAGCTATGAGCAGGTACCGCCAAGGCTGCACGAGCCACGCCACACAGCCCAAGAGGACCTGCCCGAACGCAAACATCGACAACACCGTAGCACTGGTGAACACGCGGTACTTCGGCCCCACCAGCTCCGTCGCTGCAACATACAATAACGGTGACTACGATTGATTTGTATTTTATCATCATCATCAGCCGACCGATATCCACTGTCGAACAAGGGCGTCTTCATGCAAACGCCAGTCACTTCTGATTTGCGCTGTTCTTCTCAGGGCTTCCCTACTGCCTTGTCAATATCGTCGCGCCACCTAGCTGCCGTGGCCTACCTTCCCCTGCTCCGAGTGGTCCCTTTACGCATCTATTGTGAGTGAAGGTGCCTCTGGACGCTGTATAGTCATTTTATTACGTAGATGTACAGGCCAAAGTTATTCATATCTAAAGTTTTCGAGTTATTTGAAGCATATTATCGAAAAGAACGCAACATCGAACTGATCAGAAACATCGACTGAACTGTCTTTTTCTCCACTACAATACTGCCCGAAGGCAGCGGCTTACATTTTACATTGTACATTGACAATCAGCGAACAGAATGTAAATTATTTACGTTGAAATAAATTGATTTGATTGATTGAGGGCAATAGACAATTGGCTTGGTTGGTGATTGTTGTACGAAAGAAAGAACTTCAATAAAAAATATAAGCTCTCACCGAAGATGTACGCAGAGCTGAAGATTCCTGCTCCGAGCGTGGTGCCTATCAGCTGAAAGGCGAGGTACATGGCGTAGCTGTTAGAGAAGGCGCGGATGAGTCCCGTTACGGACAGGTTGAAGACGCTGACGACGAGCGCCACGCGCCGCCCCCAGCGGTCCGACACGTAGCCCGTGAACGGCAGCACCAGCAGCGTCCCCACACTGCTGAGCGTGCCGGCCAGCGCGCGCAGCCACTCTTGGCACTCCAGTCCGAACTGGGAAAATTAGTTCGATTTGATACTGCTGTTTTTCTATCAAAGCAATCGATTGGGGATGGTGATAGTGTTTCTAATATACAAAATTTTAAAACACAATCTTTTCCATGCGTTCTTAAAAGTAACTCGTTGCACTCTTTCGACAAAAATTCAAGTAAGTGTCTGTACGATCTCTCAATCATGTGATCGGCTTGAAATCAAACAAAACATTAACCTAACCCTTGGTTACTCTTGGCACTCCAGTCCGAACTGCCGAAATACATTTCTTTCTCTACACAGCTTGTGTCTTAGGTGGAGGAGATCGCTTTTATCGATAAGACCACCACTTATAATACGACAAAACTTAAATAAGTAAGCCTTATTTTCTGGAGTGTATAATAAGCAATTCTAATGTTATAATTTTATGAAATTGAAAGTCAAGAAGAAAACAGTTCACTATTTGATTGGTAATAGCCATTAACATACAAAACCGATACAATTTTTTGGTATGCCAATCGGACAAAAGAATCTATTAAGTTCAAGGACATCACTCAATGGTGCAATTGTTTAGTAGAACAAGGCTTATCTACACAAAGCACCGGCACGATAGCTTATAGCTCTCATTTCATGCGAAACTTATTTAGTATAGACTCACGTCATAGACTACAGAGTTGATCCTTCCGTACACGTAGCCGTCGCAGTCAATTTCAGAAGTGCGGTCAAAAAGGCTGGCGGGGCAGATGCCAATGGAGGCATTGCCAGCGGCAGCGGGGGCAAAGCGCTGGCAGCTCGACCAGCCACTGGACGTCTCGGGCACCGCCGCGCCGATCCAGTCGGGCTCCACCATAGGTGAGGCACCGTCACACTCGGGGATGGCGCATCTGGATGTAAAAGTTTTCGTCAGTCCCAGTCCCGAAGCAAAAGCAGAAACTAAGATAAAAGGAAGGAAATTAAGCTACTCGTACCTATGAGCTTAACTTAGTCACGAGTTCGAAGTCGTGACAAAGCTGGTACTAAATGGATTAAAGTGGTCATGAAGACAAAAATCCATCAATGGATCTTTTCAATGGATTTTTGTGGACAAAGGGTATTATTATTATAGCTAATTAATGACTTTTTTTCTTGATAAATAGTCTGTAATAAAATGTAAATTGATAGCTCAATAACTTTCGCCTAACATAATCACTAGGATATCCTGTGCTATAGCAACCAGGCAAGGATTTGATAAATAAGATAAATAAATAATAAAAAAAAAAAGGACAAACATAGTAATATCTGCACCATGCTATAGAAGATTATGGGCACCTGTGTGGAATAGCTGCTGCAGTGAAGATGTACTCGCTTATGAAGGCACTTATGGCGATGGGGAAGATCATCAGGAGCAGACTGTAGATCTGGAATCGGCCGAACTGGCCCAGCTCATTCACCAGCACGTCATCGAGGTCCAGCGTCTTCACGGGCGCGGCACCGCTGCGTTTACGTGCCTCCGCCATACTCCTACTGGGCAGAGTTACATGTATGGTTTTCGCTCATAATTGTAACCCACAATTTGTAAGTAATAAAAATAACGTGCCTGCCGTCACCATTCATCAGCGAGTCAAAAACTCCCAAGTTAATTGTAATTCAAGTGATCGACAAATATTTTTTCAACGCCCAGTCACAGTAATAATGTGCCACTGCTACGAAATACTTTGAAGCCTACGTTGCTGCACTGATGGAAGAATATAATAGCCTTATAGTAGGTACTTGTAGTAAGCAGTCTTGGTTTTGGTTTAAAACTATACTTATATTTTTACTGCATAGTCCTACAGATTAAGCACCCTTACTCTCGGTTTCTGTTACACTAATAGTGTTTTAATCAAATGGCAGCTGATAAAAGTTTTAACATGGTTAGGGCCGGTTTCTGTAACGTTTTGTCACGCTCTTTTCTGAGAAATTAGAAAAGACAGCACTACAATTACATTACATTTTACTTCCTGCACATGCATTGCTTCTGGCCCCACACTGCTAAGTTAACCACTTACTTAGCGAAATTCTGAATTCAGAAACTGGCCGTTGGTGTCTTAATAATTTTTTTACGTTTTCATGTTAGTTTGTTTACTGTTATTGTTAGTTTGCGAGATATCACAGATTGGTGGCATAGTTAGGTTTCATTGTCAAAAATTTCAAATTTCCTACGCCGAATGACGTTCTGACTAACTCCACATACCTGATGATTTATTTTGAGATTTATGCTGAAACAGGGGCGACGCCACCGGTCGACCGCTCCCAAATGCAAACAACGCCTACAGAGAACTATAAGTATTAGCTCAAAATTTAACTCGAACACGCAACAGCACCCCTCTTGCTGATTAGATATTAGGATAAATCGACTGCAATAAAAGTGTTGAGTGTCTGGTGTAATACTGTCGTACATTTTATCTCTGAAAAAAACCGATCACGGCTATTGTCAATTCAAGTCAGTCAATCATAACATAGCAACGTGTTGGGCAGTGACTGGAAGAAGAGAGCCGAAGATCGGACTCAGTGTCTTGACTTGGGAGAGGCCTATGTCCAGCAGTGGAGTAACGCCCGCTGATGATGGTGATGATGATGAATCACAACATATCATAGCCTCACGCTTGTATCCCAGCGGGGTAGGTAGAGATTAGGAACTGCCATTTGCCACGATCTTGACAGATCACATTCGCTTCATCAACGTGCATTAGTCATTGTATGCAAGAATGCACGCACGCCGGTTTACTTTTTAAATAATCAATTAATCAATATTAATTCAAGAGTAACATTGTGATGTGCATTACTGATTATTTATAGCTGAGAATATTTTACTGGCTTTGCAACTTACAAGGATTCTCAAATAATGCATGCGTTACGGACAAATTTACGTTATGGAAGATGAATACGACGACGAGAAGAAGAAAGTAGATGATTAAAGAGGATCATTGACTAGCAACTCTATCTACTCCTCAAAGGCGCTACAGAATCTTAATTAAGTCTCTTAGGTTAAGAAATATCTGTGTGATTTCCATTTTTATGTATAATAAAATGTTCTATCTATCTATCTACTATTTTAATCTCATATTATGTCTATAAGTTGTCAATACAATACGCTCTTTTAATTATATACCCTCGCTGTACAAGGATTATAATAGATAGATAGATAGAGAACTCTTTATTGCACAACCAGAAAAATATTACAACCATGATTCTTAAATCTAAGTAATGTTATACAATTGGCGGTCTTATCGCTAAGAGCGATCTCTTCCAGACAACCTTTGGATGGAGTGGATTGCATGAAGAATATAGTCGGTACGTGGTGCATGTACATAAATAATTAAATCGAAAATATATTGATAACAAACAGCAAGGGAGTGCGAGAATATAATTACTTATAATTACCTACGATATAATGTACATATATTTAAATAATAATATACATAGACACCTAAAAAATAAATACATATCCAATTAAATTCGTATAGGTAAGCAACATATACTTAAATAATAATATACATAAATACCTAAAAATAAATACTTATACAATTAATACATATTTAATAAGCAACAGTTTAATAATATTGATAACTACATTCTAAAGCCGCGTTTTCAACCTCAACCCTCTATGTGAGAATCGAGGGCCCAACTTTACAGTACATAAATCGCTTATTTGACTTTTTACAAAATATTATTCGTATTCCAACTTACATTTTTTTTTTTACCTAAATAGAAAAGTGAAACCGTTTTGTTAGGTTTAATATCAATAAAGAATGTCATCATAGCATATATAAATAAGAAATATTGCAGAAAAAGTATTAGGCTTTCATGAAAGCGCAAGACTTATGAGATTGACCTCCGATGAGATGAGAGAGATGGTAATAAACCACAGCTTTCAGGACCTCTTTAACAGTCTTAAAGATCATGGAACCTCATTCTCAAACTTAAGTTTATTTTACAAAGAGACAATTAGTTTTTAAATTGCCATTTGAGCCTAATTTCCTCTCATCTATTCAGCAATTCAACAAATCTATAATTTCATACAATCTCAGTTTATTCTTCTTTTCTATAATAAAATATTATTGAGTGAAATAAACTTAGAATTTCTACATTAACTACTTCAGCCTAGTTAACGACACTAATCCATCAACCTGTACTCGTCCACTGCAAGACACTGCAATACGATCTTCTTCAAGGCTCGCCACTTCCTTCAGTCCTAGGCCATCCTCATCCAGCTACTGACAGCTATCTGCCTCAGATCGTCAGTCCAGCAAGCTGGTGAGCGTCCTACGCTGTGTTTGCCAGTTTGTGGTTCCACTCGAGAACCTTTGTACCCCATTGACCATTGGTTCTTTGGCATACGTGACGAGCCCACTGCCATTTCAGCTTGCTTATACTATAGGTTAAATTAGGATATTCATGCTATATTCAATTCTGATGTGATCCATCAGAGACTTCGAGCTTAGTCCGTTCCATAGCATGATGACCGACTTTGAATCGGTGGACTAGTCCTGCCAATTCATGTCAATTGTTGTGTGTTAAGCATGTCTATAGTAGACAAACGCTGTTTATGGGATCCTGGAGAAATCGAGGATACTTTTCAAATTTCAAAGGCACACTTTAAGCGATTTGTGTGTTTTTATAGTGATTCCTGCATTTGCTTTCGGAACACAATTTCAAGGAGTCTTTTGTTTTAAATAAAAAAAAACCGTCTTCAAAGCCCTACGACACTAAAGGCCAGTTCCAGAATTGAGATTTTCTCTGAATAAATACGCAGCTGTCTCTTTCTCAGAAAAGAGCGTGACAGAGTTTTAACAGAAAGTTACATAAGTACTAACTTAGTGAAATTCTCAATTCAGAAACCGGCCCTAAGACAGAGAAATAATTTAAACGAATTTGACGTAATACATCGAATGAGACGGTAATATTCGGTTAAATTATTTGTATGTTTCTAGAGCTGCAGTATTTTGAAGGTCTCAATTTTTATTTAATTATAATAAGATAATATTCGGTAGTCACTTCATTTATAATTATTTTAAAATTTTCAATGGGTCTTACGCAAGTCATAAAAAAATCACACATCACAGATGATTTCTGCTAAAGCGCCGCTCCATCACGCAAACAGTGACTTCTAAAACCTACGACCGGCAACCTAGGATGGAAAACCGTAGTCTCAATAAAATTGGATTTGGGTCAACGGTAAAAAAATACAACTATTTTCAGATATATATTAAACTACATGATTTATTAGGCGACTCGGCAAACGTAGTGTAGGACGCCCGCCGACCAGGTGGGATGACGATCTGCGAAAAACTGCCGGCAGATGCTGGATGCGGCAAGCTGAAGACAGGTCGCGATGGCGCTTATTAGGGGAGAGCTATGTCCAGCGGTTGACTAATATAGCCTGATGATGATGATAATTTACTAGGTAATATCCCTCTGGTAAGACGACTATGTATTACCATAGGCAGTCATTAACAAAAATACAATTTTGAGTTAATTACTTTATTGGGAAAAACACATTTTTCTTATCATTATAAACTATTAAAGTTATTATTAAAGCTATCCTTATTTTAATTTCACAACATGTTTCACTTATTTTACTACTCCATCCATAGGACAAGCCAAATAGACGAATGTCAAACGCGATGTTGAACAGTTGTCTCGACTTGACTAGTTGGCATGTTAACATAATAAAAATGTTATTACAAGTTAGTTCAGAACCACTTTCACAACTGCGGAACACATCATGACAATACACGATTTAGATTTTTCAGGGCAATTTTATTTCCAAATTCTTTAACAAAAAAGGCGAAATAAACCATCGATAAAATATTTTATCGATGAATAAACGGTCCAATCGTTCACCAAACCATGATTGTGTCACCTCTAGTAATGACGCTTACCTATTTTAGCATAGATGGATTATCTATGCTACATCTGTGCTAACATAGGTTTTTAGCTTATTTATAGAACATTTCGTATTTATCTTTTTTATTCACAATTTGTTTTACTTCACTGTGAAGTGGTGGCAGATTTCCCGAGAACCAACTCGTATGCCGTTGGTTCTCGGAAAACCTTCTACCACAATATAGATTACCTTTTTTAAAATATGTAATGCAATCTTGCATTACATTACTTGCTTGATAGAGCTGATAAAGATGCAAATCTTTGAATCTTTAGATTTGCATCTTTATCAGCTCTATTTAGTTTGGAGATAAAGGTACTCGTAATACCTAACATCTCGAAATCGATATCAACCCTTGTGTGTCTCCACTGCTGGGGGTCTGCACGCGTGTCTTCCTGCATCGCAGGATAGATCTCGAAATAATTTCAAGATATTCTGCCGGATAAATTTACAAACTGCTTTCTAAGGCTTATCCTTACACATTGACATAAGCTACGTTGTCTGCACCAAGTCCATACATATTCTACACGTTTACTATCGCAATTATCAAGGAATGTACATTTATCAATAGTTAGGAATCCTTTATGATTTGGTGGGTGTTATCGCTTCTCCCCGCTGGTTGTGGCGGGGGTGCGGGCCGGCCCAGCGCCTCGGCCTCAGTCAGCGTGTCGGGCATGCGCGTGCCGAGCGTTTCGGGCTGCGTCAGCACCAGCGCGCCTGAAAGCAGCCCCATCACGCCGAACAGCATCGACGGCAGCCCCGTCCAATAATCCATCTGAAAGCGACCACATCATTAATGGTGACTTCAGTGTGTGCTAATCGTTACTTCAGAGGGTGCTAAGCATATCAGACTTGTAGGCTTCAAATCGAATGAAAAAATAGGAACTTTCAAAACTATTCAAAGTAGCAGAGAAACTGCGACTAAACGTTACAAGTTAAACTTAAACTTTAAACGTTTCACTTTTGGAAGGCGCAGCCTATGGCGTTTGGTGGAGGTGAACCTTCGGTTTTGCATGATCTAACATATTTAATAGAATATCATGATATATCAGTCTTTTGTTCGACAATACTCCAATGAAAAATGGTATGTAGGTCCTTTGCGACAAATTCACTTGAAGCAACCCATTTTTAAAAACCTATTTAGAGAGAGAACCTAACCAGATTCTCTGTATTACGTACAGGCAGCGACATCTGGCTTAAGTAAATTGCATCACTTACGCCTGTACGTAATACAGAGAATAGTGTAAAGAGGTTCGAAATTTCACTGATGCCGGTGAGTCGCCCATTAGCTCAGTTGGATAGAGCGCTGGCACGGATAGCCAGAGGTTGCGGGTTCGAATCCCGGCATGGGTGGAATTTTTAGCCTCTAAATAGGTTTTTTAAAATTGTCCTTGGCACGGATTAGTGCATTAAAAATAAAAATAGTGCAACCCATTTACTTCAAAAATTTAAAGTAAATATTATAGATATAGGAGCTTAACAGAGCATATATTTTGCTTATAGGTTGTTTTGTTATTAAGACAATAAGAATAGGGTACGATGGGGCTGACATTGTCCCACTAGGACGACAGTCCTGACTAAATAAAGATATAAAAAACCCATTCACTAACCCTTAAATAAACGCCATTGTACAGCCGCACGTAGTATCGGAATGTAGTATCTTAGTCTGTGCTTATAACCAAATACCAAAAAACGTAGACAGAGAATAGATAGACGAGACATAGCCATAGAAAAAAAAATTGAAGAAAGAGATGACTTAATACGAGTCTTATAAAGTGTAAGCGAGAAACAGTAATGATCTTCTGTCCCTTACGCGCGTATGCGATTTTTTTGTTTGCCACAGTTCAAATCTGTGGCAGACAAACCTACGTCAAATCTGAGCTTTATCGAGTTTCACTTTGAATTTAGGCAGATATCGGTGTTTTCTCCATAAAATTGTACTTTTGGTGTTCGGTGCAGTTGGACGAAAGTGATACAATGGTAAATTGCAGCATTTTAGGCTGTGGAAGCCGCAGTGAGCGTAAAGACGCCAACATAACCTTTCATTCGTAAGTGCTATTTATTCTCCTCTAATCTCTGTTTTTATGATGTTCAAGACTACGGTTAGATATTAAATGCATCTACTGCATTCAATTACCCCTAAATTAGAAAATATGTGCCGTGAAAACTAAATCGAAAATTTGAATATTTTGGTGTTACCCATCTAAATTATGTAGGCGTTCATACGATATATTGGCAATCTAACTGCGACAATCTTAATTTAGACGGTTTATAATAATGTTAGTGTTACCAGACTTAATATACAAAAAATCCCTTATTGTTGGCAAAAACAAGGCTAAATGTGAAGAAAACAATTCACGCCCGATACCCCCGAGGGTGTAGGCAGAGGAACCGACCACGAGTTAGACCCTTGTTTTGACGAGGTCCCAAACGTGCCATTGGCAAGTCTTTACCCGTTATCTGGGCACATAAAGTTTATATTGTTCAAAATTATTTTACAGGTACCCAGCTGATCAGGCTCTACGCACCATATGGATTAAAGCCACGGGTCGTTTGGACTGACTGGCAACCGACAAAGTATACCCGTGTTTGTTCCCGTCATTTCGAGACCCATAGTTTTCGAAAAACAAAGAATTGGACTTTTCTGACAGAAGGTTCCGTTCCGAATAGTGTAAAGAGGTTCGAAATTTCACTGATGCCGTGAGTCGCCCATTGGCTCAATTGGTAGAGCGCTGGCACGGATAGCCAGAGGTTGCGGGTTCCAATCCCGGCATGAGTGAAATTTTTAGCCTCTAAATAGGTTTTTAAATTTGTTCCTTAGCACGGGTTAGTGCATTAAAAATAAAAATAGTGTAATCATGTGGGTACAGTGATATAGTTCCGATGTTAAACCTAACTGCAAAGTGGGTAGTCGGGGCTGTAAGTAATGCAATTTGCTTAAGTCAGATGTCGCTGCCTGTACGTAATACAGAGAATAGTGTAAAGAGGTTCGAAATTTCACTGATGCCGTGAGTCGCCCATTGGCTCAATTGGTAGAGCGCTGGCACGGATAGCCAGAGGTTGCGGGTTCGAATCCCGGCATGGGTGAAATTTTTAGCCTCTAAATAGGTTTTTAAAAAGATTTAATAAAAATATTTTTTTCATAGAAGTTAGTTTTTTAGTTTCTCAAAACTTTCTTAGTGTCCCACGTATAATTTTAATATTATTTTTGCTTCTATTGAGGTATTGATTTAATTTCCCGATTTTCTGTTTACAACTTGTAAATACGCAAAACATACTTTTGGGAATTATGGGTTATGCTAGCAACTCTTATGAAGTAACTACTTCTATCTCCATCTCAAAGGTATACGCGCAGGCCCAGTCTATTCTATTCTCTGTCTACGCCAAAAACGCACGGATTGACATCCGTGCAAAAACGGATCACAGACACAGACTTTTCTTCACAGACAAGGATGTTACAAATTGTCAACAAAGAGGTCCTTTGAAGTATGCTCTAACAACACTTCATTCTGTCATAGATGTCTTGCGCTTTCCTGAGAGCCTAATACTTTTATGTGGGAAAAGCTGCGTTTGAAAGAGGTTCACACGTCTATCCCCCACAGAGGAATACCACTTTACTTCATTGTAAGCCTAAAATTTGATCTTCCTGTATATGAGTGCCTCATACTTTATGCAAGGAACAGATTATGTCTTGCAGAAAAATAAAATAAACTTTAGGCTTAAGGGGTCTGCAAGAAATAGATTATCCCTCGTCGATCCATTGATGACGAATTATGGGACCACGAGAAAACACCGATATGCTAAGCTACGACTAATTTTGCAGTTAAATTGTAGTTGCAGCACATCTGAAGCAAAAGCAGTTGGAATTGGTTTGCACTTGTATTGTGAGTATCGTCATCAAAAACATAATTATCCTACTGAATTATCGCCAAATCAACGTTTATTGAAATTGAAATTGAAAAATGTTTATTTATCACACACAGATTAGAGAACACATGAATACTATGGAAAAATAGTGACAATAATTGTGATAAAAAGGATAGGGCTCAGCTAGGTGCTGTGAGTGCATGCATCATCACAGCGCTGATTTTCAGCCCGTCCTTGTTCTCACTGAATTAAATAAAAGTTAGCGGATTTTAAAAAGAGAACACCGCAGTTGTAATCAAACAAAAATCTGTTAAGCATTATTTAGCTTCCACCCCACGAAAGGCACAAGGTGAATGAATATGAAGTGTACAGCATGTAAATTATTACACTGAATGGTATGGTAGATTTCATAAATTAAAGATCTTATCAAACCACTCAAATATGACAAGAACTCTCAAATTAAATTTAGTCACACCTGTATTTCCTAGGTTTCACTTGACAGGACTGGTTCAGGTTAGTGGTTGTCCAAAAAATTAGGCTAAGCGGCAATCAGGAGAGATTTTTTTGTTTGTCTAAAAGTAATGTTTTTAATTTAATTTTAAACCTAACAGTTGTCATGAATTGCCTGAAAGGTGGCGGGAGATCGTTCCAAATCTTGGCTGCCGCAAATTTAAAACTACCCCTGTACCCAGTAGATCTGTGTCTTGGGATAACCATTAAATTTAATTCCCTTCGTCGCACATTACGGGTGAAAGTTTCATTAGCCCATATAAATTTTTTGTATAGATACCAGGGTCTCTGTTTATGCACTACCTTGTGTACTAGTGTGGCCAGGTGCAGTTCTCTCCGAGCTCTCATTTTAAGCCTTCCCTTCTCATTCAAGAATGGCGTGACATGAGCTCGCCTTGGCACGTCAAAGCAAAATCTAGCGCATGCATTCTGAACGCGCTGGATAGCACGTTCAGTTTTTGTGAAAATACGGGGACCATACACTACGTCGCCAAAGTTGAGCAGCGATAAGACCAAACTTTCAGTAAGCATAATTCTATTTTTTTCTGTCAGGTAGCGCCTGATATTATATAAAACCTTGAGCCTAAAGAATGCATTGCGTATCTTTGCATCAACATGTTCTACGAACCGCAGCTCCGCATCCATCAGTAGCCCCAAATTACGCGCCTTTGTTACTCGTTCTATTAAAGTAGAACCTACTGCAACGTTTGGGTTTCGGCCAATTACAGCTTGACATTGCCACTTGGTTCCCAATACCATGAACTTAGACTTGAGCGGGTTGAGGACTAAACAGTTTTCCCTTGCCCAACTGTCTATTACCTGCAAGTCAGCATTGATTTTGGGTACTGCTGTTTCAGTCTCTTCAGGTTTAAAAGAGAAGTAGACTTGGGTATCATCAGCGTACAAATGAATTTTACAGTAGGCAATTTTGCTAATTAGGTCCGCAGTGTATATTGTAAAAATCAACGGGCTTAGGATGGAACCTTGTGGGCAACCGCGAAGTATAACCTTCTCCTCTGACTTCCTGGTCTCCCCCTCCTCACTAGCCACCTCAACATACTGTTTTCGATTCTCCAGGTATGATTTGAACCACCCACAAGCTGACTCAGAGGCCCCATAATGACTCAACTTCTCTAGCAATAACCCCTGATTTAGGCAGTCAAACGCTCTGGAGAAATCCAGAAGAACCAGAATGCTAGCATGACCACTGTCGGAGGCCGTGATGATTTCATCAGTGACGTGGGCCAGTGCAGTCTCCGTGCCATGTCCGCTACGAAACCCTGCTTGCATTAGAGGGATGATGTGTTCGGATTCAACGTGGTTTGTCAGCTGTCTGTGCACTATTCGCTCTATGATCTTGGACAAAATAGGTAGGATGCTGATCGGTCGCAGATCGTTGTACCCCTGTACGGTCGAATTTTTGGGTAATGGTATCACTTTTGCAAGTTTCCATCCGTTTGGAAAAGTATTAGTCATGATCGATTCATTGACAATAGCCGTGATTATTGGTAATGTCACGGAGAGCGTCATGCGAATCATGCTCACTGATATACCGTCAAATCCAGAGGCATTCGTAGTGATATTTTGAAGAATTTTGTTCACTTCATCCTCCGTACATTTCTCGATGTTGAAGATTTTTTCAGTATATTTGTTTCTTTTATAAAGATCTAGTACAGCTTCCGCGGCAATGGCGTTACCCGGTGTTTTCAAAAAGAAATCATTTGTTGCTTCTGGGTTTCTCAGGTGATCCGGCACGGAGTGACTGCTTTTCCCGGTAATCGAAAGCTGCCTTAATTGTTTCCACATTTTACTTGGGTGGTGTATATTATTGTTTACAAAATGGGTGAAATACGCGCGTTTTTCCTTGTGTATTGAAGAGTTCACCAAGTTCTTCAGATCTTTGTAGTACTTCAACTTATGTTCACACTTAGAAGACATCGCCTTTTTCCAGGCATCATCGCGATGTCTCATCATTATTCTTATAACATCAGTTATCCATGGACGAGGGTTATGCCTTACACGAATTTTTTTCAGTGGCGCGTGTTTATCGAATAGATAAGACACGTAGTTGTTAAAACGTATTACCATGGACTCTATATTGACCTCCTCCAGAATTTCATGCCAAGGGATAGCATTAAGATCCGCGCAAAAGTCAGTTTCGTTCACTTTGTGAATAAGTTGTGTGGTGAAGAATTGCGGTACTTCTCTAGGCTTTAAGACAGATAAATCCACGAGGACCATTGCATGGTCACTGAGAAGTGGATTATGGTGAACCTTTACACTCTTGCATAGCTGCGGAGAATCTGTTATGACTAAATCCAGTATAGTAGCCGATTTATTATTTACGCGTGTTGGCTCTTTAACAAGCTGAGTTAGGCTTAGGTGATTGAAAAATGTTATGACCTCCGGCGCTGGCGATACATTAGGCTTAAGAAGATCAACATTAAAATCTGTCAGAATAAATAAGTGATGAAACGCTGCAAAACTATTTATTGATTCACTAATAGCGTCAATAGCATCCCCCACTGACACGCGTGTTTTCTCTGTTGCATCTGGTCGGTAGATGGTGCCTATTACCATACGACCAGCGCCCGGTAATCTTGTTTCTATCCACATTAAATTTGCTCCAACGGTGACACGGGATGGTCCAGTGTACGCGTGCGCAGACCGCGCCGTATATAAAATCCTATGCCACCACCTCGGTGTCCACTTGGACGGTGGCTCAGCCTGATGGTATAGCCAGGTATTTTAGGAGCGTCAAGTTCTTGTCCTTTTTTCAACCAAGTCTCGTTGAGCGCGATTACGTCTGGTTTATGCATTTTCATAACGTGTAAAAACTCATCTTGTCCAGTGTTCATTGATCTAACATTTAGAAGACCTAACTTAAAGTTATTATTCCGTTTTTTAGACATCTTTAAACTGATTAATAGTCAGACAAACCCAAACCAGTCCTGTCATTGGCATAGATAAACAATATTGTAATACAGAAAATAATAATGAAAAATAATAATACAGAAAAATGTCCCTTGGGGAGTAATCGTCAGCTACATACTGGTTAATACAATTCTTTATCATTTCATTCAGCTGACACATGGGAACAAGGTATTCTAGAATCTCATAATCCACACAGAGTAGAAAAATCGCAGTTGGACTGCACACTAACAAAAATTCGATTGATTCGTAAATTATATATAGAGCCACCAACACTATCTCTAACCATACATGCATACACCAGTTCCTATTAATTTGACGCACAAACTGCACTGAGACCAAAAACACGAACTAGATCATCTTCTGTGCGCAGTCGATGCCGTGGTGCACCTTGACTTTGGCGCACATACACCCTGCCCTCCCTCGACCAAACAAATCGCCAGTTGGCTCGTTTCGTGATATCTCGTGCACGACTGAAGATTTGCCTGTTGGTTCGAGTCAGCCGCTCATTGACATAAAACCGGCGTGGCGGTCCAGTTAAGTCGATACCTTCTGTAGTGGCGCCGCGGCGGACCCGCGCCGCCTGCAGCATCTCGTCACGTATCACGCGCCTTGCCAGCCGTACCACAATGTGTCGCGGGCGTGTTGTTGCTAGCCCACCCAATAGTTCCGGAGGGTGCCCCACTCTCCTAGTGCTAACTACATCCCTCTCTTCGAGACTAACACCCAGTTTATTCGCGATGTTGATGACAATGTGTGGCAATCTTTCTCCTTTCTCTTCAGGTATGCACAAAAGCTCGATATCATTCAACAGCAACTCCTGATCGCGCTCGTTGATGTCAGCCTTTAGCCGCTCCACAGTTGCAAGGAGCGAGCCATCTATGGCTTCTTCACCTCCATCAAAGCGGCGCTCCAACGTGTTAATGCGCTCCTCGAGCTTGTTGACCCGACTTTCACAGTTATCCATCCGTGATACCAACTTAGACATAGTTTGATTCAGTGCTTCCATTTGCTTTCTTGTTGCAGCCAATTCCTCGCGAAAGAGTCGTATTTCCGTTACAAAAGACCCTGCATGAGATAATTCCGCGGTCTGATCAAGAGCAGTGGTATTCAAAGCACCCAGTATGGACTCATCCATCTGATCTGGCGGACTCAACAAGGCATCTGTTCTGTTTCTTCTTTGAGTGATATTCGAATTAACATCTTTTACTGAGATCGATGCGCGCACCGGCGTGTCTGTATTATCTCCTCCTTTGGGCTGTTTACATTTACACTCTTGGCACACACAGGTTAAGGCTGTCGGGTCTGAGGTGCTCACTACGTCCGCGCCGTAGAGGCAACCTGTATGAAGTAGGTTGGTGCAGTTAGTACAGCTGAAGTATGCGTCCTTCTCCACGGTCTTGCAACAGACTGAGCAAAGGTCGCAGGAGCCGGACATTCTATCGTCTGCTATGGTGGTTTGTCGTTTCATAGTTTAACAGGAAACAAAAAAAAAAAAACGAAGTTTGTATACTGTGGATCGAACTCACAGCTCAATCAGTGATCACGTTAGACGTAGCACGTTAACCACTGCGGCAATTGGTCTTTAGGACACAAGTTCAATTTTGCGTTGCTATTCAGACACTTGTCTGTATTTTATTGACTGAGGGCAGCTCAGAGCCAACACCTGGGTTCAATGACCGACCTTAATTGTGTGATGGGTGACGAGTTGACGACAGTAAATCGTTGCGTTCTATGCGGTGTTTCTCGAGGAATGCGCTTTAGGTAAATCGCCAATATTAAACGAACGCTTGCACTTCTTTTCTTATTATCACTTTTAACACTTCTTGGATAACCCACGATCGATATTTTACAAACTTTACTACTATTGATAGCTTTTGAACATACTTTATGAAATAAATAAACGGAGCGATCAAAAATGCGGTGCTCACTTTACGTCATGAATCACTCAATTAACTAATCACAGAGTGTTTTACTCTTCCGCGCATTCTGCGATCATTTCGTTGGGAAAGACAACGTGAATTTGCAGGAAGCGATACTTCCTAAGGCTAAGGCTGAGCTTACCAAGGCGGGCGTGAGCGGCGCGGTGATGGAGCCGATGCGGCCGACCATGGAGGAGAAGGCGAGCAGCGAGTGCCGGTGCTCCGTGGGGTACAGCTCAGACGTGAATAGGTACAGCGACGTAAACACCACTGAGATGCCGAACTTGCCCACTAAAAACAGGACCAGCCGCAGCGTCGACAGATCTGTAGACGGAGTAAACATCGGAGTTAGATGATAGCTGAAGATAAATCAATCAATTTACTTGTGGTCTAATACAGGTAGGTATTAGACCACAAATACCTAACAAATAAAAACTAGCCAAGAAAGTGTGAGTCGGACTCCCACCAGAATGATATTACCTATTTCGAAAAGGTAGGGTTGAGGTAGAGGGGCAGGAAATACAATAAGTCGACGAGTACACTTACCTGGGCTAGACTAGCATAGTCTCCTTCAAAAACAGGCAAGAAAAGGAGATCCATCGTCGTATCGACAACGCCTGAAAGAGCTACTAGTCAACGAAAGTGCTGATGAAAGGCGAGCTTCCGCTAGCCCTGAAGCGTAAGCTAGTTGACTCCTGCATTCTGCCCATCCTAATCTACGGTGCTCACACCTGGTATTGACCGAACATTAGAAGTCCAAACTCAAGGTTTGCCAAATGGCAATGGAGCACAGCTTGCTAAGCGTAAAAAGGTTTGATACACTACGCTGCGCGACAAAACCAAGATAACTAACTAACGTTGTAGGCGGAGCTGGGCTAGCCATGACAATTCAATTCAATTCAATTTATTTCAACATAAAGAATTTACATTCTGTTTGCTGAATGTCAAAGTACAATGTAACATGAAAGTGAAAGCCGCCGCCAGGCGTATGGATCCGGAAAGGTGGCCAAAAATCATCACTGATTAGGTACCGTGCGATGGCTACCGGCGACGTGGCAGGCCAAGGCGGAAATGGCGTGACGACCTGACCAAGTATGGCCTGGGTGGGAAGAGTCGGCCAGAGACAAGGAGTAGAAGAGTAGAAATCTGAAGGGGAGGGCTTTGCCCACCAGAGGGACACGGTCGCGGCTAATTAGAAAAATAGAAGGAAACCCTACAAGCTATAGACAGATGTCTAGACACCAGGTAAATCTGTCCACCGAATGCAAACCTTGCATAGAACACGCAAAGGCTTATTCAGTAAAAAGGATTATTATGATTACACTATTTTTATTTTTAATGCACTAACCCGTGCTAAGGAACAAATTTAAAAACCTAGTTAGAGGCTAAAAATTTCACCCATGCCGGGACTCGAACCCGCAACCTCTGGCTATCCGTACCAGCGCTCTACCAATTGAGCCAATGGGCGACTCACGGCATCAGTGAAATTTCGAACCTCTTTACAATATTCTCTGTATTACGTACAGGCAGCGACATCTGACTTAAGCAAATTGCATTACTTACAGCCCCGACTACCTACTTTGCAGTTAGGTTTTAACATCGGAACGATATCACTGTACCCACATGATTACACTATTTTTATTTTTAATGCACTAACCCGTGCTAAGGAACAAATTTAAAAACCTAGTTAGAGGATTATTATGGCAATTACTATATAAATAGTGTTACGAGTATTCGTCGGCACTAAACTGATTTCACAACGACTTAATCATGGTTATTATCTAAATATGTTGTTTAAGTTGCTAACGTTTTTGATAAAGCATTCTATGTGCGACTTAATTTTTTGTGTAGCCATATTTAGATGAGTCTCACTGCGAGGCACAGACCTACTCTCAGAGAGAAAGAGAGTATGTGCTTAATTACCACACGTACCAACCGCGGATTGGCAATTTCGAGTGCTGAGGTAGTTGAACACTTCAGACACTCAGGTTTCCTCACAACGCTTTCCTTGAACGTCGCCGAGTGGTAGGTATTGCTACTATATCTTCATAAGTGTATATAACTTAGAAATCAGTAATTATTACATGCTTATTTTCACAGAAATTTTCTAGTCGTTGAACGTAAGCGGTTCTAAATACCCATTTTAGAGGTATACAGGTTAACCTGGTTACACTATTTTTATTTTTAATGCACTAACCCGTGCTAAGGAACAACAGAGAATATTGTAAAGAGGTTCGAAATTTCACTGATGCCGTGAGTCGCCCATTGGCTCAATTGGTAGAGCGCTGGCACGGATAGCCAGAGGCTGCGGGTTCGAATCCCGGCATGGGTGAAATTTTTAGCCTCTAAATAGGTTTTTAAATTTTTTCCTTAGCACGGGTTAGTGCATTTAAAATAAAAATAGTGTAATCATGTGGGTACAGTGATATCGTTCCGATGTTAAAACCTAACCGCAAAGTAGGTAGTCGGGGCTGTAAGTAATGCAATTTGCTTAAGTCAGATGTCGCTGCCTGTACGTAATACAGAGAATATTGTAAAGAGGTTCGAAATTTCACTGATGCCGTGAGTCGCCCATTGGCTCAATTGGTAGAGCGCTGGTACGGATAGCCAGAGGTTGCGGGTTCGAATCCCGGCATGGGTGAAATTTTTAGCCTCTAAATAGGTTTTTTTAGGTTAACCTGGGTGAAGGTTATATAACAGTTACAGTAACTTTAACAAAATCTTGCCTTCGCAACGGAGCAAAACCTGGCCAGGTGCCATGTAGCCACGTGCAGTGGAGGATTATGTATATAGAAGGATTGTTTTGCGTCTGCTTTAGTTAGTTAGTTAGACCTAAGATTTCCGCACTTAGCCTCATAGTAAGGCCATTGTACGTAGCAAGCGCTGAGGTACGTTAACACTTCAGACACTAGGGTTTCCTTACAATGTTTTCCTTCACCGTCAGCGAGTGGTATTGCTACTATAATTTCACACATGTACATAACTTATAAAACAAAGTCATTGGTACATGCCGGGGTTTGAACCCACGACCTCCCGATTGAGAGGCCGGCGTTCTACACCGCTCCGCTACCACCGCCCTGCATCTGCTTTATAGGAGTTACCAAAGTAATTTTATTACGATTTTTTTCGCCTATTACGCCGCCTACTTAGCCGCGTTAATTTTTCTTTTAATGTGCAAGTACTACCCTGATTTGTCGGTTGTTTCTAAAACAACCGTTGAGCCGGAACAGAGGGAGCGCACTACACTAACAAAAATTATTAATATTTTTGAAACGATTCCCTCAATCGAAAAGAAATACTTTTTTACACTCACAACCAACCATCGAGGAACTCTTAGACGAAGGCGAAAATATAAGAGTTCCTCGGTGACTACGTTATCATCGTTATCAACCCTTGTATGTCCCCACTGCTGGGGCACGGGTCTCTTCCTGCATCGCAAGAAGGTTAGGCCATACTCCACCACGGGGGCCAAGTCCGGGTAGGTGGAGGATTGTAAGACAGTGGCGGGCCTTACTGTCAGAAGTCATCAAGCCGCCCATAAGGCCTCTGACATGGCTTAACGACTTCCATTACGTGACAGCCGGCACCAACGGCTTAACGTGCCTTGCGAAGCACGGAAGCGCTCGGAAAAATGCCACTAGCGGTAGTCACGGGACGCTCACCCATCCTGTACCTGACCGCGCCTGTTGTTGCTTAACCAAGTGATTGATTCCAATCACTCGGTTCGCCTAGGCCACGAGCGCTTCAAGGTGACTACAGAACCCTTTAAATCTACTTAATTACTTGACGTAAATGTCACGTGCGAGCGCATTATCTACATAGAGTAATCAACATTCTTGTTATGCATTTATTACGTATTTATTTAATGATTTAGTTTAATATCGCGTCTGCGATAAACTAAATCATATCAGAGACGTTTATCCTGAAGCCAAGTACTTTAAGTTGAAGAACAAAGGCTCAAGGATTTAAATATTTCAGAGATAAAGGTTATCTTATCACTTGCTTATAATCCAATACCGAAGTAGTTAATTTATTATACATATGAATGCAGTTAGCTGATTATTATATGTTATTTATAAACATGCGTAAACACTGCAGGAACATGGTAGGTGGCAGGGCAGGAGACTCACTCTCTCTCTCTTAGAGCCTTCTCTGAGAGAGAGAGAGAGAAAGAAAGCCAGAGTATGAACTAAATTACCACGCGTGCCCATCTAAGATTTGCAATTTCACATGTTGAGGTTTGAGAACACATCAAACACTCGCGTTTTCTCGCGATGTTTTTCTTCAAAGTTCATTATAGGTACATAATGAAAGAACGACTTTAGCAAGAACGGTAAAATGTTACGTGTGTGTGTTCTCACACATCTAACTGTAAGGGAAAAAGTTTACAACTATTTTGAAATTGACAGAGGTGCATATGGTGCATACACACATTAAGTCACATCTGCATTATACTATTTTTATTTTTAATGCACTAACCTGTGCTAAGGACAAATTTAAAAACCTATTTAGTGGCTAAAAATTTCACCCATGCCGGGATTCGAACCCGCAACCTCTGGCTATCCGTGCCAGCGCTCTACCAATTGAGCCAATGGGCGACTCACCGGTATCAGTGAAATTTCGAACCTCTTCACATCTGCATGCCGGAGGAGATACACCGCAGATAGTACATAGCAGAGACCAGAATTTGCAACAAGCCACGATCCTGACAAACCACTCTTCATCAACATTAGTCATTAAAGGCACCCAAGCCAATTTCGGGTACTTTTGTCCAATACATACATCGCCAATTTATCAAACCTTCGGTCAGCTAACATCGAATGCAAAATATACGAATTGACTACAAAAGATGCAACAGTTGACTAACCATTAGAGACGAACGAGAAGGCTATGTTGCAGGCAGCACTGAGCAGGAACCCGCAGGACAGCGTGGGGCGGCGGCCGACGCGGTCAAGCACGAGCACGGACGTGTAGAAGCCGGGGATCTCGACGGCGCAGATCAGGATGAAGTTGAGGTACATATTGCCCGAGAGACTTGTGGAGTTGATGGACAGCCCGTAGTACACGAAGGTGGTGGTGATCCACCAGACGGGCGTGGTGAGCACGCGCCGCCGGAGCACGGGGGAGCGCAGGATGGTTTGTATCAGGCCTGCTGAGGGCGCGCTGCCTGCCTCCTGCCAAATTGTTATCATACTTATAGTCAAAACCACCGCGGTACTAATGCTAGTCCCAAAATTGCACATAACATAACATTACATACATTGGCCCCACACTAAGTAGGGTACCCTGTGTCGTGGGAACCAGAAACAACGACATCACAAAACATGTAAACATCCAAGACCTGGGGTTTTTTGTCCCCAGCCGGGGATCGAACCCGGGACCTCTTGCATGATAAGCAGACGCGCTACCGCTGCGCCCACAGATGCCGTCTATTACATATTTAATATTTTTTTATGACATATTTTAAATTTTCGCGACTTGTACACATATAATATTTTCGGGGCTTAATCGCGTAGTAATTTATTGCTATTTTACCTCGACGTTTCGACGACGTTACAGTCAGTATTTTTTTATGATTCGCCATGCTCATACTTAATTAATATTAAACTTTTCTAATCGCGATTATTTATTAGGTAATTACGCTTTACTTGATAAATAATCGCGATTAAACCGTGTAATATATAACTATGCAAATATTTACTAGGATGTTGAACATCACTAGTAAAAATACTTAGGCCATACATACGAGCTTTGCGAACGGTAATCTAACTCCTTATAACTCCACAAAAGCAATAAGTGTACCAATAAGACAGTGAAACGAAACCAACAAATAAGTTTAGTTGGGTTATGAGTAAGCGTTAGTAACAGAGTGGACAGACAGGCCCATTAGAAGCGTGAAGCCTTGAGTTGAAATCCCGTCACGTGTGAGGCCAGATAACATGAAGCATCAACAGAAACGAGACATTTTGAAGCTTAAGATTCTAAATCATTTTTTTTGTAATAGCAGTGGCTTTACTACTACAACCCTCGAATTAAAGCCTCTCTAATTAAAAAGCAAAAAAATATATAAGTTCTAATTATAGATAGATATTGTATAGAATCAGGCGTTACTTTGCGGAAATCCATAATAGCACTAAAAAGGTAAAATTACTTTGATTTTATATAGATAGATCGTATGTTAGTATTATGAATTTAGGTATAGGTAGGTATTAAACATAATTACAACTACGCAATTAACCAGGCTTGATCAATATCTCTAACGTCTCATTGACAGTTTAAATTAAACCCGACATTTAAACTTTCAATAAGTTGTCAATATCACAATCGAATATAACATTAAAAAGTTAAAATTACTTTGCTAAATTCCGCCAAAAATCCCACAAGCACCATGCGGTTAGCTAATGCACCGCCCTCCCTCCCACTTTTTCAAGCAGAAGCAAGACACGAACACACCACCACTAACACCAATACTTGTGTGAGAAAACACGCGACGCGTTTTTTAATTGGTGTTGGTGGTGGTGTGTTCGTGTCTTGCTTCTGCTTGAAAAAGTCCTCCCACTTTTCCCGAGGGCGGTGCATTAGCTAACCGCATGGTGCTTGGGGGATTTTTGGCGGAATTTAGCAAAGTAATTTTAACATTGCAATAGATAGATATTGTGACTACCTGTAGCGATTCCACATTTGGATGTATAGATAATTATAAATTATCAATCATACGGAGAAAAAGGTGTGATAAAATAAAAAAATAAAGATATGGGAAGTGGCATTTTTCAATTTAGGGTTTGCAAAATATTAAGTTTTAAAGTGTATAGTCTAAGCAATTTCTGTCAAAACTGCCTTAATGAAGTTGGTATTGGTTTAAAATAGGTAGTACTGCACTTAGCACTTCTTGTCGCACTTGGCCGGATTTTTCATATTATTTTGATTGGCTTTTAATTTTATAGCCATTTTATTTTGTTGCAATTTATTACACGTATTGGAAAATTATTCAATGAATTACCAGCTGCTTCTAGTACAATTTGTAATTTGCTCTTTCATACGCAAGAATAGTTAGAATCTCTCCTGACGCAAGTCCTTTGTATGAAATAATATGACGGTAGATTAGTAATTATCTGAACTTAAATAACATAACATTTACATACAGCACATACATTGTTCTAGCCCCACACTAGGATACCCTTTGTCGTGTAAACTAGAAACAACGACATGACAAACATGTAAACATCCAAGACGCGGCCGTTTTTTTTGTTCCAGCCGGGATTCGAACCCGGGACCGCTTGCATAGTAGGCATACGCGCTACCGCTAGCGTAGCGTGTCAAATAAAAGGAAAAATAACGTACCTTCTCCGGTGGCGGCGGAGGGTTGGTCAAAGCGTAAATCGACTGGTCGCTGATCTCCGTCCTGTTAGTTTTGGCGACTTTCTGAAGCACACGACGCGCTTCCTCGAACTTGCCCTTCGATAGCAGCCAGCGCACACTCTCCGACAAGATCCAGTAATAGCTGGTGGAGAGAATGATTTATTGTGCCACTGCGAGATTTACTGGCTGTTTCAGAAAGACTCGGCGAAATTTTAATTCATTAAATTTAATTTAAAAAACCTATTTAGAGGCTAAAAATTCCACACAAGCCGGGACTCGAACCCGCGAACTCTGGCTAACCGTACCAGCGCTCTCCCATCTGAGCTAATGGGCAAGTACCGGCATCAGCGAAATTTCGAACCTCTTGACAATATTCTCTGTATCATTTACAGTCAGCGACATCTGGACATAGTAATTTGCATCACTTGCAGACCCGAGTACCTACTTCCAACCTGAAATGAAATGAAAATGAAATGAAATGAAATGAAAAGGTTTTGTTCAAAGTAGCGCAGATACTGCGGCTTAATGAACGTTACAAGTTAAACTAGGTGTCCATTTCAAAATCTAGATCATTTTGGAGAAAAAATGGACAAAAAAACTCCAAACTTAGTCTTTTCAAATTCCTTAATTAACAGAATTTACACAGATACTACAAAACTCGTGAATTTTACATGCTTGAATTCCAGACATCATTGTCATCGAAATAATCCTTAATATTATAGTAACTCTTTTGGCACAAAGTGTACTTTACACATTTTTTGAACCGCGCTTCAGTCAAACTTAATATATCTTCAGGGATTTTATTGTAGAAGCGTATACAATGCCCCATGAAGGATGTATTAACTTTTGCCAGCCTAAATCTTGGGATCAAAAGTTTATGTTTATTTCTAGTATTTACATTATGATGCCTACCTGCAGTTTTAAAGTTGCTAATATTTTTCCTGACATACATAATATTTTCATAGATATACTGACTGGCAACTGTCAGGATGTTTGTTTCTTTAAAGAATTCTCTTAACGAGTCTCTACTGCCTAGCTTATAGATGAATCTGATTGCTCTTTTCTGCAAGACGAAGATGGTCTCAATGTCCGCTGCCCGTCCCCACAATAGTATGCCGTAGGACATGATACTATGGAAGTAACTAAAATAAACGAGCCTGGCAGTTGCGACGTCAGTTAGTTCCCTAATTCTTTTAACAGCATATGCTGCAGAGCTAAGCCTATTTGCCAATTTTTCTATATGAGGACCCCATTGAAGCTTTGCATCAATTGTGATACCTAAAAATACAGTATCTTCGACAAGGTCTAGTTTGTCCCTTCCCAATATAACTTTGCTGTCAACTACTTTGACATTTGGTAGAGTGAACTTTATACATTTTGTCTTTTTTGAATTTAACAATAAGTTATTAGACGTAAACCAGTTTAGTACCTGAGAGAGAGCAGCATTAGTATTGTCAAGGTCATCTTCTTGTCTCTTAATTTTGAAAATAAGTGACGTGTCATCTGCAAATAGTACTATCTCTGACATATTTTGAACCATGAACGGCAAATCATTTACATATACGAGGAAGAAGAACGGCCACAAAATCGATCCCTGTGGTACTCCTATCCTGACCTCTGACCCTGAAGATTTAGTTCTATTTATATCAGCTCTTTGAATTCTTCCTTCTAAATATGATGTCATAAGTTTTAGGCTATTCCCGTTTATACCATAGTGCTTTAATTTTAAAAGAAGTGTTTTATGGTCAACGCAATCAAATGCTTTTGACAAGTCACAGAATACGCCTATAGCATCCTTGCGATCTTCCCATGCACTAAATATATGTTTAACTAACATGACGCCGGCGTCCGTTGTAGAGCGCCCTTGCGTAAAGCCGAATTGCTGACCATGGAGAAGTTGATAGTCATTGAAGTGTGTAAGCAGTTGACCTAGAACTATCTTCTCGAATATTTTACTCAAAACGGGTAGAACCGAGACTGGTCTGAAATTTGAAGGATCTTGCTTATCAACACTTTTAAATAAAGGAACGAGCCTACTATATTTCATTAGATCTGGGAATATACCCTCATCTAGACATTTGTTAAAGATTCTGGCTAAATAGGGTGCTAGGGTGTCGATTACTGAGCTCACTACTGTTACTGACATACCCCACAAATCTTCAGTTTTTTTAAGCTTTAGCTTTTTAAAAGATTTAATCACGGTATGAGCTTCAATATAATCAAACGAAAAATCGTGATCGCATGGGGGGACATTGTCTTTCAAAATAGTTTCAGCAAGAGCTGGAGAAGAGTCTAAAGGAGCTGTCGTTATAATTGGAACATTTGTAAAGAACTGTTCAAAAGCCGCAGCAATAGATTCATTTGAGGTTATTAATTTATTATTTATGTTAAGTGCAAATTCGCGATCTCCCAATTTGGATTTACCAGTTTCCTTATTTATAATAGCCCAAATTGTTTTAGATTTATTAGAAGATTGAAGAATTTTTGATTTTATATACTCGCATTTTGCTTTGTGGCAGACGGCCTTAAATAATTTTGAATATAGTTTTACATACTGTATAAAACTGGGGTTGTATGTATATGTTTTTTTCTCATACAGTGAATAAAGTGTGTCCCTACTTTTTCGGATGCCTGCTGTGGCCCATTCACTAAATTGTAATTTATTTTGTTTGCAGAATATCTGTTTTAATTTAAAAACTTTTTCAAAACTGACCGAACTAAGCATGAGTATTCACCTGATGATAAGAAAGCCGGGAATATGAAGCGCCAAGAGCATGTACCGCCAAGGCTGTATGAGCCAGGCTACGCCGCCCAGGACGATCTGCCCTACAGAGAACATCGACGACATTGTGGCGCTCGTAAACACGCGGTACTTCGGCCCGACCATCTCCGTTGCTGGAACATAATATCAAGTCAGTCACCTTTTTGATGTTCATTTTTAACACCTAGTAGACCAAAGAATTGAAGTAAAAATAGCATTCCATTACTCAGTAATCATTAATATTATTGTCAATTGTTTATTGAATGACAGAAAGATTACTTTCTTAAGGTGTATATGTATCCCTAACATTCCAACTTTCAGGCGCGATGCCACTGGCATTTAATTTGTCTTTCTAACAGAGATTCCTGCCCGTTGACTTTCGCACTCTGTGTGACAGATGGGACGACTGCTATACTCAAACAGTTGTCATCGGAACCTTCACTGCGGTCTTTCGAGAATTGGTATTTCAAAATCGTTGTCGAAAACAAAAAAGTCGCAAAGCCCTGCAAGTTATGAGGTTGCCGTCGTCGATGAGAAGGACACTATAATCATGATAATCAAATACTAGTAGTTTAAGAACAGGTGTCTGCTGTATGGGAACATCAAGTTACTTGAAATGGCATATTCTTACCGAAGACGTAAGAAGAGCTGAAGGTGCCCGCTCCCAGCGTGGTTTGTAGCAGTTGGAAGGCGAGGTACATGGCGTAGCTGTTAGAGAAGGCGCGGATGAGTCCCATTACGGACAGATTGAAGACGCTGACGACGAGCGCCACGCGCCGCCCCCAGCGGTCCGACACGTAGCCCGTGAACGGCAGCACCAGCAGCGTCCCCACACTGCTGAGCGTGCCGGCCAGCGCGCGCAGCCACTCTTGGCACTCCAGTCCGAACTGGGAAAATTAGTTCGATTTGATACTGCTGTTTTTCTATCAAAGCAATCGATTGGGGATGGTGATAGTGTTTCTAATATACAAAATTTTAAAACACAATCTTTTCCATGCGTTCTTAAAAGTAACTCGTTGGACTATTTCGACAAAAATTCAAGTAAGTGTCTGTACGATCTCTCAATCATGTGATCGGCTTGAAATCAAACAAAACATTATTTTGTCCGATCGGAACGGGAAAACTTCTATTTGAACCGTGACTTTTAAGACCCATAACGAAGAACCTAATACTATTAACCTGGTACTAGACAACATCTACTACCAATACCCTTTTTGGCGTTATCTAGACCTATCTTTTTTATTGGGTTCACGGCCATGGGGACTATTAACGTAATTGAGAGATTACACACTCTTTGCAAGTTCGATATGTAAAAAAGATACCTATTTTTTTTCTCGGTGGCGCTACTGTTAGATTCCCATAAGTTAAGAGAGTTCTTAATTTGTTTCATTTGTTATATCTTTGATTGGTCACCATGGTGACCATAGGTGAGTTTCCAAAGTAATTATGTGGAGGTTATTATTGGGTTCTTCTGGCACAATTTGCAAATTCATGTTTTACCTATTCTTAGTATAGGTGAAGTTACATACGTTCAGGAGATCAACTCTTGTAAATTCAAAGTTCTTGTAAATAACAAATAGAAACTGAATCAGTATAAACTCACATCGTAGACCACGGAGTTGGTCCTCCCGTAGACGTAACTCTCGCAGCTAATCGTGGAGCTCTGGTCGAAGAGGCTGGCGGGGCAGACGTCAATCGTGGAGGCATTGCCGGCGGCCACGGGGGCGAAGCGCTGGCAGCTGGACCAGCCGTTGGACGTCTCGGGCACCGCCGCGCCGATCCACTCGGGCTGCACTACGGGCGAGGCGCCGTCGCACTCGGGGATGGCGCATCTGTCGGTAAGTATTGTGATCAGCTTTACTTTCCAAACAAGTGTGACTCTACTTATAAAAAAGTCGGACCAAAACTCAAATAATCGAAAACTTGAAAGTGGTTTTTCTACTTGATAAATAAATACAGTCAGTTAGCTTTTAGAATATAGAGGTATATTCTAATCAGACAGAATCGGATATATTCTTGTAATAAAAATATCGGGACTAATATGACACTTAATTAAATAAACTTAATAAGAAAAGTTTTATACAGAGCAGAAAGACCCGCGGACCGCGGACGCACAACCGCCCCAACTGGCTAATAATGATTCTAATAGATTCAAGTTTGTGTCGAGATATTTTTGAAAAGTATCTTTTTTTAAATAATAAACAAGCGTATCACAATAGCTATCATACTGTTAACATAACATAACACTTACATACAGGCACATTGCTTCTGGCCCCACACTATGATACACTGTGTCGTGGGAACCAGAAACAACGACATCACAAACATGTAAACATCCAAGACTTGCGGTTCCCCAGCCGGGGTTCGAACCCGGGGCCTCTCGCAAGGTAGGCAGATGCGCTACCGCTCCGCCACAGAGGTCGTCAATTTGGCGTGTTAAGGCACGTTAATTTGGCAATGGCTTTCAAACCACGCCATGGTGTAGAAGTAGCGAAAGAAAGGCACCTGTGCGGGATAGCGGCTGCGGAGAAAATGTACTCGCTCATGAAGGCACTCATGATGATGGGGAAGGTCACCAGTAGAATACTGTATATCTGGAAGCGACCGAACTGGCCGAGCTCGTTCACCAGCACATCGTCAAGGTCCATCGCCTTCGCCGGCGCTGCCTCACTGCGCTTCCGTGTCTCCGCCATACTCCTGCTGAGAGAACTGCGATTTTAGGGACGTAGTAACCACTGCCGTTAGTATATAACTGGCTGCAAAGATCATGACAGCAGAATGCTAGTGAAAGAATATTTTATCAGAATCTTATTCGTAGTGAAGGAAAATGTCAAGTTTTTAATAAAAATATTATGCATCGGGCAATCTCTCCATACCTGGTGCTTTGCGAGCGCTTCTGTGTTGGAACAGAAGCGATGCCCACGGTCGATCGCTCCCAAATGTAATTAATTCACACAAATAATTAAGAGATTCCATAAATCAACTGTTCCTTGATTAGATATTCGGATAATAGTGATAAATAATCGATATAAGTTATAGGTAGGTATGTTTCTTAGTAATACGATTAGGATTATTTTATCCATAAAATCAAATAGGTCTCAGGGGATTTATTCATGCGCGGTGTTGAACGCACGCACAACGACAACAAATACAATCTAAAAAACGGTCAAGTGCGTGTCAGAGCACTCGCATTGTAGGGTTCCGTAGAACTACCCGCTTTACTCTAACGACTTCATCAAAGTAATTTTTAAATTCAAAGTAAAATTTCTTTAAAATAACATTCTAATGTTTGGAATTTCACCCCTATGTCACCTGCTGCTAGTATATAATATTTAGAATTAAGCCCGCCAATCATATAATTTCTACTGATGTATCAGTAGAAAATTATAAAATTAAGTTTTTCTTTTGTAAGTAGGTAGACTATTTCTCGTTAACATGTAAAACCTACTTAGCTGTGATGGTTTTTCTTTCAACTTCATTATATGCGTGCTGCGTTTATTTCTTTGCCGTTTCTGCAATCAACCGTAGAGGGGGCGGGGGCTTAATATTTCACAAATAGATCCCTAAATAGTAAAATGCTTATTTTACGTTATAGAGAATGTAAGTAAAATATTACCCTAATTTAGGTGTAGGTACACCCAAAATTATTTTTTTAATTTATTGTAACGTTTTTCGGTGTGATTAATATGTGCACATATGCATCGTTTTAGCTTTGCAGTACTAATTGTGTTTGAGCTTAGCTGCAGGCTGCGGACAGACAGAGAGGCGGTCGGACACGGTGACACTCTAAGGGTTCCTTATTGACCACGAAACCCTAAAATGTGATTTCGTGATTGAGATTCACAATCCCTTAATGTTTGTGTGATAAAGACAATATTTATCATATATTTTGTAGAATATACCTATGATAAACATTGTAAAATTCATACATTTTGTAAAATTCAGATTTTAAATAAGACACAGGATCCAGACTTTACACAAATTGTACCTACTAGTGCTTATTGTATTGCGTTTACCATTTGTAACTATATACAACACTTGATTTGTGTATTGAGAAAACAAACATATTTTGTATTGTTTGTATTGATATTTATGTTTGTATTTACTGTAGCAAACGAACAAATAACACTATTGCAACCCACGTGACTGAGCAAGTGAACTAAAGTTCAGCGGCTCCTAGTCGGACGGTAATCACTGGATTGAGCGACACGACACAATACTAACGTTATTTCGACGGAACTACGTCCAAGTCTGATGAGAAAGAAATAAGGAACTACTTAATTCTTCAGACATTTATATCCAACTGCGGCGGAGAACAAAAAGCGGCTAGTATGCAGCTCGTAAGTATATAAGTATGTCCGATTCTATGTTGCCTTATAACTCTTTAACCAATGACCAGATTTTGGCAAAATAAATCTCAAGCGATTCATTCGTCCACCTGAAATCAGCTAAAATAAAAAATAAAAAACTAGCCACCTGACCGGTGAGCATTAACTTTCCGCCTGCTTAGTGTAGTTAATTCAATTCAATTTATTTATTTCAGACAATTATTAGTCCACATTTACATTTTAAATATAATATTTGTGTTAGTAATAGTCTTATAACTATATTAAAATAATACAATTCAAATCAACGAAGAAAGTGATTGTTATTTTTAAAACAATCACCCTCCCCGCTGGGCGACCTTCAGGAAACTATTGCTATTGCTACGTTCAGCTGTCGGGTAATTGATTATATTTTATTATTTCAGTGTTTTATCTTGGTTTTATTGATGTGGTTTTAACGTTTCGGTGCCGCCTTCAGTAATATAGTCTAGTAGATGTAAGATTGAAGTAATCGCGATTATTTATTAGGTAAAATGTAATTACGCTAATGCTCTACGTAGTCTACCTGTATGATGTATTGTTTTGGTTCAGAGTGCAATCCAGCTACTGTGTGGTGTGCCAACGTTAAGCAGAGTCACGCAATAAGAAAATAACTGAGACTTGATTTTAATTGGTGAAAACTTGAGATTCCCCGTTGATTAATTTATGATTTAAGGGTTTCCTACCTCAAAAGAAGAAACGCAAACCTTATACTGTCTATTTATCCTTACTTGTCCATTTTTGTACACAAGATTCTACCGATATAGTAGACTTTTTAGTCGAAAACTTTCATATTCCCATAAATGAGGTAACCCGGGACACTTTTTTAGATAACACGCTGCCAATTTTATAAATGAAATGTCCAGTTTTGTCATCAAATGTCAATTTTGAGGTTAGAATCTTGTTTACTAAATTTGACAAGTAAGGATAAATAGACTGTAAAATTCTCGCTTCCCTCGCATCCCTCGCTTTGTTGGCCGTCTGTCAGTCCGTCCGACTGTCTTTTAAAACCCTTCAAGACAAGATGGTACACCCATAGTACCATGTTATTATTTTTATTGCATAATAATATAATATCTTCCACACAATACAATGACACACAACACTTGACCAGGTCCCAAACTAGGATACCCTGTACTATAGTAACTAGCCAAGGGCGTCACAAACATGATACACCCAGACTGAGCCAACTTGTATAAATTTACGGCGGCCCCCGGTAGAAACCGAACCCACGATACTAGCATACTATGTCTGCGCCATCGCTTGCGCGGATTTAAGAATTGCACGTAGATTATGAATTATTTATCTAGCAGTCTGGCTAGCTGCCGCCATATGTGCACTTAAAACTTATGATAAGATAAGAATATTATTTATTCTACATCAGGAAAAATCCAACATAAATATTACAAAAATACGTACTGTATTTTGTATTTTGTAATTGGCGGCCTTATTACTTACTGCAAATTCTTCCATATAATCGACGATGGATAGTTCCCGAAGGACAAATGAGACAGCTTACTGCTTAATGATGTTGCTTACCTTTGACCAATACAACCTGATAAAAACGGCTCAACTGATTTAGCTGTTTTTTTTATATAAAATTTGTACCCTGTTTCATCCTTTATAAGAGTAAAATTAAAAAAATATGATTCACGTCCTAGAAGGGCAACGTCGAAGTTTTTATAATAATATTGGCCTTTTTGCATCTACTTAATGAGATGATTTATACAGCGTCCAGTGGTATCTTCACTCACACTAGATGGGTGAAGGGACCACTCCTTAAATTAATAATCAATACATAAACTCACGCACAAAATTCCAAAATAAAAGCTCGCCTACCCGACGGTTTCGGATACTTGTTAGGGTCTCTTACCAAAAGGGTAACAAACGGGACCCTGTTACAATCCATCCCTATTCCATTTATCATTCTATCTGTTCGTCTGTCCGTCCATCAGTTCGTCCGACCTTTAAAGGGATTTTTGAAACCGTAACAAGTTGCCAGTAGAAATTTTTACACATTGTTTGTATTTACCGCGGTCACAAAAAAATTTTTACATAAATAATAAAATTTAAAAATAAGGGAGTTATCTATACAATAATAATGATTTTTTGTCCTGTTTTTATTCATGCTCTATCGTAAAAACGGTAATACATCCCGGCATCATGGCAAAACTTGGCGTGATTATGGGTTAGTTAGTTAGACCTGAGATTTCCGCACTTAGTTTCATAGTTGGGCCATTGTACGTAGCAAGCGCTGAGGTACGCTAACACCTCAGACACTAAGGTTTCCTTACGATGTTTTCCTTCACCGTCAGCGAGTAGTATTGCTATTATAGTTTCACAAATGTACATAACTTAGAATCAAAGTCATTGGTACATGCCGAGATTCGAACCCACGACCTCCCGATTGAGAAGCCGGCGTTCTACACCGCTCATTACAATAAAAAACGAGCTAGTTTAGGACTCACTAAATACTTCACATATACCTAAACAAAACACTGATGTGGTACGGAACCCTCGGTGCTTTAAACTATACTCCAAAGCTAAAGCCTCACCTA
This sequence comes from Yponomeuta sedellus, assembly GCA_934045075.1. NCBI lineage: Eukaryota > Metazoa > Arthropoda > Insecta > Lepidoptera > Yponomeutidae > Yponomeuta > Yponomeuta sedellus. Next base: position 23,240,351 of record OW203735.1, read on the forward strand.
TTAAGACCATCAAATGTTCGTATGATATCTATTCAGAAAACATCTACACCAATGTTTATAGCTTCTAAAACAATACACCAAAATGTTTAGCTTGTATTAGCGCAAAACTGTCCACGGAGGGTCCACACAGTACTACTGCTTGCTACGTCAGTCGTAGCAATTACGTAGTAGTGGCGTAGCAAGTAATATTAAGTAAGTATTAACGCCCTACATACATAGTTGCAACCCGGTTCTAATTTAACAAATATTATAAAAAAAATACAATTTGTAGTATTTTACCAATATGACTATCTAAATCAGCAGCAATAATCTAAACTACTTTGACAAGGCATGGACGTATTCCAACGTTTTCGTAACCGGGAACTCTAAAAATTTCTCAGCTAAACCCATCATGTTCCCACCCAGGGTCCTTGATCTCTTCCCTAAAGAAGTTAAAGGTCAAATTCCAAGACGGAGGCCAAGTCCGGATTGGTGGAGGCTTGCCTTACAGTGGCTGGTCTTACTGTCAGAAGCTTTCAAGCCGCCCTAAGGCCTCAGACTTACCTTAATTACTACCATCTATGTACCACGGCAGCCAGCACCAACTACTTAACGTGCCTTGTGAAGCACGGAGTCGCTCGGAGAAATTTCACTAGCGTTAATCATAGACGGTTTACCCATCCATGCACTGAACGCGCTATATATTGCTTAAACTTCGCTATCGCTTAAGATCACTCAGGCAAATCTCTACCATAATAATTTTGAACGCAGCCGACGAACTAGGAAGAGGGTAGACAGATATGTCTGTCCTAAAAAACTGTCTTCAGTCTAACCGCGGCCATGGGGCTTGCAACAGTGCCGGAATATGCAAAACGCTAATAAATTATGAGTAACCGCGGCCAGAATTCTGTTTATTGTACAATTATGTCTAGGACTTATAGTACATTAAAAGAATTACAAAAATATTTAATTGACGAAATCGATAACTAAGTCGGCTTAGTGATTATTTATGTGTTTATATTAAAACCGTAAATTATTATATTATTTTTGTTGCACTAACCTGTAAGTCATTATTACTCCATTATTACTAACGTTTTTGACACAGAGTTTGAAAACAAGTCACTTTATATTTTGATATTCATGGACCAAGCTTTTGGTTCATGAATATCGATATATTCGGCTGTCAATCAATCAAAAAAGTGTTATTCAAAATAGCACAGAAACCGCGGTTTATTGAATGGGACAAGTTGAACTAGGTGTCCATTTCAAAATCTCGATCACTTTAGAGAAAAAATGGACAAGTAAACTATATACTTAGTCTTTTCAAAGTCCTTAGTTAACAAACTTACATAATTATTATAAAACACAGAGCTCATGGCTTTCATTCCAGACATAATTACCATTGTCAGACATCGTCGTAGTACACAAACTTAAATTTTAGTAACTTATTTCAGGAAATGCCCATTTTAGAAATATATCTGTATAATTACTGAAATATATACAAATGCAAATTCTCGTCTTGAATATGGCCCTTATATGAATATTTTACGCACAGGAAAATAAAATAGTCCCCTTGTCACTGATAACCCCTCCGGGATACAGACGTGAAGTTGTGTGTGTGTGTGTGTGAAAATAAAATGATTTTAATAAAATCGTATTGCGCCCCTAAATAAATGTTTTTATCTATCTATCTTTAAAAAGGTCTTACAAAGTAAGTAGGGTCAAGCAAGTTCTTCAATTTTAGTAAATGTTATTTTGACGAAACATTGAACCTTGTAACAGTCTTGCCCATTCTTGGTATGCACACAATTTATGGAATTTTAATACAAATTTTATGTCAATAATGTTTACCTTTTACGTGACGGACCAATAAAATGGCATGTTAATCGATGATGTTAAATGATAAACCACGGTAACTGTCTAAAAAGCAGTATTCACTGCTTTTATAGAAATATAGAAATATACACCAAAACGATAGATTAATAAATTAATTTAAAAGTGTGTAGATATAGTCACCTTTTTATTTAATAAAGTTCCAATCACAATAGAGCTTGCTCGAGTATATGAAATATACATCAAAACGATAACTTAATAAATTAATTTAAAAGTATACAGGTATAGACTATATAGTCACCTTTTTATTTAATGAAGTTCCAATCACAATAGCGCTTGTTCTTTGATAGAATACAAGCGACGCAGAGGTCAGGTTGAGGTGGATTCGATTAACACAACAGTGGGCCTGTACGAAAATGTGAGGGAAATAGTACCGATACGCGTTTCACTCTCGCCGAACTTAGGGCACTGATACGAGGTAAAGATAATCTCTGTCTGTCTGGCATGCATGACCGAGCCGTGCGCGCCGCAGTTCATTACTATACCCTATTTATTGAAGCTTGAGACAAAAGGTAAACACAGAAATAGTGATTCTCAAACTTTTACCGGAAGAAACAGCACGCTCGCGTCAACAAATTGGGAGAATGAAAATGGCGGTTATAACCCGAACGAAAATAAAATAGCATCTTTCAAATTAGAACGTTTGCATTACATTACATCTTTACTGAGCAGTGCTAGAATACGTTCAAAATTTGTGAAGCGCTGACTTTTTGGTTTATTTATAGTGCCCCAATTCTATTAAAAAGTTATGTAGTAAATTAAAATTTATATAAAATGCATTAAATTACACTATTTTTATTTTTTAATGCACTAACCCGTGCTAAGGAACAAATTAAGGAACAAATGCATTAAATACCAAATTGTGAAAACTAAATTTGATTTTTTTTTTTCAAACATATATATTTTTAAGCCACATCTGGCAATAAAGTGGCTTTTTCCGCATGCTGCGCGTACGGAAAAAGCCGCTTTCTGGCCAAGTGTAGACATAAAAAGATGTACACAAAACGGAAGGTAATAAAGAAAGCTCTCGATCGCATATTTACGTCCCTCGCTTGCAGCTCGGGCTGCCAACTTTTGCGATCTCTGCCTTTCTTTGTATTACAACCCTAGTTGTGTAATGTACTATTACGATACTTTTAACAATCAATGTCCATTTTTCTTTATTTTTTTTCTGATTAATAAACTTGGCATAATAAATTACCCTTTCTATTGATTGTTTACCTTTTGTCTCAAGCTTCAAAAAAATTTTTATAGATTTCTATAATAAGTGATTTAGTGAAAACGCTGTATTGTGTCAAGCTGCTGATCTAGGCACACAGCCGCAAGGTTTCATAGGTATGAGCTGTTCTATTAATCGAGCACAAGTGAACTTACGAGTACAGTCCTGTTTATAAATACCTACACGATTTCTCCAAAACACGCCTCAGGGATGGCTTAAATAATCTGTGTGTACCTAAATAATCTTTTCGTCTACCACATACCTACTAATTAAACTGCCTCTCAATAGTGTTTTAAGGAATCAAGTGTTTATGAACGTGACCGTTAGATTTTCGTTTGCTTTTGTTTTTCGTCATAATCATCTGCCCACCGTAGCCCAGAACTGGGTATAGTTTTTTTAGTTTTCACCCAATGGCTGACTTGTCAGACGATTCTTTGCTATCCGCATCCACTGAACTGCCGCTGTTTCAGCGACATGGTGCGACCAAAAGGATCGGACTATTGGCTATTATTTGTATGTCGTGTCAATGCAGATTTTCATACTAACGCTTCTTTCTCCTTGCTTTAATTTTATATGTAAATATTATTGGTAGATACAAGTTGGCCGTGAATTAGTTTAATCACAATCAATATTTCTTTGAATTATTTAATCTTTTTAATTATCTAATTGGTTGAAATATTTGTATTTTTTAGACGCAGCCGGCGGCGTCGCTTTCATTTGTGAAAACACACTTTTTTGAATGTGGGTGAGTTTTTATGCAATCACATCTAACCCAAATCTGCCTGTTGATAGTTTATGTGACTTCGACAATCAAACAATTTACGCTATAATCATCGTAGCTTAGTCTTAGTACATTAACACGGTGTGTCGTGCACCCTGCAACAGAGTCTGTGTTAACGTACTTGTATGTAGGAACCCGAGTTCTAGATTTTGGTCATCAGGCAAGAAAATTCTTCAATAAATTTTTCACCTACTATGTATTCGACGTACATTTCAAAGTCGATTAACCCACAGATTAGCAAATAGTAATAATAATAATAACTTCCACTCAACACAAACAACTTGACCTGGACCCAAACTAGGATACCCTGTACTATGGTAACCAGGCAAGGACGTCACAAACATGACCGTTCCGTTGTACCGCCTGGGAGGTCCTTTGCATCAGGTATGCCCCGGAACGAACGTCATACCTCCGACTCCTCAGGCGCCGACCAATCTCCCGAATAAAAAGTTTTCCCTCCCCTCATACCCCCATTGTTTCCTCGGCCAGTGGAACGGACAAATAATGAATAATAATGACTTGTACAAATTTACGGCGGCCCCCAGTGAGAATCAAACTTTGTACCCCAGCACTTTAACGGCTAGACCAAACAGGCAGTCTTTCTAGATTCTGTGCCCAGTATTACAGAAGCGTACTCAAGCGCCAATCTCTACTTAAGACTAGTTTTGAGTATGGATTTAATTTTAGAACGTTACTTGAGTCGAGATTCATCAAGCGCGACTCAACTGAGTAATCGCAAATTCGAGAACGATACTTGGGTAGCAATCTCTACTTAAGTAAAGATCAAATCTGTATTTACTCAAGTGTGGTCGGAACCACGTTTGGGAGTCGATCGGCCAGTTATTATAATTGTCAATTTGGAATGTTTATTGCAAAATTCATATATTCGAAAACCTTCATAACCGTCATAACGAAATAGTTATAGCAGCAGCCCCTTAGGCATTTAAGGGACGCTCAAGACCCCTACTGCATGGATTCTAATAAGTGTTTATGTGCAAAAACAATTACATAAATACTGGGGTGGTTTCATTGAATAAATTTCACGCAAGACCCATACCCTGTACCTACTATGATAACCAGGCAAGAACATCACAAACATGAAAGTACACCGAGACTGTGGCCACTTGTACAAATATATAGGCCCACAGTGGGAATCGAACCCACAAGCTCGGTCTTGGTAACCAAGCGCCTTAGCGGCTAGGACAACATGACAGTCACAAAAGGACTAAATAAAATAATCAGTAAAACAATCTCAGCTTTTTTATTGCTCATAAAATTGGAAATAATTGAAACATATCCTATAAATCCGCTGTGTTGAAGTTGACTTTTTATCTTCCTCGAGGAGGATCCTCTTCACTGTGGTGAAGTTGAAGTTATATGTTCAACGAGCAGGTTCCTCTCCACTGCGGTGAAGTTGAAGTTTTATGTTCAATGAGCAGGTTCCTCTTCACTGTGGTGAAGTTGAAGTTTTTTGTTCAACGAGCAGGTTCCTCTCCACTCCAGTGAAGTTGAAGTTTTATGTTCAACGAGCAGGTTCCTCTCCACTGCGGTGAAGTTAAAGTTTTATGTTCAATGAGCAGGTTCCTCTCCACTGCGGTGAAGTTTAAGTTTTATGTTCCATGAGCAGGTTCCTCTCTACTGCGATGAAGTTGACTTTTTATCTTCTACGAGGAGAACCCTCTCCACGGCAGTGAAGTTGACTTTTTATGTTCCACAAGGAGGATCCTCTCCACTACGGTGAAGTTCCATTTTCTCATTTTTTCACACCTCGTTTCAAAACAGCGATTAATGTTCAAATTATACCAAACCGACTATGTACAGATATTAGTAAATTTAGTAAACATAAATAAACAGACAGACGTCAAGAGAATTATTTTATTTCAGACATTTGTTACGTTCCGTTCTGTACTCAAAGCAAATAAGAAGCTTGAATGTTTTGCTTCCTTTAAATATACGGTTCACTACAAACTAATAACAAAATAAAGAAACTTGGAACATTTTTATTTCCGAATAAATAAAAACTATTTTAGTTTCCTCTGTATATTTGACATAATTTACTAAGTTTCATCGTCACGTTTTTGTAACATGCGTAAAACGGAATAAAAATCTACACTAGTATTTTTCTTGTCATGGAAAACAAAATTTGATCATAGACAATCTGATTGCAGTTTTGAATCTCTTCCTAAGCAGTGATTGGCTGATCTCTACTCAAAAACTGTTTGAAAATAAAGGGAGTGCTTGAGCATCGATTCAGCGCTCAAGTAATGATTGGGCGATCTGTGATCAATCTGTGCTTGAGTACGCTTCTGTAATACGGGCCTTGTATCTTGAATTATCGTGGTAAATTACGATTTTTAAATTCTTTAGCACAATCACAGAACGGTAGGAAAGTTTAAGTCTAAAACGAAGCACCCCCTGATATAGTAGCTGCAATTAGAGGAATAACCCTAAATAAACAATATATGGATACAGCTCACCGCCTCTAATCTAATATTATCCTACGTACTTTGAAAGTCACATTACTTATATTACATTTAATTTAAATTCGATTAGTAAACGACGAAAATTTGCGAAAAACTGCAGGAAGATGCTTGATGCGGCAAGCTGAAGACAGGGTGCTATGGCGCTCATTAGGGGACGGCTATGTCTAGCAGTGGACTAGTATAGCAGTGCTAATCTACTGCTATATAGCCTGACGACCACGACAACGATTAATAAACAAAACTAATCACATACAGTGTCATGCACCGTACAATATCCAGTAAATTTCCGTCAAGAACCCAGGACAAAAACAGAACAAGAACTTACATTGTATTATTTCTATTTTAATAAAAATGTCATTACAAAATAAAAAAGTTACTAAACATATCACACTTAATAAAAAAAAAAATACATGCACAGAACAATATCCAATAAATTTTCGTCAAGAACACATAAAATAATAATAAATTAAACACACAAAAAAAAACACTAACTGAACAAACCACTCCGGAAAATATCTGAGCCAAAAGATCCCAACACGCTGGCAGCATTGCCACGCTGCACCGCCAAAGAGACCTTCTGTCCCAGATACGCACCGGAGCGGCGCAGTCAAACCCACGGTCCCTCAAGCGGCGACCCAGCTCCCTAACAAAGATCTTGGTCTGAGTCCCCCAAACTCCCATTGTCTCTACCGCAAGTGGAACAAAAATATAATTGTCCATATGGGCACCATACTTTTGCCACTTGAGCGTAGCTGCCGATTCGGCCGCGGCACCGGGTCTAAGAGAAGTAGCGGCCAAGTGCGAGAGAGCAAATGTACAGACGCAAGTTGCGTCCCACAGTAAACAATGCCCTTTCTCCCAGGGCACAAGAGTAAGACCGTCCGGGCGCTTCCCATCTGTGCGACACAAGCCCGGAGGCTCTAGCACACAAGGGACGTTGGCAGAAACCAGAGCCCTCCGGACGATGTCGTTCAACGAATGGTGTCTAGACAATCTACCCGCACTCCTAACACAATGCAGCCCGTGACGTCCAAACTCATCCACCCACGCCCCACAGACACATCGATGCGGCTCGCACACGCTGCAACCCAGACGAAGCGCCACTGCTACACGCAGGGAGTCATTGTCCAGCAAGGTACCTAGCTGTGGTGAAGGTAACGCCTGGAGCCACAAACCCGACTCCGGTTCAGCAACCGCGTGTAAACGCGCCAGCTCTGGTCCTGTGCTCTGACCGACGAGAGCATCTAAAGTGGACTTGCATATAACCTCATCCCAACAACGCTGACACTCTGGATACTCAGGCAGATCATTCCCAGGACAGCGAGCCCTCCACAACTCCAGGGCCTCCTCCGCATAAGGGATGCGAAACCCGCCACCATTTAAATTCAAAATGCGCTATTGTATTACATTGTCAAAGTTACTAAGTTACTTTAATCAGTGTTGCTCGACGGAATATTTTGCACCACTGCCTTTACTATCCAGATTAGTTCGTCTCTGATATGGAACTGCTTTTCGTGTAACCCTAGAGCCTGACTCATTTAATTATGGCAAATTAGACAACGACGCTCCGAAGATCTCAACCCCGATCTTTTACCCAACAGAAGCTTGACAGAGACGCAAGAGCGCAGCGGGGCGCCGCCGGGGAAGACCCTGGACCTCAATGACGTGTTGGTGACAGAGTTGGGCCAGTTCGGTCGCTTCCAGAAATACTGTCTCGTGCTGGTGATCTTCCCCATTGTCATGAGTGCCTTCATGTTTGAGTACATATTTTCCGCAGCCACTATCCCATACAGGTATCCCATTCTGTTTTGTCTTCGTCACTTTTAGTATCCAAAATAAAATACTTTAGATAAACTTACATTTTGTTTGCTGAATGCCAATGTATAATGCCGTATTTATAGATAGTTGGTATAACACATTTTCGGCGAGGAAATCTCGGCATCAGGAAAACTTATTTGAAGTGGCAAGGTTCACAAATTTAGCATATTTTATGCTCACACATTTTTCTTATACTTGAATAGAAGCCGTCTATAGTGAAGCTGGGGTAATATTTTACACCTCGATTTTTGCATTATGAGGACGTTTTGCCCGCTCCATCACTCTATTACCAACCGTCAGATGCGCGATCCCTGAGTGCGACGAGATCTCGTCTGTGGTGGAGCCCGACTGGCTCGACGTGGCGGTGCCCCGCACGTCCAGTGGCTGGTCCAGCTGCCAGCGCTTCGCTCCCACTGCCACCGGCAACACTTCATCCCTCGACGTCTGCCCCGCTAGCCTCTTCAACCGGAGCTCTGAGATTAACTGTGACGGCTATATCTATGGCAGGACGAACTCGGTTGTCTATGACGTGAGTTAAGTTTTATTTGATTTAGCCCTTGTTTACGCCTAAAACAAGCAATCTTTCAAGGCCTCTGCCGGAACAACAGAAACTGCGTCTATTGCCAAAGAAAGATAAAAAGATTTCTTCTGATATTCCTGTTTCTTTGCTAAGTTTTACTGCAATCTTATCCAACTATTGGTACAATAAATTTGTATCTATCAGCCCATATCAGACCATTGCAAACTATAGCCCTAACCAAAACAAGCCATTTCATTCTGGCATTCACATTTGTTAATTTACAGTTCTACAAGAGAAAAAGTGTATTTACACTGAAGAAATGTTCGTTTCTGTATTGAGGGCTTTCTTCAGTATTTTTTAATCACTCGTTCTGCTCATGCGCAGTTATACAACTAGGAATCAAAGTAACTCAATTTCACCCAGTAAATAATGTATTAATATCCTTAGAATCATGACAGGTATGAACAGTTATGTATTTCCGCAGTTTGGGCTGGAATGCCAGGAGTGGCTGCGAGTGCTGGCCGGTACGCTGAGCAGCATCGGCAAGTTGATGGTGCTGCCCATAGCGGGCTACGTGTCTGACCGCTGGGGGCGCCGCGTGGCGCTCATAGTGAGCATGATCAACCTCACAGTGGTGGGGCTCATCCGAGCCTTCTCCACTAACTACCCCATGTACCTTGCCCTGCAGATGTTGCAGACCCTACTGGGAGCCGGCACCTACAGCTCTTCCTATATATTTGGTGAGATACATTTGCTCCTGAATAGTTCAAAAAATGGCTCTTACTAGTTAGTAATTTTGGACCTGTTTCATACATGAACACCTATTAAAAAACTCGTTGATTTTATGATAAGTCATCTGTTAAGTTGAAATCCAGTGTCCAGCAGTGGACTAATATTAGCCTGAAGAAGAAGTTGAAATTTAACCTTCATCAGCTGATAATGTACGTTGCAGCGACGGAGCTGGTGGGGAGGTAATACCGGGTGCTTGCGAGCGCTATGGTGTCGTCGATGTTCTCTGTGGGGCAGGTGGTCCTGGGTGGCGTGGCCTGGCTGGTGCTGCCCTAGCGGTACATGATCATAGCGCTGCACGTGATTGGGTTCCTAATCATCAGGTAACGGTTCCCTTACGAGATACGCTAATTCTCCAAAGCACTGAGTCAAACACTCCCATGGGAAAAATGTTTTTGCATAATATTGATACATCTTGTGCGCATTGCCCGAACTCCTTGATTGAATTCTATTTCTGGACAGATAGTGGAATGGCATATAAATTGTGTGCATGATCTTAAATTACAATATACACCAATACATTTCATCGCCACTTCCGCAAAGGTGTTCTTAATGTAAAGTCCGAACTTGCTTCGGGTTTTGCAATGCAAGAAGTTTAAAACTTAAATTATAACACCGGCGCTGTATTAAATAGCTACTCAATTCAGTAACTATATTTTCGAACACGTTGTGAAATTGCTCAGTATAATTTTATAAATTTAATGTAAATAAATAATTTTCTTCATCAGCTACTACTGGTTTCTTCCGGAGAGTGTGCGGTGGCTGTTGTCCAAGGGAAAGTTTGAGGAAGCGCGTGGTTTGCTAGTGAAGATCGCGAAGATAAACGGGACGGAGATCAGCGACAAGTCTCTCAACGCTTTGACGAATCCTCCACCGCCGACAGAGAAGGTTAGTTAAAAACTATGTCACTCATCTCAAACTATTACTTCAACTATTGTGGCGTTAAAAATAAAAAATCAGTTGATAAGTGTCTATTGAGCTCTATCAGGGGAAAATTGTCAAAACCCTGATGTTAAGTAACAAGCAAGTATTCCCACGACTTCGTTATTTCATACGAAATATTTCACGTTGAGCCGCCTGTCTGCATGTTCCTGTTTATTTTCTGGCTCTATTTTGTAATCCAATTTTTTTAATATGCGGTATATTTAGTTATATCTATTGGCACGCAGGAAACAGCCTCGGCATCGGAGGGTCTGGTCTGCAAAATCCTGCGCTCGTCTGTGATGCGGCGACGCGTCTTAACCACGCCCATCTGGTGGATCACTTCCACCTTCGTGTACTAAGGCCTCTCAACTACATCCTGATCTGCGCGATCAAGATCCCCGGCAGCTTTACGGCCGTGCTCGTGCTTGACCGTATCGGCCGTCGGCCCACGCTTGTCTGCGCGTACCTGTTCTGTGGTGCTTGCAACAGACGCACTATGAGGTAAACAAAGTTTTTTTACATCAAAATAACAAAAATAGCGTTCTCTTTTATTTTCAATCACAGAACAATGTTCTGTGGTAGGAAAAACACGTCACACACACACATATACACACACAGGTACATCAACGGAGGTCGGTGTAAGAACTAATTCTACGAATTCGGAGCTACAAGTATTGTGTGAATTCTAAAGGAGACGGATACACTTTCATACATTCTTGGGCCTGGGTGTAAAAAGGTGAAAGAAATGTCAATTTAGAGCTTACTTATTAACAAACCAACTCGGAAAATTCTGCGGATTTTGGCAATCTGAGAGCAGAGTTATAAGAGATTTAGTAAAAGTGAGGCTATGCAACAAGCTGACAATGAAACTTATACTAAACTTATCCGTGTCCGTACAAGTTAAGCAAGATTTTAAGTCTGTAGAAAGAAAGCACTGGTCGGAGAATTATAATAACAAAAACAACAGGAAACACACTCAAAACGCACTAAACGATACAAGAAGACGCTCTATTATTCTGGGAGAAGACAAGTGATCATAGATTGAGTCAGGGAGCTGTCACGCCTGTCACTGTTAGCACAGACCAAGGATGTTTTTCTTGGCACAGACACAGATTAAAAATACAGTTGTCAAACACGGGTAATAAATAAATCGTAGATAGAGTACTCCCTCTACGAAATAAATCGATCCGTAAACGAGAATCAATTTAAAGATTTATTTTCATCAAGTTAATATTTGGATTTTTTTAAACTGTTGACATTAAGTATATTATAATGCATTTATTTAATTTGATTGAATCAATCATCTGGCGCAGGTGTTTTTTATTTAATACATGCAGACTAATCGATTAAAGTAATCGGTATCCTATATTTTATTATGGACATAAACTTATTTTTAAGATTTCTCGTCTTCCAGATTGTGAAATGAGCTCATTTTTTATATTTTAAAATAGAAAAATACAACGCATTTTTTAAACCATATCTCAACTATTTAGAATCGGGCCCAGAAATCCCCGTCTCCTTTAATCGTTTAAAACGTGCACCCGTTTACAGATGCTGCGACGTTGCGGCTGGTGTTATTCTTGGTGGGCAAGTTTATCATATCCTTGGCGTTTCCATCGCTATACCTGCTCACGGCTGAGCTGTACCCAACGGAGCACCGCCACTCGCTGCTCGCCTTTTCCTCCATGATCGGCCGCATCGGCGCGCGGCGCCATCACTGCACCGCTAACGCCCGCCTTGGTAACCTTTATTCTTGCTCTTTCCTCCAACTTAACTCAAATTCGCAACATAACAGAAGATCACGCCTGTATCTTCGAGGGTTAGTCAGTGACCAGATTCAGCTACTTTCCACGATCCTGACACATTTTTTTTGCTTCATCTTCATTTTTTTGTTGTTGCATGCACGCACTACGGTTGCGGGTTACTAGGTAACACTTATTTGAATCTAAGTAGTTTTAAAATAGATATTGTCACTAATTACACTTTTTTGAGTAACGGTGATTATGCATTTCGTCGAAAAATAGATGAAAGGCGTTGAAGATCTGTTTCCGAGAAGAGCTAAATCTAGAGCGGCCTAGTGAGCATACAATTCGAAATTTGGAGACTAAGTTAGTCGTATTCTAAGTAGATAATTTGCAAGACGCCTCAGGCTCAGAAGACCAGAGCACGGTGGTACCGTAGTAGGTCATAGGACTCGGATGGCAATGACTGAGCTAAGCCATGATATCTGGCTCAGTTACCCACTAATTGTCATACTACCTGAGGGTATAAAAGGTTTCGCAATCTATTGTTCCCAACATTCCTTTTTCGGCATCCGAAGTGAACACAAGTAATTAGTCATCAACCTGTTATCACCAAGTGCTTTAATTAGCCCAAGACGCGACGCGTGTGTTTAAGTTCCAACTTGTCTGTGACCTGCTATTTTACAATGGAATTTGAAGTCACAGGTATGTATTATTAATTTACTTTACTATTTTGCCTTTTCCTTCTACATTTTTTTTTTAAATAGAGTGCTACGCCAACGTGGCATTTTTTATGTATTTATGTCTGTATATTTTTTACGTTGAAGCTTTTACTTATGTTTGTACCTACTTGTACCATTCAATTTGGTATAGAAATATGGGTTACAATGTCTACTACTAGGCCTCTCCAAATTTAGCTGCGTCATGCTGCGTCTGTAAGGTGCAGCCAGGTGCTACGCCGCGCGCCTGAACGCGTAGCAGGCGCGTAGCACTTGCTACGAAACATGTATCTATTTTGATCCGCTTTTAACGTATTTTTATTTTGTTTTAGGTACTAGTATTAAGTGTTCTTTCAAAAGAATGCTTGTACTAGATACTTGGCTGTCTATTAAAGACAGCAAATCTGAACTGGAGCGTTGGCATCGAGTTTTTCGAGACCTAATACAATTGCTGCCTGATGTTGAGAATTACATTGCTGATGACTTGGAAAAAAGAGTTACTAAAGTTTGTACAAGATTGGTAGCAATTTGGAAGCAAGTCACGCGCAACCATTCTCGCATGGTCTCTAAGTACGGAGACTGGCTGAACGAAATTGAAGTTTGCGTTCTGCCAACTTGTGCAACAGTAGGGAGCCACAACACCCAACGGCCAGCAGCAGAAGCTTCGACAAGCACCCAACAGCACCAGCACAGGAAGGACTTTGAGGAATGTAGCAAGAGATCAAAACGCCGCAGGCTTGCAGAGTTAAGTAAAGTAGACAGTTCTGCGATAAATTCTTTGTTGGACGATTCTAGACTATCTAACGCCGCTGCATCTTTAAATTTCAGCACTGACGAAGTCTTGTCTCTTATAAATGAGACAAAACTGACTAAACATCAGTATCTTTTGGTGAAAGACTTCGTTAATGCAAAATCACCTAATGCATTACCATCTTATCAAAAAGTGTTAGAAGCTAAGAAACGGTGCTATCCATCGCAAGAGTTTATCACGGAATCATCTGCTGAAGTAGAATTACAATCATTGTTAGATCATACTGCTTGCCGGATACTAGAATCCCAAAAACCCGTTTTGAATAATATTGACCCTAATAAAGAATTTGTTTTGATTGGAAAATGGGGTTTCGATGGGAGTACGGGGCACAGCGAATATAAACAGATTTTTGGAGATTCTGGTATCGATGATGATGGCAGTATGTTTGTTACTTCATATTGTCCTCTTCAATTGGTTTGTAAGTCCAATACCTCCGACCCAGATCAAATAGTTTGGAAAAATCCGCGCCCTTCTTCCACCAGGTATTGTAGGCCTATTCGATTCCAATTTGCCAAAGAATCCAAAGACCTTTCTGTGCAAGAAGAAGCTTATTTCAAGACTAAAATTGATAGTTTACAACCGACTTCTTTCACTCACGGTGAATATGAAATAAAAGTGCAGCATTCTTTACAATTAACCATGGTTGATGGTAAAGTGTGCAGTGCTCTGAGCGATACATCTTGTAGTAGATGTTATATTTGTGGTTCAACTCCAAAAGAGATGAATGACATTGATAAATCGCTGAGCAAAACTGCAGATAGTGGTACCTATCAATTTGGACTATCTCCTCTTCACTCGTATATCCGATTCTTCGAATATTTAATTCACGTTTCTTATAGATTAGACATAAAGAAATGGCAGGTACGTTCTTCAGACGAAAAAGCTCTTCTTGCACAAAAAAAACAACATGTGCAGCAACAGTTTAGGCAGAAACTTGGTCTAATAGTCGACAAACCGCGAAGTGGAGGAAGTGGCACATCTAACGACGGAAACACTGCCAGAAAGTTTTTTTCTAACTCAGCGGTTTCAGCGGAAATTACTGGATTAGATAAAATCCTTATTGACAGATGTCATAATCTGCTGCAGTGTCTTTCGTCGGGATACAAAATTAATAACGCCACTTTTAAAGAGTATTCTCTAGAAACAGCACGTAAACTTGTTGCTACCTATCCATGGTACAACTTGCCATCGTCTGTACATAAGGTCCTCATTCATGGGTCGGAAGTAATTGAACACGCATTATTGTCAATAGGTGAGCTTTCGGAAGAGGCCGCCGAATCTTGCAATAAATTAATCAAACTCTTCAGGCGTGACAACACGAGGAAAATGTCTCGGGTTGTCACAAACACCGACTTGATACATAGACTTCTCCTTAATTCGGATCCTTATATTTCTAGTTTAAGAAGGTTACCACAGAAGAAGAAGTCTATTCTATCAAAAGAAGTATTAAATTTGTTGTCGGTTTAGGAAAAAATGTAAAAAATAAGATAGGTATTTATGTTATTTTTTACATAACTCCTATTATGTAAATATAATATTTTTTGTCCAATTGTGTGTTTGTACTTAGATGTTAGTTAAGTATTTACTTTATTTGTAATATAAAATGTAAATAGTAAGGTTTAATAGTTATTAAGTTGCAAACCTTCTTTTAAGTGTAATAAAAATGCATAATTTTGTAAATAAAATAAGCTTTTTAAGATTATTTTGTTTTTTTTTTATTGTGTTATGGCTTAAAGTATTACAAAACACCATAATAATAATAATCAGCTATGACAACGACAGTCATTATTATCGCGAAACCCTATGACCGCTACTCTTAGGGCGTGGAACCAGTGTGCAGAGTGGCGCGTGAAGTTGGGCTACTACGTAAGCTACCAGCCGATTTTTGACTTATAATGTGGTATTTCTCAGATGGATTACTGGACAGGGCTGCCAACGATGCTGTTCGGTGCAATGGGGCTGCTGGCGGGGGCGCTGGTGCTGACACAGCCGGAGACGCTCGGCAAGCGAATGCCGGACACGATGGCTGAGGCCGAAGCGTTGGGCCGGACTCCTACCCCGGTCAAAATCTCGTGAACCGGTGTGAACGGGTGCTGTTTGTGTGTCTAGCTGGTCACATCAGCCTCGTGGTCTGCTTCAAAGTTATTGTTGGCGTTTCTTGTAATAATAAGGTATATGTGTATTTAGTTTAATTTATTCTTTGAAGAGGTAATTTTTACTAGGATTACCTTAGTAAAGATTGACACGTTTATGTTTTATATTTAAGTGAATGAATTAAATATAAAATAATTTGCACGAACTTATGCGTAAAGAGGCTGTGATGTTGGAATTACTTAACACTAAAAGTAGTTGCTCCGTGATTCTGATGTTTAAAGTTAGCAATATAAATTAGTACAAGGTCGGTTTGTCTTTGATCGCCAAGAAATTCTATTCCATAAACTTAGTAAAAATCATAGTAAAAATACATAAGTAAGTTCACTTACTTAAGGCCGGACTGCAGATCTTTGCGCTTCAGTCTTTCGGGATTCAGTAACGAGTACCAGACTTGCAGGCCGCGCGCGGCGGGGGAATTTTGGTTTAACTAAATGTGAGGAAACATGAAGACGAATCATTGTTACGCACATTAACTGAATAACCCGTACCATGTACAACTGTGTAAGCATTGCGAGTAATAAAACATACTGAAGAACAAAATAGTATGTTAATAATTAACTGAGAATATCACGAAGTCTGTAAAAGGTATAAAATATAAATATATAAAAGTTATAGGTATTAGTATATTCTATGAAAATTACGCATTTAAATATTTTTCACTTAATTGTTAACGAATCCTTTTGAAGCTTGTAACGTGGGAGTACAAATTTGTATTGAGATTTATTTGTGATGACTTGATGAGCCGTGAGGCGATATAACTCACTATATCTTTCTCCTAACCGCAACCATGGCACATGCAACGGTGCCCACATATCGAGATCTAAGGATTCCGTTTTACAACTATAAACAAAATTATAGTTAATGAGTCCATTGTAAATTCATATACATATATGTATAAAGTCACTCTTGACGTAGAGGTAGGCGGTGTCAGGGCTTGCCACTTGCCACATTCGTGGCAAAGCTCTTCCTCTTCATCGATATTCATTAGGCACCATACGCACGCTCTCTTCCTTTCAGCATCAACATACATACTTGGCTTATATTGTTCTTATTTTAAGCCTCAAAACCTCAGATTGAAAGGAACGGTATTATTAGTAAAAAGACGATTCGCTCAAAATAATAAAAAATGCAGTTTATTCTTCTGTGATGTAATTTTTCTTTTTTTACCGCAGACTATTTTAAACATCATTTATTTGAAGTGTGGTTTAGTGATGTTTTTACTCATAATAATTAATTCTGCGCTACTATGAATAAAACCTTTTCATTTAATTTCATTTCATTTCAAATAATTAATATAGAGAGGAGGTAGTGACTAGAATTTATTGAGAAAGGAATGTTGCGTTGGTTTGGACATGTGGAGAGGATGAAAGAAGAAAGATTGACGAAACTAATATATATTGCGAATGTGAGTGGAAGGGCTGGTAAGGGACGTTCCAGACGGACTTACATCGACCAAATAGGGGATGTATTAGCAAACGGAAAGATAAAAAGTACCCGGATCCGGCGTGCGTGCATGCAACGACTTATGAACGTTGATGAAGCGAAGGTGATCTGTCAGGTTCGTGGCAAGTTGCAGTCCCTGGTCTCTGCCTACCCCTCTGGGATACAGGCGTGAGGTTATTGTATGTATGTAATTAATGTAATTAAATAAATTTCTGTACTTTACGTACCTACTCGCTTAAGATGTAGTTCAATTCATATTATTTATTTGTTAGATCAGAAACATTAAAAAAGTTTCTCAAAAAACATCTTTTAGTTTTTATTTCAGTTATGCAACTTTCCCTATTATGACTACCTTCTTTTTGGTGTAGCGGCACCGAGCCGGAGGTTGTGGTTCCCTCCCTCCTACGTTCCGACGTTCATTTGTACAAATGGCTTCAGTTTGGTTGTAACCATGTTTATGATGTCCTTGCTTTGTTACCATACCACAGGGTAGTTAGGGTTCAGGACACGTGTTGGTGACAATTTTCGATGGATTGTTATCAAGAGCTCATATTAATTACACAAAGGATGAAGTTTAAATTTATTGAAATCTTCGTCGTCAATGGTTGTTCGACTTCCGCAAAGGAATGTTCCAGAGAGGTCATGCCATTGCTCGAACATTGTTTGTCATTTAAGAGAATCGGCGCCCTGGTCGGTCACAGTATGGTCGGACCAATGTTGAGAAATGAGGTTAAAGGTGTCTCATGAGAATCTGCTAGTGATTCTCATGAAACACCTTTAACCTCATTTCTTGCACCCATGAAAAATATATGATACCTATATTGAAGAAGAAAAACTCAGAATCAATATAAACATATTACTGATGATATCAACCCTTGTATATCCCCACTGCTTGGGCACGGGTCTCTTCTTGCAACGCAGGAGGTTGGCTATACTCCACTACGGGGGCCAAGTCCGGGTTGGTTGAGTATTGTAAGACAGTGGCTTGTCATACTGTCAAAAGTTATCAAGCCATAAGGCCTCTGAAATTGCTTAATGGCTTCCATTACATGACAGCTGGTACCAACGGCTTAATGTGCCTTGCAAAACGCGGAAGCGCTTGGAAATATGCCACTACGGGTAGTTCCCGGGACGGTCACCCATCCTGCACCTGACCGCGCCAGTTATGGCTTGACTCAAGTGATTGATTCCAATCACTCGGTTTGACTAGACCACGAGCGCATCTCATACAAAGATATTACTACTAAAATTTATAACAAAAGAAAGGAAAACGGGAGGTCACGACGTGTCACTGCCGCTATAAATGGCAACTGACTCTATATGCCGATGGACAAGCCTTCAGCGCTGACTGGTACAACGTGGGCAATATCAAATAGAACAAAATACTTATTTGTTAAATAGAATCATACTTATATAAAACAGAAAACGTATATACAGAATGAAACAGGTACTTTACATTAAATGACAAAATAAATTTCGATATTCACAAAATCGTATTTGTGTACGATTTTAATAAAGGCATACACCCAGCTCAAATTATATTTAAAGAATGATGAATTAATAGTAGGCTCGGACAAAGTGACTCATCTTTATCTAAAGACTATGTGTAAGGTTGTCTGGAAGAAATCGCTTTTAGCGATAAGACCGCCCAATTTATACGACAAAATTTATTTACGTAAGCCTAAAGTAAGAAATATATTTTATTTAGAGCAGAGAAAGAGACATTACACATTGCGAAAATTCACAAAAAGCTTCGTCATAGAAAGTGCCACAATAAACTATATAAAATTAAACTAAATCAATCAAAAATCCGGCCCCGAGACACACCCCACCCACGACGCTAGCAGCATTACCCCGTTGCACCGCCCTGGCGCGCCAGGGAGATCCTTTGCATCGTGTTTGTCCTAGACCGAACATCATACCCACGCCTCCTCAGGCGCCGACTGATTTCCCTAAATAAAAACTCTTCCTTCATCCCCTCTAATATTGTTTCCACATAAGCCTTGTATTTTGTTTTCTGGTGTGTATAATAAGTTCTCATCTAATCTATAAACTGTAAACTGTGGCGTACCTTTGTTAATTCAGATTAAGTTTTCTTGCAGACGGTATCACTGCCAAAAATTACCAAAAATTTACTACTCCCATACATACATGAAGAATCAATATACGTATCTTTACCGTTCAACTTGACAATAAAAGTAGGTATGAAAGGAAAGTGAAAAAATAGTTTGGTCAATTAGCACTTCTACAGCTTCATATAACTTCACAAAATATTATAATATTGATTACTTGACCTTCAGTTTTTTTTACAAAGTGCAGGAGTTCCTACTGTTGGCGTCATTTTGCTTGTTTATTTTAGAGTAGATCGCAATTTGCTTTAAAAAAAAAACTTGGCTCTTTTCTTCAGTGTCGTTTTTCAACTAAGATGGCCGGTGTATACGATAAAAGTAGTAGCACAGATTAGATAATAGGTAGTAGTCCGAGTAGGAAAATTAGCTTACTCAGTCCGAGTCTACTTAGATCGTGAAAATGTTTTCGCAAATAGTGTATAGGACCCACGGCTGTAAACCGTAAAAGGCACGTCCGTTTAGAAATACAGAACCGAATGTCCGACGTTAGTTACCATAAAAAACTATTTAAAAACCTGTAGATTAAAAAACTTTCAAGATACGGAATAACCAAGAAATGGAGGATTGGAATTGCAGATAGAATAGTTGAATTTCAGGCCTGATTGTGTCACATGTCACACTGGATAAATCACTTTCACTAACATTTGTCACGTTTAACTCAATTTCTGTTTCAATGAGCCACAAAGTGGACAAAGTGTACATAAATGTTGTATTCATATCACATTATATGCTAATATTCTTACGTTTGAATAGAGTTCTTTTAATATTTAATGTTCATTATAACTCTAATCACTCAAGTTCAACACTAAATCAATATGGTTATCGAAAGAAATATAGCCTATTTCCGCAGAGTTTCTAGCCGACGAATACTTTTTAAAAATAGTGTGCCACTTTTATTTTGCACCTATGTAGTTTGTAAAATGCAGAAGACTGTTTCAGCATTTTACAAAATACAAATACAAAATTATTTATTTCAGCAAAGTTATTGTACGCATCGGATGTATTGGTAAAGGACAAGAGCAAAGGGAAAGATAAAAAGTACTCGAAACCGGCGTGCGTGCTCGCAACGACTAATAAACGTTGATGAAGCGAAGGTGATCTATCAGGGTCGTAAAAAGTGGCAGTCCTTAGTCTCTGCCTCTGCCCTCTGGGAAACACGCGTGAGCTTATGTTATATTTTACGTAGTGGATTGATATAACACGAGCTCTAGCTCAGCCAGCTTAGCACATTTTAACGCAAAACTAACTCACTAAAGCCTTGATATACATGAAACATCTTTCAGATAGTTCCAGCGTTTAAAGTTATTATTGACAGTAAAATAATTAATCTTCTGTGTTTTTCCGCTAAACGAGGAAGCTTTCTATTTTTATAGTCGGGGCTTACATAACACACGGCTGATGCGTCGCCTGTTTCGTCTTAAACTTGCAGCCGTGGCTGTATATTGATATTATTTGGCAAAGGTTGTCTGGAAGAGATAGCTCTAAGCGATAAGAACGTTAATTGTCTTATCGAAAATATTCTTGATTTAAGAAATTAAACACGACATAAAAATAACTATGTATGAATATCACGAATCTTAAGAAATACTAACATAAATTCACTCCAGTATCCCAGAGCGGTAGGCAGTGGCCACGGACTGCCACTTGCCATGATCCTAACATCCACGGTTGTAGGAAATTGTACTGCAAAGTACTAAGTTAAATTTAAGAATTGTACAATAAGTGTTTTCTATCAATATCCAATTGTAATTCTTTTTTCTTGTTGTTATTGCGTAACCAGAAAAAAATAATCACAATTGTAGATGTGTTTTCTACCTATCTATCCACCTAACTATCTATATATTACTGTATTTAATTAACTTTCAGATCCATTTTAGTTATTTCCATATTAACAGTCTAATTAGTTTGTAATTTTCCTGTGTGGTATCCTAATGTAAAACACCACACACATCACAAAGCATATCCAGTTACCTCAGCATGTATTTTCATCATTGGGTTTGTACACATGAATGGAACAACTGCGAAAAAAAAATGCTGTCGATGTCGTTCCACATTGGAACTAGCCAATAGAACTAATGGGTATGTTGTGGCTAAAGGCGTAAGTGCGGCTGCTAAGCCTGTGGAATTATTCACGTTTTTCTGACTAAATGGAATTGTAACCTACTAAAGCTAGTAGCAGCGTTTGGGAAACTACGCAGAGTCTTCTCGTCATCCATACCGCAATATGTGAAAACGTAAGTTTTCAATCAGTGCGTCCTACCTGTGATGAACTGATGACCTACGGAGCTGAGACATGGACACTCACGAAAGGGCTGATCCACCAGTTCAAAGTCGCTCAGCAAGCTATGGAGAGAGCTCGGAGTTTCTCTGAAGGATAGTATTCGCAACGAATGCAGAACCGACAACCGTTGGAGTAAACGTGTTCTTGAGTGGAGACCGCGACTCGGCAAACGTAGTGTAGGACGCCCTCCGACTAGGTGGGATGACGATCTGCGAAAAACTACCGGCAGATGCTGGATGCAGCAAGCTGAAGACAGGGCGCTATGGCGCTCATTAAGAGAATGCTATGTCCAACAGTGGACTAACATATAGACTAAAGAAGAAGAAAGCTAGTAGTGGTGTCTGGTGTATTTGTAACTAATTAATAATATAAGTATGAATGAGTTAGTATTGTTGGCGTCCCGTAGTCGACAAGGCACTCTTATAGTCTCGCCATAACCGTCAGTCAGTGTGCTTGCCAGTCCGCGGCCGCGGCGTGACTAAATCCTGGCTAAACGGTTTATTGTTGACCTGAAAAATTCAGGGTAGTAGCACACAATGAACTTAAAATAAGCAGGCTTCAGAAGTTAAAGGCGGACAACTCATAAAAGGGGAAGTTTCTTACAAAATTCTTAGATGAAGTTGTTAGTTGCTTGGTTTTTCGGCCACGTTGTAGCAGCCGAAAAGTTAACGTTAAAGTTGTAAATGAAGGGAATAAAATGTTACCTAATAAATAGTCGAAATTGGACCCGTTAAATTTAAATATAACTATGTAGAATATTATATTCATCATCATCAACCCATTATGTCCCCACTGAGGGGAACGGGTCTCTTCCCTGGGGAAGGCATAGGCCATACTCCAAGACTGGGGCCAAGTCCGGATTAGTGGAATATTCTAGGTTGTCAAAGCTATTAGGCGTTAAGGGCGTATTAACATAATAAACAAAATTTTTAAATAAAAGTTCTTACTTAGCAAAAATACTTATGAATCGGTCAAAACAGTATGGTTTTCTTGACCAATAATAAATGATCTGTGCATTATTTCCCTTTTTTTGAAAGTTTAATTTTCATTAAAATATTAACGAAAGAGTCCTGCAACTTAGATGTCCCACTGCAATAAAAAAGTATCCTATTTTAGATACTTTTTTACTGCAGTGGGACATTCCTGATTTTATGCTTGACCTCTTCTATTTTTACTTTCCTGCTCTGCAGGGTACATAATTTTGAGAGAGATCTACAGAGTCGGCGGAGAAATAGATGGACCGGGAGGGCTGGCGCTGGCGGTTGGTGGCACAGAAGAGGCTTATTCCCAGCCGTGAGCGTCATTCCAAGGCTGTATAGACTGATAATAGAGGATAAAATATTTTTTCTGCCTGTTTTGTTTTGTACTTTGTTTTCAAATACTACTTTTGTTTAAAAATTATGAATTAAGAAACTACTAAATTATTTATAATTTAATTGACATTCTATATTGATGACATTATTTTTATGTATTATATAAAATATTGTAAGTAATTAGTTATGACGATAATATTGTAGATTTGTTTAATTTAATATATTTTTGATTGCTTTTGTCATTTTGCTATATAATTATAGAAATATTCGATACTTAATAATTAAGTATGTGCCCTGCAGTGAGACGTATAATAAGCTACATAAATAAAATGAAGAGAGAATGATTAAGTCATCTTGTATTGCATTTTTTTAAAGCACGGAATACAAAAGTAATTATAGTCTACATCTCCATTCACCCTACAGTAATCATCCTCGTCAGCTGTATATTTTCTAGGTACAAGTAGTAAGTATTCGGTCGGACATTAGAGGATGAAGGAAGTAAGATTGATGAAACAAATATTATATTGCAAATGTGATAAAAGGGCCGTCCTAGGTAAATCACATAGGCAAAGTATTGGCAAAGGAGAAGATAAAAAGTACCCGGAACCAACGAATTATGAAAGTTTGTTAATCGAAAGTGATCTGTCAGGATCGTGGCAAGTGGCAGTCTCTTGTCTCTGCCTAACCCTCTGGGATACAGGCTTGAGATTACGTTATGTTATGTTTTTAAGTATTAAGTATTTGTTTCCAATTAAAAAGAAATGTTGAGGTTCAACATTTATGTAAGCATCTTCAGTTTTAATCAATATCCAGTCGAGGTGGAGCTATCTTTTGTTCAGAATACAAGCGACGTAGAGGTCAAGGTAAGGTGGATCAGATTTATATAGTAGAGGGGCAATGCGAAAATGAGACAGATTAAACTGATATGCGCTGCGCTCTTCACGCCGTACGATTTAGCTGACATAACACAGATTCAGATAAACATGTTCTTGGTCTGTGCGTGGTTGACCCGGGTGCACCTCCGTTGTTTATTGTTATATTTTCTCTCGTGATTAAACAATAACATTGATTGAGACTCGCACGGCTTGAAGGTACGTAATTATTTATAATAGCTTTGCAAGATACATTATCTATTTTGTAATAAGATTGCTGTCACAAAGTCCATATCTTCGCTTAAACTGATTATTTCTTTCTTATGTGCCCGCGCTCTAGAAGTGTAAAATATGTTAAAATAAAAGCCTACCGGAACCAGTACTAGAAGGCATTCTATTATTATAGAGCCAACTTTAGCCAATGATTATTTTCACGTTCGCATCTACTGATGGGTATTATTGAGTGTGCGTGCGGCTACCAGTTTGTCAGCATAAAAAAAATTTAAGGCTAGAGAATAACAAAATTAATGCCTATTTTGTATTGGTTTTAATTTCATTGAATTGTAGTAGTAGGCCCAAACTTTATTGGGAATTATATAAAAATTACAGTCCTAAGGGTCGGGTCCCTAGCTTATACAAACGATCAGTGAGATCTCGAGAAATACGGAAGGGCTGTACACAGGATCTCATGAATTGAAAATAGGTACCCATGATTTTCTTTACGTTTATATCATATATAACAAACCAAAACAAAATACAAATACAAACGTAACAAATACCACGTCACAACAAAACGAAAAGAAAAAAATTTAGGCCAAGTACAAGAAACGTGATTGTTTGCGTTTTTTGTTTTGCTGTATCGTAAAAACCGGTAATACGTAGAAGGAGCGGTTATTTACCTCCTTTAGAAAAAAAACAACTTCATCAAAGTAATTTCCAATAGAGTTTTTACAAAGTTGTGCTTTTATAAGTTAATTATTTATAAGTGCAAAGACAAAGGCATCACAATGTCCTTACATAACTATGATACAATGTACATACATACTAACACAATATGGATGCCATGTATCTGAAATAAAAATATATAATAACATTGAAATTGCGAAAAAATATAACCTGTTCCAAACATTATATTTCCAGAGGTGGTAACTTTGTGGTCGTTACTTGTCTTAACAAATATTTTTTTCTCTTTATCTTATCTTTAGTATGGCACAGAAAAAAATCTATCGATTTTGAAGTCGTCTCCGTAGCAAAAGATCGTATCGGTCGCATTGATGGAAGAAGTTGGGATTTCGCCACCCATTTTCAGATATAAGGATTTCATTACCCTCCGCAGATACGTTGCTAAGACGGTTTTTTAACCGATTTCAAAAAAGGATGAGGTTCTCCATTCGTTTGTGTATATTTTGGTGTATGTTCAGAAATGATTCATTACCACGTTGGCTGATTGATCCATATACCTACGTATAAATTTGACATAGACCTAAACATCTTTATTCATAATTAAAAGTTACAAGTATTAATAGTTCGGATACAATAATTACAATAGACAGTCAACACAATTATTATTAATAATCCGATGAATATTCACGCCCACACGAACAATTACGACTATTAATATAGTGATCACAGGTTCTCATACTTACATTTTAAGTAAGTGTATCTAAATAATCAGAATAGCTAATTATATCATTCTTTCTTTCTAATGGGGTAAACGAGCCATTATAATTATAGATTGTTTGCTTGACAAGTTACTGTTTACTTTAATTCTAAAGCACTGCAATTGAATGAATTATATCAAATGGTATACGGTAGTACACTCTCGGTCCCATAACGTGAATTAGCTCACCTGCCCTCCTATTACGTAGCACTCCACTCTATCGAGTGAAGCGTTTAGACGACTCCTAAGTGTCAAAACATGTATGCATTTGACAGCCGGAATAGCTTAAAAAAAGTAAAAATCAACGTCACTCAACTCAGTGGATACTTACGTAATAATGCCCCGGACACGGATAGCCAGAGGTCGCGGATTCGAATCCCGGCATAGGTGGAATTTTTAGCCTCTAAATAGGTTTTTAAAAATGCCCCTAAATTGGTAAGCTTGTGGGACACGGATGACAGATTGTCCATGTTACGGGTGCTGTACGATTTAGACTTGCAAAGGTTAATACATCCTTTATGAGGCATTGTATACCGTTCTATATATCCTTACCACCGACGCGGTTTCAAAATGTGTTAAGCATACTCTGTGCAAAAAAAGCCTATTATAAACATTAAGGATTATTTGGGGGACAAAGCGGTGGTAGCGGAGCGGTGTAGAACTCCGGCTTCTCGATCGAGAGGTCGTAGGTTCGAACCCGGCATGTACCAATGACTTTGTTTTCTAAGTTATGTACATTTGTGAAATTGTTTCGAACAGAATAAATGTGGGGTTCTTTGTTAGTGTCTTTTTATTCTATTATTTGTTAAACTAACAGCTTTGACGTTCTTAAGTAAACATTTCGCCTGCCTGTACGTAATACAGAGAATATTGTAAAGAGGTTCGAAATTTCACTGATGCTGTGAGTCGCCCATTGGCTCAATTGGTAGAGCGCTGGTACGGATAGCCAGAGGTTGCGGGTTTGAATCCCGGCATGGGTGAAATTTTTAGCCTCTAAATAGGTTTTTAAACATTTCGTTTTTTGTAGTAAATACATTTCTTTTGGCTTTTACTTTGACCATGTCAGGGGTACTGTATGGCAGTCGTCATATCTTGTGTTCTCTAGCATATTATGCTCCGGCGTGTACACAGCTGCTTGCATAATAAATAACCATTGCAGGCACTGTCAGTGTACTATACCTCTCGAAGTACGCCTTGGCGAATTCGTTTTTTAGAACTCGTGCTATTGCTAGGACAACTTGCTTCTGCATGCTTGATAGCGGCTGTACACACAAGCCTAACAGTTTATCATTCGTTGCGGGTTTTACACACTTGACAATACAGGAGCATCCTGTGACACTCACAATCTACTACAAATTCGCTGGCTCTCAGGCGAGTGAGTACATCCAATTCGCCGGGCATCCCCCACGTCTAATGCCGAAAATGTTACTTGCGCAAGATCTATTGATGACACTATGAAAGAGTCGTCGAACTCTTTTTTAGTGCGTGTTTGTTCCTGAAGTCGGTATTTTTGTTTAAAAAGTAGTTTGGTATGTATTAATAACTCTCTACGAAGTCTGCCAAGTCGCTAATATTAGTAAGTAGGTCAGTATACTTTAATGCCGGCGCTTCACTTGACTAATCGTATTTGTGAACAATTTTTAATACAATGCAGGTTTTACAATATTTGCTAAGGATTCGTCAGAAAACCCGGCAATTAATGGTTGTTGTTACTATTTGACAATCACGCAAATATGAGAGGCCATGGCTGGCCTATGCGATCGTTTCCTGAGTCGCGTGTCCGCCGAACACGATCAATTATTTCCGTATGTACTTTACGGAAAAGCGTAAATAAAAGAATTAAAATTTTTGGGGAATTTAAATTAAAACACATGATCTGAAACAAAAATCTAGTACTCTATTTACAAGAGTGACGTCAACATAAGGAAATTCTACTTTACCTACTAATGAATGTTGATTGAAGGGGGTTTTCGCTTCGTTAACAATAATTAATTGCTTCATGCACGCACGCCAGTAAAAACCAACAAATGAATGTCTTGATGACTAATAATTTTAAAATGCATTGCTTAAAAGATCAATCGATCGATTTCAACCCCTGTATGTCCCCACTGCTGGGGCACGGGTCTCTTCCATCGTGGGAAGGTTAGGCCGTACTCCATTATGGGGGCTAAGTCCAGGTGGAGGATTATAAGGCAGTGGCGGGACTTACTGTCAGAAGTTATCAAGCCGCCCAGAAGTCGTCTGGCATGGCTTAACGACTGCCGTTGCATGACAGCCGGCACCAACGGCTAAGCGTGCCTTGGGAAGCACGGAAGCGCTCGGAAAAAATGCCACTAGCGGTAATCACGGGACTGTCACCCATCCCGCACCTGACCGCGCCTGTTGTTGCTTAACTCAAGTGATTGATTCCAATCACTCGGTTTCACTAGGCCACGAGCGCTTCATCTGCATCATCAAATATCATCATCATGTTTTAACGCAGCCTATACAATGTACATCCCGCTGCAGAGCATTTAAAGAAATAAAATATTAGGCAATTATGTCCTAAACAAATAAGCCGTTTTTTTTTTCAATTACTATGTTAACGGAAACGACTTACAAACAAGACCATAAATGATGTTGTCTGTGCTATAAACCTAGAGTTTACAAACCTAAGAGAAAATAGTGTTTCAACGCAATAAATTTACAACCTGAGATTTACAATAGTGATTGGGTATATGATTAGTTTTAAGAACTCTTGGTTGGATTCTTTTTCTGGTTGGATAATAATGTGGGCTCTATTCTTCTTCCAGCTACTTTACAACACAGAATCACATTGTACCTAAATATAAGTCACTGTTCATCGTGTATCAGTAGTAGGTAGGAAACAATTGTTTGTCAATACCATGAACCGTCGACACCACGGTTCGCTGAATCAACAGCTCAACGAGTAAACAGCTGATCGGCACCACGGCTTGCCCATAACAAGGTTAACCGAAATCAAAATGTTGTTCAAACCAAAGATAATTAGCATAATTGGATTTTACGATATCACAATATCGAGACAATTTGACCCGGGCAAATTTACCCGGACAACTCGACCCCAGACCACGCGGCCCCGGGCTACTTGACCCGGACAACTTAAGGACAACTTAAACCGGAAGTGGAGTTGTCGGGGTCGAAATTCCGGAGTCGAGTTGACCTGGGTCGAGTTGTCCGCGTCAAAGTGTCTCGTGCTCGAGATATCATAAAATCCAATAATGCATAGTTAGAATGGTACTTAGATATTAAATGGTACTTAGATATTAAAAAGTAAAATTTTGTGTAAACAACAAGAGTAATGGTGACCCCACACTAGGCATAGCCTGTATCGTGGGCGTCAGGACATGATTAGCCATTATCGACCACCCCAACACAACACTTGTCCGAAGAATTAAAAACAGAAAAATACGACAGGAACTTGCATACAAAAGTTGCCAGAAAACCACAACTATGCATCTTAAGCGACAAAAATTATACTAATATGTTGCCAAGTATAACAGAAAATTTTCAAAAAAAATTTGATTACTGTCATCACACAAAACCATCAGCACGTATAGGGAATCTTCTGTTGGGACTCGAAGATAAACTCATAAATTTTACATTTGACGACTTCTGTGTCATTCTATTAGGAGAAGCAGACTTTGAAGTATCACAGGACTATGCGAGTCTGGTCTGTGAAATAAGAGAAACCCTCAGCAAATTCAAACACACAAATATAATAATATGCCCACCTACATATATTTGTGGCGCTTTGATCTATAACTACAGAGCGGAACTATTTATCAGCCTTCTGCACTCAGACATAGTGACATACAAATACGCCTTTTTCCACGACACAAACTACAATCTTTCCCTCGATATGTTCTCCGCCCGAACGGGAAAATTAATAAAACGAGGCATACAACAAATTATTTGCGATTTGAAGGCACTAATTGACACTTATTACTCACTACCGACAACATCTACCACCGTCAAGATGGATGAGAAGACTAAACACAAGAACCAGAGTTTTTTTCGAGACTAAACATATACATATAATGCATCAAAATATTGCTGGACTTCTAAACAAAGCTGATGCTCTGAAGGTCAGCTTGGATGAACTTGACGACAAGGAGGTGCCTATAGATGTTATATGCATTACGGAGCACTTTATTCCCTCAGGCCACGAACACTTCATGCATCTACCAAACTACACAATGTCAGCATATTATTCACGATTAGAAAAAAAGAGAGGTGGATCCTGTATTTTAGTAAATAACGACCTAAAATGGAAAGAGATACCAGCTGTGGCGAAATACTCTCTTGTGAACACATTCGAATGCTGCGGCATTGAGTTAGTTGACTACAAAATAGCTATCATCTGCATATACAGGGTTCCTAAACAAACAAACACGAGATTAATAAATCTGCTCAAATATGTCACCAAATCTAAGTACAGTAATATTGTCGTAGCAGGTGACTTTAACATTGACATGATGCAAAGTAATAATACAACAATTGAGTTTGAATGTCTATTGTTAAATTTTAATTTAAAATTAGCCTTAAGACAACCTACTCGTCTGATAAGTAAAACATGTATAGATAACATCGCACATGACTTTAAAAAAACCTGTAAAACTCAAGTCTTAGAATTGGGTCTATCCGATCATACGGCTCAGCTACTGAAAATTCCAGTTCAAAAACTTCTGAAACTAAAGTATTGGCGTAAGTTAAAACGAGATTACAAACATGAAAACATCGTTAAATTTCATGACTGCATAAGCACATTGACATTTTCTGAAGTCTACAATTGTGATGATCCGACTGCAGCCTATAGTATTTTCATCGAACTTTTCAAACTATTTTATAATCTCTGCTTTCCTGAAAAATACGTAACAATACAAGTTAAAACAAAAACCAATTGGGTATCTCGGGGCATAAAGATCTGCAGTAGAAAAAAAAATGAACTCTTATGGAAATATAGACTACAACCTACTAAAGTAAATAAAATAAAATTACAAACTTACTCAAAACTATTTAAAAAAATTATATATCAGACAAAACGAGCACAAAACAACTACAAAATACAAACATCAACCAACAAAAGCAAAGCAACATGGCAAGTGATAAACAAATCTCGTCTAAACTTACCTAAAGAACCAATCACAAAAATAAAAATTGGCAATAAATTTATTATAAATCCTACACATATTGCAGAATCCTTTAACAATTATTTTATTGACAAAATAAAACCAATACCAAATTCAGGACAAAATATCACTTCTGCCATAAACAGTACACAAAAATCAATGTTCATGACAGCAAGCACTCCTTATGACATTTTCAAAATAATAAAATACTTAAAAAATACAAATAGCGTTGGACATGACGGAATTTCAACAAAAATAATAAAATCTGTAAATGATATAATTTGCTATCCCTTGAGCCATATAATCAATGTATCTATTGAAAAAGGAATATTTCCTGATGACCTTAAACTGACTATTACAAAACCAATATTTAAAAAAGATAATAAAGAAGAAATGCAATTTTATAGACCGATTGCATTAGTACCAATATTTTCAAAGATATTTGAGAAATATATATACGGCCAAATGAACAACTATTTCGAAACTAACAATCTACTCTGTCACGAACAAAAAGGCTTCAGGCGTAACAACTCAATAAATATGGCAGTATTTGATTTTATAAAACAAGTCATCTGTCAGGTTGACAAGACCACTCCCGTTTGCTCAATATACTGCGACATGACCCAGGCTTTTGACTATGTCGACCACAAAACTTTAATAAAAAAACTCGAATCATATGGGGTGCGAGGCAATGTTCTTAAGCTAATTGAATCGAACCTCTCAAATCGCCGCCAAATAGTTGAAATCTCAAGTCTAAACTACACATCAAAAAATGAAGAGCTACACAGCAAGTAGCGTATTAGGACCCCTTCTATTTATTATCTATATTAATGATTTACCGAAGACAATTGTGCACCCAATGACATTATTTGCTGATGACAGCACCATGACTATTAAATATAATGATAATATAAACAATTATAACAATGACATTACTAATTCACTGACATCTGTAGTTTCCTGGCTAGATAATAATAATTTAAAAATCAATCTAAATAAAACTAATATTATGCATTTTTCCCAGAGATCAAATAAGATTACTGACCTTAGTTTAAAGTTTCGCGACACCATTATAAATGAAGTTGAAACGGCAAAATTTCTTGGCCTAACTATAGACAACAAATTAAATTGGAAAAGTCATATAGACAACTTATGCAAAAAACTAAGCTCTACAGCATATCTACTACATAGATTATCTACAACAGTAAGTGTAGAGGCGCTTCTTACCGCCTATTACGGTCTAGCTGAATCAACTCTTAGGTTCGGTATAATATTCTGGGGTAATTCCACTAATAAAAACCTAGCTTTTAAAACTCAAAAAAGATGTATACGATCCATGTTTCGCATGAAGTCCATAGAAAGCTGCAAGCCCATGTTTCGTACCCACCGAATTCTGACACTTCCGTGTTTATATATATTTGAGGTAGCTATGTTGTACGGAACAACCCTCATCTATTTCATTCTCTAGGAGACACGATACATAGGAACCTCCGCAATAAAAATAGACTACGCCAATATCCAGCTAAAACTACTATGATGCGAAAAAGTATTTTGTGCATGGCGCCTATAATCTTTAACAAGATACCAACACTCGAAGAAACAACAAAGAACTAAATGTAGATGTATTTCG
Organism: Yponomeuta sedellus; assembly: GCA_934045075.1. Lineage (NCBI taxonomy): Eukaryota > Metazoa > Arthropoda > Insecta > Lepidoptera > Yponomeutidae > Yponomeuta > Yponomeuta sedellus. The sequence continues at coordinate 23,272,661 of OW203735.1, forward strand.
AAAGACATTAAAAGATCTACTTGTTGAAAAATGTTATTATAAAATTGAAGACTTTCTAAATGACACATTGTAACTTGTTTACCCTCTTAATAACTTTATTATATTTGTATGCCTATGTACTGGTAGGACCATAGTGATCTGTAATTTAAGACTGACCACCAATTATGTAAAATAATTACCTATGATCCACAAATAAATTAATTTGAATTTGAATTTGAATTTGAATTTGAATTATTTATTTACAATTACAATAGGGCAATCTAAGCAGGCAGTCTATTTTAATGAGAAATGAACAAAATATATATTCGTTAAAACAGCAATTGACTCAACTATCGGGAGAAGGGATTCGGTTTCCGTTAACTATGGTATCGATATATGATTAATGCGATATTTATTTTAAGTAAAATGATAGTTATCGTTTAGTAGTGATTCTATTAAACGATTCTATTACTCTAGCACACAGTAAGTAGTATACACAGAATCACTCTTGCTTGTTAAAACTATGCAATGAAATGTAATATAAGGAAAATCCTAAATCATACAAATCCCACGACAACCGGGAAAATATTCCGCTCGCGTGCGTAACGGCATCCCGCCCCGCCCCACTGGACTGTGGCCGGCTTCACATTGGACGGTAACCGTAACGACACGATGTCATCAAACTGGGAGTGTCATATAAACCATTAATTTAGGTGGTTTGAAGGTTATAGCAAAGTGAAAGTGCCTTAACCATAGCTATCGAATACGCTAGATGTTTCTGTTTACGATTAAATAGACAGTTTCCAAAAATGTTTCGCCATGTTTGTCGGACTGGAATCTATTAGAACCTTTAGTAGCCAGAGCGGCGGTGCGTGCATGCCACAAGTCTGCTGGTAATTGTTCCGATAGACGGTGAGGCTGTAGTAATTCATCTGTCGCGAAAGTTTTTCAAACAATAGTACTCATCTCGAAGCAAGAGTTCTCAGCTCAATATTTTATTTTTATTTTGTGTGTATACCTACTTAAAATTATAAATGGATGGCATATTTAATTACTAATAAGCGCGGCTTTTAAATCACCCAGATTTCGGATATTGTGCGAACGTTCCGTGAATATTGTTATACGTGTTATGTTATTAACTCTTGTTTGTCCCCACTGCTGGGGTATGGGTCTCTTCCTGCATCACAGGAAGGTTAGGCCTTACTCCGCCACGGGGGCCAAGTCTGGGTTGGTGGACAGTGGCGGGTCTTACTGTCAGAAGTTATCAAGCTGCCCATATGGCCTCTGACATGGCTTAACGACTACTACTACATGACAGCCGGCACCAACTGCTTAATGTGCCTTGCAAATCACGGAAGCGCTCGGAAAAATGCCACTAGCGGTAGTCACGGAACGGTCACCCATCCTGCACCTGACTGCGCCTGTTGTTGCTTAACTCAAGCGATAGATTCCAATCACTCGGCGTTTCCGTGAATACTGGAGCAAAAATGTCATGTCGTTACAGTTGTCGTCTAATGTGAAACCGGCCGTTGCCGCCAGACGCTTACATTTCATCTCATTGTACTAAGATCGCCGGTGTACACGATATTATTATGATCACTAGCATCCGAGTAGTCACTACAGCTCACTTAATAATAAGAACTTATAGTCTTATTTGCGTACATAGTTATAAGTACTGGTGGTGATGGTAATTGTATGTAAGTACATCATACCCTATAAGGACACTGCAATACAGTTAGCCTTTTGACAGATCTTGGCGTTAAATCAATTTATTGTTCTTAAGTTATTACATGCAAAAGAATAGATAACAAGGATACAACCCACTTAATAGGTCCTCGATAAGATTAAGGGTTAATCAAATATTAATTTAAATTATAACTTCCAAACAATGCAGTATCTTGTTCTAATACCGTACTAGGGTAATCTATCTAAGGTAACCAGGCAAGGACGTCACGTAGGTACATGGAAATACCGCCGCCCGTACGTGTGGCTGACATGCTCGGTCTGGGTACAGGTACAATCCTTCCTACTAATATTATAAACGTTAAAGTTTGTAAGTATGGATGGATGGATGTTTATTACTCTTTCACGTAAAAACTACTGAATGGATTTTAATAAACTTTACAATAATATACATCAGAATAACACATACTTTAAAATTTATAAAGGTATTGTATTAACTGTCCAAAGTAAGACGGTAACTTTTAAAAACCTATTTAGAGGCCAAAAATTCCACCCATGCCGGGATTCGAACTGGCAACCCCTGGCTATCAGTGCCATAAAAAAATATAATAAAAAAAATATAATTATGACGATAAGTGTCCAGTAAGTAAGAAGAAATCAACCCGGTTTCCTCCACAGAGGAAGTCGCGGGCACCAGTTAGTTTTCAATAAATATACGGCGGTTCGCAGTGGGAATCGAACGCACGCCGTTTTCACTAGATACCCTTTTGCAGTTCTGCTTTAGGTATGAGAACAGCAGGTCAACATTTTCATTTTTGTTACAAAGTTACCATGAACGTAGGCTCATTTGCAGTCCAGTTGCAGAAACCCAAACCGTCACCAATAACCCCAACGTAACTGATTAGAGCACACTTATGTAACGGCGGATGTGCTGTGGACTGTACCTGTCTACGCGCTAACCGGCCGCGCTTCTTTTATTCTCGAGGTGAGCCGGTCTGACAGACTGTAAGTTTTATTTATGAATATCATTAATACACAGTCGTAAACAAGTCATTTATTTGATTTGTATGTGATAGACCAGCGATTCCTGAAGTGTGTTCCCGGTACCCCAGAGTTCCGTGGAAATGTCACTTGGGCTTCGCAAATCACACTGTGACAGAGTCGTAGAATCACTATTTTCATTATTGGAAAATAGTTAAATTTGTATTTTGCATAAATGGAATGGTGCCGTTGGTACCTTCAAAATCTTCTTGGTGTCAAGACAAATCTTGAATTTTATGGGGTTTCGTGAAACAAAAGAGGTACTTAGTTTTCTATAGACTAAAGAGTTTGGGAACCCCTGTAATAGACAAAATAAGTCTACATCCGCGGCGCTGAATTTACAAAGTTACCTCACAAATTCACAATTCCTGAAATTGGGGTCAGTTAGAGATTATGTTTTGATACAATTTTTGTTCTATTTGAAATCACAAACCGGAAACTTATTACATTCTCGAACTAAAACTTTCGTAAGCACTTTTTAACATTTTTAACTTAATTTCAGATTTAACAACTTTCAAGTATAAGTTTATTAATATTAATTTATTTTATGGGAGATATGATTTTCAAGTAATATTCTCTATCGATGCGTAATTGCTTAAACGTGTCACTTGCTTATTACATAAAAAATAATTTTAAATAATTAAAATCTCGTTAAACCAAAAATTGTTGTGGTTTTGTTCGTGTCCAACTAAGCCATTCCAATTATCGAACTGTCAAAGTCTATACTAATTTGACAGATTCATTCAAAATTTGATGCGAGCAATATAGAACTGCTTCTATATTACAATTATATAGATTAATAAATTAACACAGATTTGAACGTTGATAAATGCATTAACAAATCTATCAATTGCTTTTGTTGCCGCAACGACTAGACAATCAATAGCCCAAGTCTCCGATATCTCGTTAGCTAGATACATATTATTTCTTGAATTGTAGGTCATTATACTATTTTTATTTTTAATGCACTAACCCGTGCTAAGGAACAAATTTAAAAACCTATTTAGAGGCTAAAAATTTCACCCATGCCGGGATTCGAACCCGCAGCCTCTGGCTATCCGTGCCAGCGCTCTACCAATTGAGCCAATGGGCGACTCACGGCATCAATGAAATTTCGAACCTCTTTACAATATTCTCTGTATTACGTACAGGCAGCGACATCTGACTTAAGCCAAAATTGCATTACTTACAGCCCCGTACCCACTTTGCCGTTAGGTTTAACATCGGAACGATATCACTGTACCCACATGATTATACAATTTTTAATTTTTAATGCTCTAACCCGTGCTAAGGAACAAATTTAAAAACCTATTTAAATTTCCGTTCCGATGTTAAACCTAACTGCAAAGTAGGTCGGGGCTGTAAGTAATGCAATTTGCTTAAGTCAGATGTCGCTGCCTGTACGTAATACAGAGAATCGTGTAAAGAGGTTCGAAATTTCACTGATGCCGGTGAGTCGCCCATTGGCTCAATTGGTAGAGCGCTGGCACGAATAGCCAAAGGTTGCGGGTTCGAATCCCGGCATGGGTTAAATATTTTAAGCTCTAAATAGGTTTTTAATAAATCCTAGTTAAATGGTAATACATACAGGCATCAAAGTTGGTGAGATTATGGGACTACTTAGCTGGGCCCCGCGTTAATTGTTACCCGCAGTTTATCGATTTTTCCATGGTATTAAGACATATCTTCTGACAGTGGCGGGCCTAACTAGGCCCGCCACTGCCTTACAATCCTCCGCCAACCCGGACTTGGCTCCCGTGGTGGAGTATGGCCTGACCTTCCTGCGATGCAGGAAGAGACCCGTGCCCCAGCAATGGGGACAACAAGGGTTGATAATCAATAAGACATATCGCAGTAAAACGTAGGTCATGTGTTAATCTAGGGTGTCAGCTAACTCCAAACCAAATTTTATCAAATTCGCTTCAGCCGTTTAGGCGTAAAGAAGTAACAAACATACAAACTTTCTCCTTTGTAATATTAGTGTGATGTCATGTGATTTTCTTATATATTTTAAGGACAAATAATAACAAACAGCCAGGCGTGACTACGGAACCGTCGGTGCGCGAGTTCGAATCGCACTTGACAGTTTTTTATCGGTTTCCGATGCGTTTTATAAGTTCAATAAGTACAATGACTTTAAAACCGAAGGTCTCGGGTTGGATCCTCGGCCGGGTCAAACTAGGAAACGAACTCTAGTTTGGCTCGGGTCTTGGATTTTATCTACGTATGAATTTCTTATATTAAATCTATCGTCGACTCAACTTAGCACCTGTAACACAAGTCATTTAGTTGTACTTACTATGGGGCTAACGAGATCCTTGTAATATATCCATGAATATTTATTATAAAAAAATGCAATTTCTAATGACTAGCCGTTTTCTAAGCCGTTGTTTAACAACAATCGATGTTTGCGATATAATTGTTTATCTATTTGGAAAACAATTATGTCGCAGGCCAGTTCAAATAAACATTTGTATCGAATTACTAGGGTGCTCCGTGAGTAAGTAGTAAAGTTGAATTAGTTGTGCACTAGGTACTAGTTGTTTGATGACCCAGTGAACTTCGTACCGTCTCAGAATAAATAAGACTTATTTACTTATTAATTGATGTGTTACCTTATATAAGTATATTTAGACAATTCTTCTGGTTTTCTGATACTCTGCCTGCCCATGTGGCTATTATATGTACTCTTACGTCATGTCGTTTGCTACCAAACATGCAAATAATAATTATAATAAGTCGGTGAAACCATTTTGGAAGTTTGATAACAAACACACACAAAAATTTATACATAAGAAAAAAAATATTGCTTAGAAATTAATTTAATTGCAACAATGAGGTAACAAACTCTGATGTCTGCCTACCGCTCCGGGTATACAGTTTTTGTTATTAAATTGCACGTTTTATAAACTGAAATTTACCGTCCATTCATCTGTTAAGACCCTTTATCTTGAAAACGCGTTGAAAACCCATATAGGTGCAAGTGTCTACAGATCCTTTGAAGATTTAGGGGAATGAACATTTACTGGGTACCTACATACTTTCCGTTGACCTTGAACTATGGCAAGTAATATTTTTTTACTATACATTTGTTATTAAAAAATTTAAAAATGTTTGTATGCGGAAAAAACTGCGAGACCCGATTTCTGAGCCATTTATAATAGCGAAGTACCTACGAATTTGTACGGAACCCTCGGCGGGCGTGTCAGACTCGCACCTGTCAAGTTATTCTATCGGTTCTATAATGAATCAGTGTGTGAGCAGAAATGTGTTTTATGTAAGCAGACGCGCCGTCTAGTGCGGACTACACGGGTAGCCACCTTCAGCCACGTTATTAACGTTTTGCTCAATCACACGCCTTAATGACCTTCAGCCCTTTAAATGGATGCCGCCGGCTAATGAACGTCCTATGCAGTTAATTCAACGGCTTAATTTTACCAGTTGGCGGCGACTACTTCAATGTCAACTACTTCAATGTATTCGCACAAGTTTTAAGTAGTAGGATTTCTTGGCACTAAAAAGAATAATATATTATTATCACTTTTAAAACAATAATATGCAGGATTTATGTGATTATAGGTCAGCAACCGGGTTTATTTATATATTACTAAAAGATTGCTCTATGGTGTCGCACCAATAGCACCAACACAATTCTTCCCGCGGGTGTCGTAAAAGGCGACTGGACACAAACCGGGGGGTGGGTAGCAGCGCCCCCTGCAGTACAATTCCACCGAACTGCGATCCCTAACCCGCATGCCCAGCGTGGGGATTATGGGCATTACCCCCAATGATAGCACAACGTCGCGCTCTTTAGGGGAGGGCTATGTCCAGCAGTGGACTAGTATAGCCTGACGACGATGTACCAAACAGCGCGACATAGCATTACATTCAAGTCACGATAGGGTGTTTGTCAAATACTTAAAATAACTAAAACTGGAATATAAGACAGCTTATGAATTTTAAATAGTGCAGCATGTTTTTAAGCTACGTGTTTATCGGGTATTTGAGTTAATCATTTGGACAAATAGCTTTTAAAAGTGTACTGCGAGAACCTTTTTAAAACACACTGATAGTTGTCTAGTAGGTACACTGATAACTGCCCAGTGGCGTTTTTATGATTAGAAATATCGTTATAAGGATTATTTATTCGATGGATTGGGTTATTGAGAGCTATATTTGTTCCAAGTGTTGGGATAAAGAAGATTCGAGAGTGGCGGACTGTTCTAGTAAAGACATATATGTTTATGTGAGATAAAGCTGTTGTAAAGTTAAACATGGTATAAAGAAATACGGGAGGAGCTATATTGAAATACGCACATAACCTAGAGTAGGTGGCGTAGACAGCATACACAACAATACTTTTTGGATTGAATCTATAGAGGTGCTCGTCGTAGTGCGTGGTATCATAGGATTAGATTTTTGTGATTTGCCATATCGAAAAATTGGTTTGTTTCGGGAAGATAATGAATCTTCTACGAGTACGTGACATATATGAAAGCATCATAGAACTCTTAAATTAACTTTTTAGATTTAGTACGCAGCAGTTGAAACTCGTTCAAAATCACGTGCGTTTTTGCATTTGAGTATTTGTTTTTGTATCTTATTTTTATCTTCAATATAAGTTTTCACAAATTCAGAAAACCACAACGGATAAACATAAAACATAAAATGTTTATTTAAAACCCACTTTACACAAAGTTACAAAGGGTATGAGAAGGTTAAAAATTAATTGGTTTATGTTAAGGATAAAACAACAATGTTTACCGGCGACCCCCACACTAGACGATAGTCTGTATAGTGGGATAAGTGCCGTTGATCTTCTTATTGGACGTATCCGTGGCAATAATTTCATTCATATGTCTATAGAAGATTTCTGTCAATATTTATATCAGTGTTATTTAAAATATGGCTCTAGTTGATGGTGTTAAGCTGTATTCATCATCATCAATCCATTATGTCCACACCGAGGGGCACGGGTCTCTTCCCTGAGGAAGGTATAGGCCGTACTCTACCACTGGGGCCAAGTTCGGATTGGTTGAGGCTTGCAAGACTAGTGGCTGGTGTTGGTGTCAGAAGTTTTCAAGCTGCCCTAAGGTAGCCTGGCTTAAGGACTGCCATCTGTCGACGGCAGCAGATTATTTAATTTAACTAATGAAATCAGCGGTTGAAAGTGCCAATCTGCGGTGGGCACACGTGCTAATTAAGGGTGTGTTCCGAGATGCGATGAAATCGATTACAGTGCCAATCCGTGTAAGTGCAGTAGGCACAAAAACCCTTTTTCGTGCGAGATACTTTGGGACTACTAAATTTGGTCGGATTCTCGCTGTAATCGATTTCATTGCATCTCAAAACGCAGGGTAAGCTCATACTCTCTCTCTCTTTCCCTGAGGGCAGGCCTGTGCCCTGCAGTGGGATGTTTATGAGCTACATAAAAAAAGGCCAGCCATAAGTAACCTTTAGGGGAGGGCTATGTCCAGCAGTGGACTACATAATATAGCCTGAAGAAGAAGAAGAAGTCTTTTTGCCTTCTAAGTTTTATTTCAGCATATTTTAGACATTGTTCATTAAACCTTAACCTATTGACGTTCTGATAAAAAAAATCCATAATACGAATAGACTACAACTTAGTTGCAGAACTTGATACCGTTATCAAGTAACAATGTAACAATTTATGAACAAACAGAATAATTATGATAAATTTTCTAGTTTTTCAAGTATGTTGTCGTTCTTAAATAGAATGGCCGATGTTTTATAAAAAAAAATTAACATATCGATACGATCCCTTGTGTGTCCCCACTGCTGGGGCACGGGTCTCTTCCTGCATCGCATGAAGGTTAAGCCATACTCCACCGCGGGGGCCAAGTCCGGGTTGCTGGAGGATTGTAAGACGTATTTTATATCTTTCAGTATTTTACCCTGACAAACTGGCAGTTACTATCCCTTGCGAATTTTCTTGCGGCAGCGTGTAGGTTTTTTATTTCAGGTGATAGATTATCCGATAAAAACAGCAGTTGTCTGTCGCCGGCAATGCAAATATGACCCGAATTGAAGTGGTCCGTTAGGTTTATTTTGTTGTGCCACCTGACTGTAGATATGATAATTATGGTCGTTTCGGAAGGAAGTGATAACAGCACGGTACGCAGCCGGTTCGACTCAGGTTTGAGTTTAGCGATCCTACGGAAGGCACGTAGGTCAGTATCAATCATTGGTACTTTTATAAAGTCACTGAAATTTTTCACCAGCTGAGCCAAATTTTTATTGCGTTTTCGGGAATGTCATGCAGTTCCAGTTTGTTCTAGATTAGTGAGGTTGTTTCTGAGCTCTGTATTTGTACCTAATGCTCATAAACTTTCTTAGTAGTATCACGTAGATTGTTTTATGCTCAGCTGTTAAAAAACCCGTGGTGGCAGGGAACTTTTATTTAAGAGCGACAGTTACTTTATTTATCTTTGGTGTGACATAGGTTTAAATTTCTTGCGTGAGCGTAGCTCTAAGTACGGTGATTTTCACGTCAAGTGAGTCGCCGAATTGCTTAAGTGATATTGAAGGTTCAGTGCGGGTGTTTTGAGTCAAAGCGGGGAGAGTGGTATGTTTGGATCATCGCATGACATATCCCATATTTCTTCATGAAGTAAACCCAGGCCGTGCTCGGTTTGATCAAGATAGCGTTCAGGTGAGTTTTCATGATCACCTCTGTGGTTGGTACAAGGATAGTAACATTGAGGCAGTGCTCGCAACCTCAGGATGTCTTGTGCTTAGCGTAGTCAACAGAGAATTATGCTCTAGTCATGTTCAAGAAGTTGTAGTGAAACATTCTTGAATCACTTGTAATGAAACTTTCTTGCATCTTATTTGATTTGAGATGGATAGAAGTTTTCGGCACACTTTGCAGTTTATAATGATAGTACTTGTTACTCACAATAGTAGCCTTTAGAGTTCTTAGTTTTTTTGGTGCAAATAAGATGTAGTGAAGAGTCAGTAAAACAATGGTTTAAGCAGTGTTGATCCCCGAGTATTCATTACTCAATGTATGATAATTTATGCAATTACAGATAGAAACAGTTACTGATACACGTTACCCTATTAGTGAGGCTACTTTTTAAGAATAGATTCACTAAGAAACGAATAGAATTAACTATTATATTATTATTATATTATATTATTATATTATTATATATGTATATATACTATGCAGAAATTTGTGAAAACGAACTTGGTAATTATCTAACACATCACAGCAAAACAAACATACAACCTTCATCTATAGATAAATTATGTACGAAGATTGTGACAACCCTACAGTACGCTGCAGAAACGGCTTTCAAGAGAAAAGACCGATCCAATAGACGGATTCAGCTTGGCTGGAACGACTATGTCGCCGAAAGCTATGCCGCCTCTAAACAAGCATTACGGCTATGGCACGAATCCGGTTGCCCGTCCAGCGGTGAAATAGCTAAACAGCGCAAAATATGTCTTGCTGGATTTAAGTCAGCGCTTAAAAAATGACAACAAAACGAAGACCAAATTTTGATGGACAAAATAGCACTGGATATAAGCGATCGCAACTTCTCTAGCTTTTGGAATAGAACAAACAAGCTTTTAAACACAAAAAACACTCTTCCATCGCACATCAATGGTGTGACCGATAATTATAAAATAGCGGAAGAATTTAGCACTATGATTACACAGCCAGCGCCGCCGCCGCTGACATTAAATTCAACAACGCTGCAAATATCGCCAGACCCGGTCAGGCCAGAAGTTTCGGTGGATTTTATATGCAGAATAGTAAAAAACATGGTACGGGGGAAGTCGCCAGGGCTCGACGGCCTATCCATTGAGCACTTCCAAAACAGCGGTCCAAATACTATGACGGCAATTACTCTGCTTTACGACGGAATACTAAATACCGCTCACATTCCTTTGAGCCTCACGGAGACCGTTGTAACGCCTATATTAAAAAATGCAAAAAAGGACAAGTCATGTTCGAACAACTACCGCCCCATTGCATTAGCTTCGATAGTTGCTCGAATACTGGAAAAAGTTCTGCACGCGAAGGCAGAACCATATCTAAAAACTGAGCCTAACCAGATGGGATTTAAACACAACCACTCAACTGTCACAGCTATCTACACACTTAAACAGATAGTAAAATTCTACAAAGACCGCAGGACTTCGGTCTATGCCTGCTTTTTAGACCTCAGCAAGGCCTTTGACCGAGTCGATCATCAGTTGCTATGGAAAAAGCTCGAGGACCGAGGCACCCCTTCCTACATAGTTTGTACTCTGAAGAAATGGTACAGTACACAAACAAATACAATACGATGGAATGGTATGCTATCCAAACCTGCTGGACTGGGCTGTGGAGTAAGACAAGGTGGAAGCATGTCACCAGTTCTGTTCAATGTATACATGGATGATCTCAACAAAAAACTAACACAAACCAATGTCGGCTGCTCAATCCATTCAACTACAGTCAACAATATCTGCTATGCAGATGATATGGTTCTGCTAGCACCATCAATTTCTGCCATGAGAAAACTTTTGTCGATCTGCCAAGGTTACGCCGAGAGCCACAACATGCTTTACAATACAGATAAATCTGAGTACCTCGTATTCAACTCTGCAAACACTCCTCGGAGAAATCTGCCGCTGTGGCTAAACGGAAGTATGTTGCGACGCGTGGAAGAGGTGAAGTACCTGGGTCACATTATAAACTGCCGGCTCTCGGACGATGCTGACATAGACAGACAGCGGCGCGCCATCACGGTGCGAGCTAACATGCTCGCGAGACGCTTTCATCGATGCAGTGTCGAAGCAAAACGACAACTCTTTCTGACATACTGCACAAGCGTATATACGGTGGAGCTATGGTGCTCACACACCGTGGAGGCAATGCGGCGGATGCGAGTGGCGTACAACAATGCGTGGCGCGCGCTGCACCGGCTGCCGCATCACTGCAGCGCTAGCGGCATGTTCTGCGCGGGCCGCGCGCCTGGCTGGGCCGCCTTGCTGCGCCAGCGCTCTGCGGGGACGCTCGCTACCGTCAATTTATCTGTTAACCCCATAATATGTGCAGTACGAGAATGGCCAGAAAGTCCTCTTCATGCGACTTGGCGGCACTACCATGCAACTGTGAATAGTTAATTGTTAAATGAAATTTACGTTAAGTTACTTTATTGTGTGTGTGTTTGTATTTGAAATGTATTGGACTTGTTCTGGAAATAAATATATTATTATTATTATTATTATATTATTATTATAATTATATTGAACATGAAATGAAATAAAAAAAATATTGTAAAATAGGGTTTCAATCATGGTTACTGGCCCCCAAACTGGGATCCCTGTGCTATGGGTATATTAATTTGAACGTATTTTAATTAAAATACGTAAATCAAAAAGGACAATATTACTCCAACTACTCTTAGCGAGTTTTTCGTTTCATGAATAGAATTGTGAATAGGCTGCTGATAGACTTACTCTTGCCGACTAAAAAACAGACGGGTTTGGATTTCCCGCTCCATTAGGGGCTAGTAGTCTCTGGGTGTGTGCCTCGCTCGCACATTCTAACATTTTTATTGATTGTTAAGAAATTAATCTTTAAATATAAATTTGGTCTAGGGCGTCATCAATAAGATAAGATAAAGATAAGATAAAGTTTATTATTTCCACAAAAAAGTTTCACATGGTACTACTGTTACTTATGAATATTACAAATTTTTTCCTTAAAAGCTAGACGTTAGACCTCACACTAAGCAGAGCCTGTATCGTGAGGGCCAAAATTACGATTTCTAATTCAGCATAATTCCAAATGTTGATAATCGATTACTAAAAACCTCATATAATTTTATGTAATACAGAAACCAATTAAAAATTACAGACAAAAAACAGAAACAGTTAAAACTAGAGACATATGATAGGTATTTACAGGAGTTAGTAGGTTTGTGTACCACTGTGTGGGTGTGTAATATGTGTGTGAAAGGGTACGTGAATTGTGAGTAGAGTGAGCTAGTGTGTGTGTGTCTGTCTGTGTGACGCGTATATCGTTACAAATTGTTTTCAGTTTTATTCGCAATAACAACAAAATGGCATGCATAGCTTAAACTTAGTGTACTTACATTATTTTTTCATTTTAATACTAGTAGAAGATTTTCCGTCAAGTCATACGTGAGACTTTGCAAATATTTATTAAGCTCTTTTGTACAGGCGAAATGGTTCAGTTGACCTATATGTCGCGATTTATTGATTTTATTATATACGTAACCTCCCAGAAAGCACACAAATCATTGAGCTAAAGAAGTTCTACACCTCTTCACCTCAAATACTTTGTCCAAGCGACACTTTCCAGATTTGAGTCTATCCGGATTAACAGCTTATGTTGTCTCAGAACAATGTTGACAATAAAAGCAAATCATTTTGTAGATTTACTTTGTTGTTATCTTCTGTTTAATATTGCTTTTATCGCTCATTTATAGAGACAACATTTAAAATATTACAAAATGTGAGCGAACGATTGCCAATCAGCACTTGATCAGTAAAAGTCGTTATTAAAAAATATTTGATCTCGTACTTTGCATAGAAACTTGTAAAATGTTCATGTATCAAGCTAATATTTAGGTTATTTATAGTTTATTTTTAATTTTGGAAAAGTATTGAATAAAGCATTCGAGAAGGTAGATTTAGGTCAACTACATAAATATTTCAATATTTATCAACTTCTTCATTATCAGCAGTTCAGGTTCACGCAGGGGCGGTCAACGACTGATATATCTGACATATCTAGGGATAGTGCATAGTAAAAACGTAGGCATGCTACAGGCGTATTTTGATATTTGTCAAATGAATGTTATCGCGTGGCCCTTAAGTTTTTACTGAACATTCCGATTTAGAACTGATCCTACTGAATGCTATCTATAGATGTGAAAGATTGTGATACTCAATCACGCAATAACGGCTGAATGAAGTTAAAAGAGACTTAGCATAGAGATTTACAAAGATCTGAATGGATACATAGGATAGTCGATATCCCGGTTCCCGCGAGAAAATGTTTTATTGTTAGATACTGTAACCTTTTTTCAAGCGAAAATTTAAGTCTTAAATGGTTGCCATGGTAACAAAAATCGTATAAACGGAGTATGTGGCGGTGCGGAGTTCGCCAGGACAGCAGAGCTACAGTCTGATTTTTAATTCCGTAGAATTCTGACAATTTTTTGACATATCAGAGATTACAAACCTTTTGGGCCAGGCACATTTTTCAATTTCAATACGAGTCTTAGTATCTGAGTCTATACATTTTATTTGTTAGTGAATGTTTCCATTTTATATAGAGTGCGGTGCTCCACATTAAAAGTGAATTTACGACGAGTGATAATTAAGTCTCTTTTCGTCACAACCAGCCAAAACCGCGCAAGTAAAGATACCATATTTTTATTAAAATCTTTAATCAAAGAAGTCGAATGAATGAATTGAATGAAAATCAATCAAAGTGACAGACGCGACGTGACAGCTAACATTTTATTCTTCTAAAAAGGTTTACTAAACCTTTAATTAGGTGGCGGTGTTGTCAGCTCTAGAATAAAATAAAGTAATTAAAGTTAATTCGATGTATTGTTCATGATATTGAAATATTTGTTATTTTTGTTTTAAGTCACTTAAGCAAGTAAATACGTAGATTTAACCTTATGTAGGTAAAACATAAAAAATACGCAGCATTTAATTTTTTATTATTCTGAAATAGATCAAATTTGTTTCTTTTTCGGTGGAGAACTCGTTTAGTAGCAACACTTACGAAATGTCAGAATTCTACGGAATGAAAAATCAGACTAAAGTAAGATCATATTGTAAGGGAGAGTTTACAAAGCTAAAAATGGGAGTACCACATGTTCTATTTTGGGGCCGGTCTTTTCATTGTATTCACAAATAGTATGGCAATCATGGTTCAAAACATTATAAATAAAAAGGTAAACATATTATAAATAGAATTGTTTGCGTCACTTGCAGTTAAATTTAAGGTACAATAAAATAATATTTAATACGGTGCAAATAATAGTCTCTCGCGTGATTAGATTGGTTCACAGCAAATCAACTGCTTATAAATTCCAACAAGAATAAATGCTTAAAGTTTACCACACCTAGCTTATATTAATTGATATCATAATTTGCCTTATTGCCATATTTCACGGCATCATAGGATCCTCACATTGTAAAACTAGCACACAGGCTTAGCTTTGCAGCACCTGTAGGAAAAAGAATTGAAGAGCTCACTGAATTTCAACTACCTCCTCAGAGACGTTTATTATTTTAGTAACTTCCATTATCCCATGTTATACTACAATGTATCGGGCAGTACACATTGAAACCATAATAATCTTGCAGTAGAAACCCTTCCGAAAATAGAAATCCTTCTGAATCCTTACTACATGAGATTTGCTAAAGAAACTATCTTCGTAACAATTGCAAGTCAGCACATTAATTAAAATAGTATATTTCATTACAAGTGCGGAAAGGCTGTCATTGCAAAGAGTTCCGACAAATTGCTACCCGAGCCGAGGCGCAGCCGAAGGCGAGGGTTGACAGTCGGAACAAGTTGCAATGACGGTTCCGCACGTGTACTGACTGACTGAACGACTATTTGAAATACAGTTGCGAAAAAATGAAGCAATTTAATAAAGAAAAATTATTTGGAAAATGGCGCCAACCTTAAAAGAATGTAAGCAGAGATTTTTTTTTCTTCACACATTCTGGTAGGCAAAGGAATCTATGCCCATACAGCCAAGTCTTCAGTAGAATTTTTTTGTTGATATGAAATGAAAATAAATTTAATGAGATGAAATGAAACCTAACCTAACTCATTCAATCAAATCATTAAATCTGATATTAAAACAAATTAGTAGCTTCTTTTTAGAAATATATACGTATTCGCATGAATCATAAAAACTTCTGTGATTTTTTTTAGTAAAAACTTCATGTTTGGTTTTTCTTTTTAAATAGACATTATTTTGACAGTTGGGAAAGAGAACGCACGAGTGCGGGAAAGGTAAAAAAAAGCACGAGTGTGTAATAATAGCCCACATCCCGAACGCTATACGTCCCTGTAATACGCCACTTTTTGAGCAACTGTATTAAAAACTAGCTGACCCAGCGAACTTCGTACCTCCTAACAGTCGATTATTTAATTTTTTTTTCACTTTTCCTCTCCGTAAGAACCATCCTTGTACTTCGAGGAATATTCTAAAAAAAGAATTAGCAAAATCGGTTCAGCTGCTCTCGAGATTTGCGCTTACCAACACATTCAGCGATTCATTTTTATATTACAGATATTATTTTCTTATTTTCCCACCACATGATCTCCGTAAAAATAAAATAAAAAATGTTATTTATAGTTTATATCAATACTTTGTTTGTCCCCACTGCCGGGGCACGGGTCTCTAACTGCATCGCAGGAAGGTTAGGACATACTCCACGGGACCTAAGTCCTGGTTGGTGGAGGATTGTAAGAAAGTGGCGGGCCTTACTGTCAAAATGTATTAAGCCGCCCATAAGGCCTCTGACATGGCTTAACGACTGCCAGTACATGACAGCCGGCACCGACGGCTTAACGGGCGTTGTAATGCGGAAGCGCCCGGAATAAATGCCACTAGCGGTAGTCTCGGAATGGTCACCCATCCATTACCCGTCCGCGCCTGTTGTTGCTTAACCTTAATGATTGATTCCAATCACCTGATTCCACGAGCGCTTATTTGTAATGTTTTAGTTTAATCGCAGATATTGTTAAGCAAATCTTTACAACTTATCTTACATTGAATTAACAATCTCATGTTGTATTTCCACAGCCTCAGCATGGGTGCCCAGCCACGGAGCAACGGGGCAGTAGCGCCGACGAAGGCGCTGGACCTTGATGACATGCTTGTCAACGAGCTGGGCCAGTTTGGCCGATATCAGATCTACAGTCTGCTGCTGGTAGCCTTCCCCATCGTCATGAGCACATTCATGTTTGAATACACCTTCTCTGCGGCCGCTCTTCCTTACAGGTACCTATCGCCTAGCGGCTTTTGACTTGCATCTCTTTTATTCGACATGTTACATTTTAACCACAAATTAGCCTTTTGGTCCAAGGTACGTTGGTACGTTGGTGGTTTGGGAAAGGAAACACAATCGTTTAATGACAATCGCAATATTGTAACATATTTTCAAAAAGTTTAAACTAAATATTACGCCCACAACAAAAAGTATGTAGGCTTGTGTTGGCGAAAGCGCTTCAGGAATCCAGGGAGAATGCGTTGTAATAATTTAAATGATTTTTTTTTCGGTAACACAAGTTTATTCGTCAGCCATTGTTGCGTAAGCATTATCAATGCTCGTTGCATGGAATGGTGGCGAGGGAGTAACTCTTGCGGTAGGTAGGTTACCCATAATAGGTATGTGTGTGCTAGGTTTGGCCCTGAAACATATTACACAGTCTCGCAGAATTTTATTTGCTAGACACTTACCATGAATCGGCCAGTATTGTTCTCTCATTGAGGATAGTAATAGTTGCGGCCCGGCGTGTAGTAGCCTGATGTGCTGGGACCTCATGATGAGTTTGGTAAGTGTGTGGGTATTGTGTAAAATTATAGGGTGTTTTTTACTGTATAAGAAGTGTGAGAGACTTAGACGGCCGCCTACACGAATAAGTCCACCTTCAAGAAATGGGTTTAGAGATAATGTTGGTGAGTCCCTTGGGAGAGGTTTGTTTTGTTGTAATAGTCTATACTCGGTTGGAAATGATTGCAACTGTGCAACTTTAATTATTCTAGTTTGCGATTCTATTAGTTCTTTTACCGTTAATAGACCCGTTTGTTTATTTGTATTCCTACAATTTTGAATGAACCGCAATAGGTAGGCAAATACTCGATATAACTAGTATCTGTAGAGAATTTGCAAATTAGGTTTTGTATAATTTTATTTGATTGTGTGTCAATTGAGACATTACATATTTCTTGTTTCTTCATTTTGGGTATACTGGCTTGTGCTGGTGTCTTAGGTAGTGGCCATTCCGTTTCCGGTTTTGAAAACCACTTGGGCCGTTCCCATCATAGGTCTGTAATTGCTAGTTTATCAGCAGGTAGACCTCGAGTCAACAAGTCTGCGGGGTTGTCTTCTGAACGTACCCAGTACCAGTCATTGATAGTAGTTATGTTTTGAATTTTAGTAACTCGGTTACTGACAAAAACATTCAACTTGTGTGGTAGAGTTCTCATCCATGCCAACACAACATTTGAATCTGACCATAGGTAAGTTTTCGATATTTGACATGTTAGTGTTACTCTTATTTTGTTGTATAATTCAGCTAAGAGGAGTGCCGCACGCAGCTCTAGGCGTGGGATTGTTTCTTTTCGTGCTACTCGTGACTTCGCACACAAAAAACGGACTCGAATGTTGCCCTGTGTGTCTATAGATCGTATGAAAATGGCGGCGCCGAAAGCGGTCATTGAACTGTCTCCAAAGCCATGAATTTCAATCGTTATGTAATCGCGAATTATAACTTGTCTCGGGATTGTCAGGGAATTTAGACAAAATAGGTTTTTATAAAATTTTCTCCATTTCCAAAATTGCAACATACCTTTTTTTGCGGTAGGGATAGTGACATTGCGCCAAATACGACCCACCCGAGTTTAGTTTTTTGTAGTATAGGTAGGTCGCCACCTAGTCTATGCTGTCCAACACATAGTAGGTTGTAGAATTGTTCTGCTCCCAGAACTAGGTCAATGTCACCCGCCTGATGGAAACTGTCGTCCGCCAATTTGATTCGCTGTGGGATTTTTAATTTTTCAATATCAATTGTGATGTTAGGTATACTACAAATCGTGGGTACAACAAGACAAGACATTTTGGTAGTATATTTACTATCGGTTGACTCTAATTGGATGTTACAAAGGTGGTCGACCTTCGTCACACTTTCATTGAATCCCATGACCTCCATAGCTATACTATGTTGTTCGAGGTCAAGTTTGTTACATGCATTTTCGGTAATTAGGTTAGACTGAAAACCAGAGTCGAAAGGACTCTCAAAGTTTGCAACTGGTTATGTCTGTCACGCACCTTCACATGGGCGGTTGACAAAATTACAACTTTATTTTTGGTAGGTTGTTCGTTATCTTTGTTAAAAGTTGTAGTTTAAAACCCTATTTAGAGGCTAAAAATTTCACCCATGCCGGGATTCGAACCCGCAACCTCTGGCTATCCGTGCCAGCGCTCTACCGATTGAGCCAATGGGCGACTCACGGCATCAGTGAAATTTCGAACCTCTTTACACTATTCTCTGTATTACGTACAGTCAGCGACATCTGACTTAAGCAAATTGCATTACTTACAGCCCCGACTACCTACTTTGCAGTTAGGTTTTAACATCGGAACGATATCACTGTACTCACATGATTATACTATTTTTATTTTTAATGCACTAACCCGTGCTAAGGAACAAATTTAAAACCCTATTTATTTATTTCCGATGTTAAAACCTAACTGCAAAGTAGGTAGTCGGGGCTGTAAGTAATGCAATTTGCTTAAGTCAGATGTCGCTGACTGTACGTAATACAGAGAATAGTGTAAAGAGGTTCGAAATTTCACTGATGCCGTGAGTCGCCCATTGGCTCAATCGGTAGAGCGCTGGCACGGATAGCCAGAGGTTGCGGGTTCGAATCCCGGCATGGGTGAAATTTTTAGCCTCTAAATAGGGTTTTAAATTTGTTCCTTAGCACGGGTTAGTGCATTAAAAATAAAAATAGTATAAAGGTTGTAGTGTTTACTACGGTTTGCATTGGCAAACTATTTATAGGTGGATTTTCAGATACAGGTAAGCTAACATGTCGGTTTGTGTATGAACTCGGTTCATCACGGGCTCGGTTTTCACTCACAGACTGTGGGTTATAGGTATTAGGTTGGTGTGAACTCGGTTCACCTCGAGAATGAAATTTGTTTGTGTATGTGATGTGTAAAAGCGTGTGATGCTTACCTTTACACTCTCTGCACTGACTGGCTCGGCAGTTAGGCAGTGCGTGGCCTGCTCGGAGGCAGTTGAGACATCGCTTACAGTTTTTTACAGCCTTTATACGTGCTGCCGTATTCAGGGCCAAAAACCTAGCACACTGGTTAATATAATGCCTTTCCCTGCAATAGGGGCACTGATTAATAGGTATAGATGCTTTTGTTACCAGAGGGTTTGAATTGGCTCTGGACGAGGACGTGGTGATCAGGGCGCTCCTGGCTGGGCCGGCTGGGGTGTCAAGCTCGGTTGATACTCCAGACACTAGAGCCTCTTGCAGGTCAGCCTGCGTCCGTAGGAAGTTCTTAAAGTCCTGTAAAGAAGGCAATTCCCTTGAGCTGACTTTTTCCTCCCATTTTCTTTGGAGGCCTTTGTCAAGTTTATCCCAATCGGCTATAGGTATATTAAGATTGTTCAATGTCCTGAGATGTTTAGAAATGTTATCGATTAGTCCCCTCAAGGCCATGGGGGTTGAGGGAACTTGGTCGATAAGGAACAGGCCTCTTAGGTGATTGTTTACTAGAACTTTGGGGTTGTTAAATCTTTCACATAATAGTTGCCATGCCAGGTTATAACTCTCTTCAGAATACTCCAGTGAGCCGAGGACTTCCAGTGCATTACCTTTAAGACAACTACGTAGGTATTTATACTTTTGAATATTTTTCAGGTTGCTCTGGTTAATCAAGGCATCAAAGATGTCCCTGAATTCGATCCATCAGGTAATATCCCCGGAGAATGATGGTAGTGGAATTTCTGGGAATTTTATTGACTCATAGGTTTCTGGTGCGATTATTGATTGACGAGTAAGGTCGGGGTTATTAGCTGCTGGGGCCTCGCCATGAATCTGTAGTAGTTTCTTACCAAGCGAGATACATGAATAGTAGGTAGACTGATAATTTTCCCTTTCGGTTACCTGGCAATCTATATTGGTAGATAAAGTTTCAATATGGTCTTGAATAGTTTCGAAATCACTGAACACTTGTGATATTTTTTCAATTCTTAGCTCTAACTCGATTATCTGTTCAGCAGTTAAATTATCTTCTGATAACCCGGACAGAAATTTTTTGAAAAGTGTCAGCTTCCCTCTCACGATAGCGCGCTTTTTCTTATAGGTTTTTAGCTCATTAGATTGTTCTGGCGATTCATGAAAGTCGAGTGGGGTTGACATTCTTGCAAATAGACTCTAATAAGAAAATCAGTCGAAATTTTCCCTAGGTAGGTAGTTAGTTATAGATTGAATAGGTTTGAGAGAATAGAGGGTTGGTGTATAAAGTTGGGAGTGTTTAGGTTAGGAACATGAGGGATGAAGGAATGCCAACTCACGTGATCGGTAGATACTTAGGTATGCTATATTGCAGTTCGGCTCGGCCGTGCAGATCGTCTTCTTCGGTAGGTATGAAGGCTTCAGATGTCCCAGCTCGTCTCGGCGGCGCGGATCATCGTCGGAAATAGGTATGGAGGCTTCAAATGTTGCAGTTCGGCTCGGCCGTGCAGATCGTCGGCGCTGCTAGGTACAATGTAGGTATTGGCTTCTGAAATTCTAGAATCAGTAGGTAGATGACGCGTCCTGGTTTTCCTGAAGGGTTTTCGGCTTGTAGGTTGGTCGCTGAAGTGGGGGGCTGCGTCGCGCGCGGCCCGCTATCTAGTCGATCCTTTTGCTTCTTGCAAAATGTGCAGTTGCACGATGTGTAGACAGCTCTCCGTGGTCGTAGAATCTACTAGGATCGGCGTTTTTCTTCAAGACAAAATGTCCGACCAAATCACACTAGATGGGTGAAGGAACCACTCGGACGCTACAGTGCCTGGGACAGTTTTTTACATGGAGTAGGCTTCAAGACATTCGTAAGCTCGGCAATATTGCCCTCCGCGTTAATCTGGAGTCTAATGAAGACCTATTCCTATACTATCCGTAAGCAGCGGCTCACATTGTGCTTTGACCGTCAACAAACAGAATATAAGTTCTGTATGTTGAGATACATGTTGTGTTTCTGATCACCATCCACCATCAGATGCGCGATCCCCGAGTGCGATGGCGCCTCACCCACGCTGGAGCCCGAGTGGCTCGACGTGGCGGTGCCCCGGACGTCCACTGGCTGGTCCAGCTGCCGGCGGTTCGTCCCCGCCGCCGGCAACGCGTCAACGCCTGACGTATGCCCCGCCAGCCTCTTCGACCGGAGCTCCGAGATTAACTGCGACAGCTACGTATATGGCAGGAAAAACTCGGTGGTCTATGATGTGAGTCGATTTTTATTTACGTTATTTGGACTTGATACCGTATATATTTCTAGTTCGGCAACACTAAGGTTAACTGGAAGATAATGCTGCCAGCATTAATTTTGCCTTTGTACCTTTAAATTTGTTTTAATAGTGCAATACAGAATTTTAAAAATAATAATATCTAAAGCTCATAGACAACGCTAAATTAAAAGCTATTTAGAAGTCGTACGGAAGCTGCGTTTTGCGGACTAACAACGTGCTCAAGATGAATTGAAATTCCCAACCACACTCATCATTTTAATATTAACCCAAATGGATACTTCAATCACTGCAGCAGTCATCCGTAACGTAACAATAGTAGAGTGCTCAAGTGTAAAGGTCATTTGGTCCACTTCAAACGAAATACGGCGTGATTTTTATAAAAAAAAACGCATCAAGGTTAAGGCCTCTGACTTGAGGAATGTCTTAGAAGATCTTCCGGCCACTAGTCTTGAAAGCCTCTACCAATCCAGACTTGGCCCCCGTGGTGGAGTAAGGCCTATACCTTTCTCAGGGAAGAGACCCGTACACCTCGGTGGAAACATAATGGGTTGATGATAAAGGAATCGTGTTTTTTCATTAATAAGACTGCTTGACTATAGACATGTTGTAACTGGTCTGTGTTTCTTCAGTTCGGGCTGGAATGCCAGGAGTGGCTTCGCGCGCTGGCCGGCACGCTGAGCAATGTTGGGAACCTGCTGGTGCTGCCATTCGCCGGCTACATATCAGACCGCTGGGGGCGGCGCGTGGCGCTCATCGTGAGCATGATCAACCTCACCGTGGTGGGGCTCATCCGCGCCTTCTCCACCAGCTACCCCATGTATCTGACTCTCCAGCTGTTGCAAACGACTCTGGGGGCTGGCACCTACACTTCCGGCTATATATTTGGTAATTAAAAACTAAAAACTTTGTATTGTCATTGTGATGCTCCATAAATATAATTTACCTAGTTTTGCAATATTCAGTAGTATGCCAAAAGTATAGCGGGCTTTGTGAAAAATAAGTTGTTGCTGCCACGTTCACAAAATTTATTGGAAGATACCAAAAAAATGTTCCTGTAAACTATACAGGGATATTTTTAAAACCCTATTTAGAGGCTTAAAATTCCACCCATGCGGACTCGAACCCGCGTCCGATTTTTTTTGTCACATTTCTTATGTTGTGTGTCTATCTATAACTATTGAATAGACAACTTTTTATGTCACGTTTCTTAACGGTTACAAGATACCAGAATTATTCTGTCGTACGCGACTTTCGCGAGCTATAATGCTTTAAGGGGTAGCCTCTTCACCGGGATTTGTTAATCGACCCTTTGCATTGCACGGGGTGTTGGGCGCCCATCCAGCGCAGAACGATATTTTTGCAACTTTCAAGTGAACCTAAGTGGTCATCGCATGATATTATACATTACAGCTACAGAACTGGTGGGTCCAAAGTACCGCGTGCTGGTGAGTGCTTTGGTGTCAGTGATGTTCGCGGTGGGGCAGGTGATCATGGGCGGCGTGGCCTGGCTGGTGCAGCCCTGGCGGTACATGATCATAGCGCTGCACGCCCCTGGCTTTCTCATTATCAGGTAATAAATTTTGACTGCCTCGTTGGCCTAGGGTGTCATGTCTGAGTTGTGATATATTTGATTGCTTACATAGCGCATGGTACACTAGTTGAAGACCAGTTGAAGTAATTGTGGCGTGTGGAATTTATTATTTAATGGTAATGAAAAATGATCTCGATTTTAAAATGGACACCTTACTTAAATTGTAACGTTCACTAAGTCGCTTTCAACAAAACTTTTTTGGTTGATACATTTGATTGACAACCTTAGTGCCTTACTTCTGGCGCGAGTAGGCATCCCTCTACGAGGCATGGCCTAATGCTTAGTAATTGCATCAATCACTCATTTTCCCTTAAATACATTGCTTTTGACTGTCAAATGTCAAAGGCGTGCACATAACCCCAGTTTAACTTTTTTTCGGAGGTACCAAAGACCAGTTCCTCAATACCCAGTTGAACGAATAACTTCGTTTAAATAACTGCTTACGTAATGGTCGTTTTATAGTACCTATCATAGTAACATTGTATAATTCAAACAAGCTTTTTTGTCTTCCTCAGCTACTACTGGCTACTTCCAGAGAGTGTGCGCTGGATGCTGTCAAAGGGAAAGTACGAGGAAGCGCATCGTGTGCTGGAGAAAGTAGCGAAAACTAATAAGACGGAGATCAGTGACAAGTCTCTCAATGCTTTGGCTAACCCACCGGCGCCATCACGGAAGGTATTTTCCAGATCTTACAATTTCATAAAAATCTTTAAAAACATTTGAAGTCAACGAGTTTTCTTAAGACGTCGTTTCCGGCATGTATTAATTTTCCTTTTCCTGACTCCACGTTTGTCGTATTTATCTATGTAAATTTATTTTATTACGTATACGTACATTCATATTCAATGAGCACCAACTACCCGTCTCAATTTCTCCTTCAGCAATCTTTCCGATTTAAGGTTGCGTGGAAGAAATTGCTATCAGCAATAAGGCCGCCAATTGTACCTCTTCTTTTGTAACTGTTGTCTCTGTAATGATGTTCTGGTGTGTACAATAAAGAATATTCTTATCTTATCTTTGTCTGGACATTTCTGTCAAATCTACTTTTATACTATTTTTATTTTTAATGCACTAACCCGTGCTAAGGAACAAATTTAAAAACCTATTTAGAGGCTAAAAATTTCTGGCACGGATAGCCAGAGGTTGCGGGTTCGAATCCCGGCATGGGTGAAATTTTCAGCCTCTAAATAGGTTTTTAAATCTTCTTTTGTTCCGTGAGCGTTATATTTATCTCATAATTATTACGTAGGGGTTGGACTCGGCGCCAGCGGGTCTAGTCTGCAGTATCCTGCGCTCCCCCGTTCTGCGGCGGCGCGTCCTCACCACGCCCGTCTGGTGGATAACCGCCACCTTCGTGTACTACGGCTTGTCCATCAACGCCATCGGTCTCTCGGGCAACATGTATCTCAACTACATCCTGATCTGCGCGATCGAGATCCCCGGCAGCTTCACGGCCGTGCTCGTGCTTGACCGCATAGGCCGCCGCCCCACACTTGCCTCCGGATACTTGCTCAGTGCCGCTTGCAACATCGCCTTTTCTTTCGTTTCTAAACGTAAGTATCTACTTGTATCGTATATTATGTATTGTCGTTCTTTAAAAATCAGCTGTCCTATATCGGCAGCATATTCCCGCACCTACGAGCGAGAATAGACTGGGAGTCGCGCCATCTCGCTCTACCCAATAGATAATAAGAGCGCGATGAGTATTTGAATATAGTAAGATGAATATTTGAATATAGTAGTAGTATAGTATTGGGAACTCTAGGACACTTTTCCGTCGTGAGGGGCTCACTGCGTTCGCCGTCACTCCTTCAAAGTGTCCTAGAGTTCCCAATACTATTGTGGGAAATATGCAATCTAACCATTTCATTACTTGATTAACTTACTAAAACGGAAACTCTTTTTTACTTCAGTTCATTCATAGGAATTATTTATATAAGCGTCAAATACAACAATCACTTCATTGCACGCCTGCAGTTCTAGGTGTTAGTATCGTTTTTATTTTATTTACTCAAGAATGAAATTTATACAACAAGCGCAAACATTACGTTTGGAAAACATTTGTAGCGAATCTAACAACAAAATAAAACTACATGGAAATCTTTTACCAAATACAATTCGATGCATAATTTGTGGTCCTTCGAACTGCGGTAAAACAAACGTAATGATAGGTCTTCTATTGCACAAAAATGGATTGCGCTACCGAAACGTTTACCTTTATTCTAAAACGCTCTTCCAGCCAAAATACGTTTTTTTAGATAAAGTGTTAAGCATGGTTCCTGAGATAAATTTCAGTAAATTTCGTGACAACGAAGAAGTGATAAGTCATCAAAATGCCAAACCTTACTCCGTAATGATATTTGATGACGTTGCTTGTGAAAAACAAAATAACATACGTGATTATTTTGCGATGGGTAGACATAAAAAGATTGATTCTTTCTATTTGAATCAAACATACAGTAAGATACCAAAGCAATTGATCAGGGATAATGCTAATTTGATTATAATTTTTAAACAGGATGACATCCATCTACGACATATTTATAACGAACATGTTAACGCAGATATGAGCTGGACACAGTTTCGAGAGATGTGCAAAAAAATATGGAGTGTGCCTTATAATTATTTGGTAATTAATAAAGATTGTGAAAAAGGTAAAGGATGTTACAGAATGAACTTTGACAAATTCGTTGTCTTTGACTAAGCATATTTGTGCTATTTATAATGAGTTACGGATCGAAGTGTCGTTACTAATCGGTTTGCGTTGCGAGAGAAAGTACATATTTTATCTCGCTATGGAAAAGATACTAAAAACACAGATTGTAGAATCTGCTGAAGCTGTAAAAAGAAAGTTTAAACAATTGAAAGATATTGACCACGATAATGATCTAGTATTGGAAAAGGTTTTCAAACCATTAACAGGTCCACTAAAAAGCATCGCCGCAAAAAATGAAAAGATTAATAAAGAGTATTGGGATGATAGACACTGGGACACTAAAACAAACATTGATACTAACAAAGACCTTAATGAAATCGATGATGGTGCATCTACCAGCTACAACTTTATGCAAAATAGTGATCGTGACTCCCAAAAACCTGAACAGAAAGCATTTAGTGAAACTGATGAAGGCGATTTAAACATGGGTGATTCAAGTGACACATCGTTTAAAACTCTTGAATCTGTTCAGAGTCCTCGCCAAGATTCTTCTTCTTGGTCATTGTCATCGGAAATATTTAGTAATGTACCTTATGGAGTAAGGCTGGAGCGAGGAAAAACTATGTTGGGATCACTGCGAGTGTCAGTTACAGAAAATAAGATTTCAGTTGGCGGGAAAAGTTATTTAAATACACCTGGATTAGCTGAATTATTGTTGAAACCAAAACCAAATTTAAGTTTAGTTAAGCCTGATGATTTAAAAAACTATAAACAATTACTGTTAGAAACAAATGCTCACCGTCGTGATTTCAGTCCTAAACAGCCAATAAAAAGTAATAGAGGTATGAAGTATTTGCAAATAATAAAACCTCTCTTTAAACTAACCAAAAATACTTCTAGCAGTATTGAAAGTCTGCCGCAAGGAGAAGGGTTACCAGTCTTGAAAAAAATGAATAAAAATGTGGATTATGTGTACTGGGATGATCCAAATGAATTGGTGGAACGTTTAAAATTACTTATTGCGTCTCGCGAAGCTGGTAATACAGGGCTTAATAACGAAATTATTTCTATCATTGAAGAACTGCGTGAATGTGGTCTAATAAAGTAATATAATTACAAACTCAAATGTATTTTCCATCAGTTCTTGTTCAACCTTCTTAAAAAAATGATGAATATTGATAAATTTGGCCACCATGTGCATAAAAGACTTCGTCCATCAGAAATATTTTATAGCACCAATAATAAAAATCTTACTCAAAACCTTAACGGAGAATATGACTTGAAATCAGAAAAACTGGTAGGATTGAGACTTCCTGTACTACCAGATGAGGCTGTCAACAAAGAGTATGTTGATCAAAACTTAAAGTTATTTTGCAAAGAGCATGATATTCTTGTCGAGCTAAAAAGTATAAAGAGTCAGATACAACTGATTCAGAAACAGTTAGATGAAAAGTGTACAAGGGTAGAAGTTAGTTCTATTATCAAAGATCAGTTGGTAGCAATCAGAGACATTGCCAGTAGAAATTATGAGTAAAGAAAAAGTGGTGAACGAGATTCATAGAGCTGCTAGAAGAAATTTCAATCGACGGCAAGTTATTCTTAAAGGAATCGATGATTTATGGCAAGCGGATTTAATTGATATCCAACATATTCGAAAACACAATAGAGGATTTAATTTTATTTTAGTCATTATAGATTGTTTTTCAAAATATGTTTGGACTGTTCCATTAAAAACTAAATCAATGAATGAAGTGTGTAATGCATTTGAAAAAATTTTAAAAAGTAATCGTGTTCCAACTAACGTACAGACCGATTTAGGAACAGAATTTTATAACAAATCTTTTCAAAGGCTTATGCAATCATACCACATTAACCATTATTCAACTTTTTCTACAAAGAAAGCATCTATTGTTGAAAGAGTTATAAGGACATTGAAGAATAAGCTATATAAATATTTTAGTTTAGTTGGCAATTACAAATGGATTGGAAAACCATTAGTTGATATTGTGATTTCATATAATAGTACGAAACACCGTACAACAAAGTATCGACCAGTGGAGGTAAACAAAGTCAATGAACCCAAAGTTTTAGAAAATATTGTATCTCACGCAGAGTCATCCTCAGTGAAACCAAAGTGTAAAGTAGGGGATTGCGTTCGTATTAGCAAGTACAAAGGGTGTTTTTACAAAGGGTATACTCCCAATTGGTCGACCGAGTTATTTACCATTAGCAAAGTTAACAAAACTACTCCCATTACATATCGTATTAAAGACCAGCATAATCAATTAATAAAAGGTAGTTTCTACGAGCAGGAATTAAATAAAACACGTAATCCCGGTGTTTATTTAATTGAAAAGGTATTGAAAAAGAGAGGAAATATGTTATTTGTCAAATGGCTTGGATTAAAAGACGCTGAAAACAGTTGGATCGGTAAAAATGATGTCGTGAAATAATGTTATTATATTACACTCATGAATGCAAAATTTTATTCATTCGTTCGTAAGTGATGACTGGAAGAGGACTTATTAATAAATTAATAAATAATTTACCACTCGAGTTACATTTACCAGGATATAATTATTGCGGCCCTGGCACAAAACTAGAAAAACGCTTACTAAGAGGTGATCGAGGTATTAATCAGTTAGACGATGCTTGTATGCGTCACGACATTGCCTATACTAAATACACCGATACGCGCAATCGACACCAAGCTGATAAAGAATTGATGGAAATGGCAAAACTTAGATCAAAAGCAAAAGACGTGAGTAGAGGGGAAAGACTTGCTTCGTGGTTAGTAAACAAAATCATGAAAGTTAAGGTTAAGACAGGTGCTGGTTTTAAATCAGGTATTAGAAAAATAAGTACACAATTAAAGAAAGCTAAACTAAAAAACAAACAATCTGCAATTAAATATGCACATTTAGCTGCAAAAAAATTGTTTCCTAAAAATATGAAAGTTCAGCTACCTCGAATAATACCAATCCCAAAAATTGGGGGGATACTACCACTTCTTCCTATATTTGCTTGCCTTTCGGCAGTAGGTGCATTAGCTGGAGGTGCAGCTGGAATAGCAAAAGCAGTGAACGACTCCAAATCTGCTCAAGAAAATCTAAAAGAATCAATACGTCATAATAAGATGATGGAGACAATTGCTATTGGAAAAGGGCTGTACATCAAACCGTACAAAAAAGGTAGTGGGCTCTGTTTACATACAAAAAACTGCTAAATAGGCTACCCCGACGCGCACTCACAAATGAAGATATAATGAAATATGTTAATAACAGTAATATACCATATTTCAGAGGTGTATACATGAGGGATAATTTGCCTCAAAAACCTAAACAAATTGAGTGTGCGATTATTAATTTAGATAGTTCTGACAACCCTGGAACGCATTGGGTAGCCTTCGTAAAAATTTATAATTATTGTGAATATTTTAACAGTTTCGGAGATTTAAAACCTCCTACAGAATTGGTTAAATACCTAAGTGGCGCAGATTTGTATTACAATTATACTAAATATCAAGCATACAACACGTTTAACTGTGGACATTTATGTCTTAAATTTTTGAAAGGTTTCTGGAAACGAGTCAGTTAACTATGTCTTTCACAATGTCTATAACGGGCACAGACTCTGCTCTTGTAACAAATTATTCACCGGCTTTGGAAACTGATGGTGATTATGAGTGTGGCCTGTTGTACTTCACTACTTTTAATTCAATTCCTAATGTTGATCACAGAAATAATAAATTCTATTACGGTAAAGATGGGGTTGTGATAATACCAGAGGGTTCATATGAACTTGAAGATATTATTGACTTCCTAACGAAACATGTTCATGATTGTGTTTTGGAATTAACTTGCAATAATAATACTTTAAGCACCAGTATTTTTAGTAGCAAAGACATTCATTTTGATAAGGAGAACTCAATAGGAGTTACATTAGGATTTGGAAAAGTATTATTAAAAGCTAATATATTACACACATCTTCCTATCCGATCAACATTTTACCATCAGCCATAGTCCGAATCGAATGTGATATTGTAAGTGGATCATTTGTTAATGGAAAACCTAGCCATATAATTTATGAGTTTTCTCCGAATGTGCCGCCGGGTTATCGAATAATTGAAATTCCTAAAAACGTTATCTATTTCCCAGTTATCCAAAACAGTGTGAGTGCAATTAATATTAGAATTTTGGATTTAAATAATAACCCACTAAATTTAAGAAGGGAAGAAGTACAGCTTTGCTTACATCTGAAGAAAAAATGATTGATTTCAATAAAAACCTGTGTACTACCAGCAGAAAGCGCAGTTTGCTTTCAAATATTACGAAGGTACCACCAAAAAGAAATAAGTTAACCAAAGCCAATAAACAATTTCTCAAATTAATAAATTTGTCGAAGTAACTAAAATGCTTAATGTAGCAGAACCTTTTGTACAAGACAACAGCATTGAAAGTATTCAGATTCATTCCTACAAGCCTTATGTAAGCAGCTACAATAGGAACGATGAGATACGGATTCCAATTAACCAGCAAGACCTTTACATTCTACCGTCGGAGAGTACTTTATACGTAGAAGGAAGGATCAGCGTAATCAACAGTGAAACTAAAGCCAAAGTGACCGAGTTTCAATTAATAAATAACCCAATACTATTTTTATTTCAAGATATTCGGTACGAATTAAATGGGGTTGAAATCGATAAGATTAAGAATGCAGGCATAACAACCACAATGAAATGTTTATTATCAATGAATGAAAGCGAATCAAAAATGTCTTATGCATGGGGTTGGAGCATTGACGGTATTAAAAACACAATGGGAGGAAGTTTTTCAGGCTGTCTCCCACTCAATAGAATCCTTGGGTTTGCGGAGGATTACAAAAAAATTATAATAAATTGCAAGCACGAACTTATACTTTTGCGAAGCAATACCAACATGAATGCAATTAAATTAAATAATAATGAGGTTGTAGAAGATATCGTAATCGATAAAATTTTTGGCGGGTGCCCCACGTTAAGGTGTCTGACCGAGAGAGAATCAACTTGCTTAGGTATTTAGAAAGAGACAGAGCTATTAACGTAGCGTTTAGAAACTGGGATCTTTATGAATATCCACTTTTACCTCAAACAACGAAGCATACATGGGCAATCAAAACTTCATCACAGATAGAAAAGCCAAGGTACGTTATCATTGGATTACAGAAAGACCGCAAAAATAATGGATTTCAGGATATGTCCCGATTCGATCATTGTAACTTGCGTGACATAAAAGTGTTTTTAAACTCAACCTACTTCCCGTATGAAAACCTAAACGTTAAATTTAGCAATGACAATTATGCTTTATTATACGAGTTGTATGCTAAATTTCAACAGTCTTACTACAGCCGTCTTCCGGAACCCCTGTTAAATTACATCGACTTCAAAGAAAAAACTCCATTATTTGTAATTGATTGCTGTCGTCAGAACGATACGCTGAAGACTGGACCTGTCGACGTTCGTGTTGAAATTGAGAGCGAGATAGCAATACCAGACAAAACAACTGCGTACTGTTTAATATTGAACGATTGTGTTATAGAATATAAACCTCTTACCAGTGTAGTGAAGAAAATATCATGAATCCGGAATACATTTTTGTAGATTTACAAGGCTTTAAAGACTACAAAAATAATTTTATTGTCAAAGAATTTGCTACGGCAGCAAGTGAAAGTACAGAAGTTTTTTTAATAAAACCTCCATTTCCTTTCAAACATTTGACTGACGAAGAAAAGAAACAAGTTGTTTGGCTCGGGAAAAATCGAGGAATCTACTGGAGTGAAGGATTAATAAGCTATAAAGAATTTAAGAGTATGATTAAGTCATCCCTATCTGGTAAAACTTTAGTTGCAAAGGGGGTTGAAAAATGTAAATGGGTTCAGGATCTATGTCCGAATAGCATTGTAAAGGATGTTGGCGAAATGGATATACCTAATCTTAAGACCTTAATTTCTTATTATTGTACGAATAAATGTAGTAAATATAACTGTCTGATTCATAACGATTACTGTGCATTAAAAAATGTTATATGTATAAGAAGATGGTGTGTTGACAATACAGTGTCAATATAATTTTTAATTAACTTCTTACCATTGAATTTGTATTTAATTATTATTTTATGAAAAATAAATGTGTTACTACGTAATTTTATATTTTCTTGTTTTATTGACTGAGAAAAAGAAAACAAAAGTCAGTTTAGTTTAAGATATTATATTTAAATGATTCGCATTTTAACATCGGTAACACTTATTCTACTTATAACTAAGATTAATAATATTTGACACAGTTAAATTTATTTATAGTATTACATAATTATTGCATAATGCTAGTTACCTAGCGAAATACAAAGAAAAAATAATTCTTCACATTTTAGTAATCATTACTATTATTAGTTAACTTCCTACTCATTCTGTCAAGTAAATTTTCGGTCATGTCCATTATCTCGTCGGTATGTTCCATCACCATATACTGCGCATTCGACGTTTCCACTTCACTGTCACTGGATAAGTCAATCACTTTGATTTTTATCATTCGCAAACCTTTACGCCGCGATTTCTTCACAATGTAGGAAGTTGTATTTTGCGTCTTTTTCTTGGAAGGCCGCACTCGCTTGTTCGGATTTCGCGGGGGAGGTTCTGGAGCCCCAACTTCTTCCACATCCTCGCTCTCGAATCCGGTCAGTAAATGCTGGCCGTAGAAGAAAGGGTCCGTTATCGTCGGGCTGTAGGTCATCTTGGTGATCTGAAAATAAATAATAGATTTTAGTATCGACAAAATTAAAAAGAAGTTAGATATTTATTCAAAGTAGACAGGTTTCAACTTACCAAAATAAAAATATTTTATCAGCACAGTAACTCGTCTCGATGCTATCGATGTTAACTTGC
Organism: Yponomeuta sedellus; assembly: GCA_934045075.1. Lineage (NCBI taxonomy): Eukaryota > Metazoa > Arthropoda > Insecta > Lepidoptera > Yponomeutidae > Yponomeuta > Yponomeuta sedellus. Next base: position 23,305,812 of record OW203735.1, read on the forward strand.
GAATGAATTACGGACTCAGTCAAGCTGCGTCATCAATAGTCATCATTATTCGAAAGAGTTGTCCGACCAATATAACCAGAGCTACCTCTCCCCGCTGTATGCAATGTTATACGACGATGCATAACATCGTCGCGGGTGGCCCCCCTCCCCGCGCGCTTCATGCGCGCGAGCTCGCAAAGTTAGTTTAAACAAAGGACGTCTTGATGACACAATTGCGGCAGGTTCGGTCTTGCTTGAGGTGGAAGTGAAATGAAGAATTTGATGACACAGCCAGAGCAGGTCAGGTCTTGATCAAACCTATCAAGGATATGGAATAAGTATGAACACAGGTATTTGTTTCAGATAAAAACGTTTATTTTAGTGTAGGTAGGTATTTAAATGTCTATCTACAATATTATCTTAAAATGTACACAAATTTAAAATTCAGAAAAACTAGATTTAATGTTTTTTTTCTTAATGTGCTTATACTAAAATTACTTACATAGGTATAACTTAATACAAGAGTCATCTTTAAACCATTTCAATAAGTGTTATATTTAAAATAATGAGTTATGCCCCCAGGCTACAGTGGACACTTTGTCCGGCATTATACATCTTTTATCGTCTGTATTAGACAAAGCAATTTTATTTACAGACTGGGTAAATATTTCGTGTTTTATAGACTTGAAAAGATTTTGCTTTCGTCTGACTAGTTTATTGTTCAGCAACACTTCACGATAATCGCTTGCAGCTAAATCTCGGACTACGCACTTTTTCACCCCTTTGGCTTTCTTTATTACCAGCTCAGTGGTTTTTATGCAATATAATTTTGAGCGCAAACCAATGAATTCGGTCAAAATTTTCCCCCCCAATTCATCTTTAAATAAACCAGGCACTTTTTTGTTTACCAATGGTAGGCCGAACTGGTTTCGAGGTTTGTAATTGCTTGTATCAAAAAAATCCATCAAGGATTCTTTCATATCTCTATAAAAATCTTCGGTTTGAATTTCATAAACAAAGCTGTCAGTGTCGGTGTAACAAAGCTGTACTTGATTTCCATACTTAGGCTTAATTACCGAATAGTGAAAGTCATACATGTGACTCTTAGACAGCTCCAGCACTGCAAAACCCACATAAATTGGTTTGTTCAAAATTACTCTTTCCGGTTTCATTTGAATAGCGACTAAGTTTTCGGAAAATACGCTTGCGCTATGGAAGTTTAACCGAGCAATCAATTTGTCAGCGGTATCATGTTTTTTTGTTTTGTTTATTTTATCATGCCATTGTGTAACAAGTTTAACATTAACGCGTTTTTCACTATCCTCTAGCGTTTTTCCGAAAATAGAGTTATTATTTAACTTGAACAGGTCTTGCTGGAACTGAGTGACCGCTTTTTTTCTTAGTTCCGTGTTTAAATCGATGTATTCTTTCAAAAAAGCTCTCTGGCGAAATGTTATAACTCTATGAACTTTAGCGAGGATCAATCCGTTTGCCAGACATGTTTTGAGGTGAACGTAATGTATCACGTAGTAAAATTTATCGTACAAGTTCGGAGTCAATTTAGGTGTCTTACCTCCAGGAGGAATGAATTTCTCAGCACAAAATGGGTAATCGCTATGCGCATCGTGTAACTCATCAGGGTACAATAAGTCTACTTCTAATATGTAACCTTGTGGAGCATCATTGGGAATGTATTCAACATTCAAGTTTTCGATTTCAGATTCACTTAAAAATCTAAAATCCGAAATTGGCAAGGACTGGCACATGCTGTATCCGTATAAATTGTTACAGTCAATGTATACCAAAAATGAGTCTCGTTTAGTTGGATCGTACGTCTCCATATATGAATTGTTTGCTTGCGAGTGTCTTTTGGAACACATGCAAATGCCACCTCTGATACCCTTTTGAATCATGCGAATAATTTCCAAGTTATCTATAAGTTCTAATTGGATCCCCGTTTTTAGAAGCATTGCATCAAATGACAAACTTGGAGAAGTTAGGTAGAAGGCTGGATCTAAGTTGTAATGCGTCTTACATGTCTTCCTGAAGTTTTCGAAGACGTCTGTTAATAACAGCACATCAGTCTTCACATAAAGGTCTGTATATTTGCCCATGTTTTCAATTTCGAAAGTTTGCCACACATTTTGAGCGTGTGCATACTCTTCGTCCGATATGTGTTCGTCAGCCATAGAATTGTAGAACAACGACTTATCAGGTAGTTGTTTATCTGTAAACATTTTCCAACAAGTCATATAATCGTAGGGGTACACCCCTTTGCGTGTAAGTAACTCAAACTGATTTTCATCTGGGAAATAACGCGAAAGATAAGTAAAGTCATTTTTGTGCAAGCCTTTTGCCAACTTTTGTAAACTCGTGCCCAAAAATTTATACGAGTCAACGAATCGTATTTGAGCAAATTCGTCTTCAGAAATTTGAAAAAACTTCGTGAACGAAATGTAGTTCTCTTTGTTTTTTGGAATAATTTTTATCGGTCCGCAAATGTCACTCAGTTCTTTAATGAACAAATGACAGTCATATCCTGCGAGGTTATGAAAAAATATCGGAACTAGTTTGGGAACTCGAAATTTCAAGTTACAATATGCATGTGCCGCACCGCGATAACGACCTGTCAGATGACAGTGATCTCTAACTTTGTCTGTAAATATTAGACGATCACAGATGTGACAACAATCTGCTTCCGCATAATCTTTTACATTTTCGCTTGTAAATGTCATAGGGATGTTTTTATTAACAATACTGTATATTCTTTTCACTTCTCGAACGAGTAGTTTAACAAATTTTTGAGCACAGTCAGAGCCACGGTACTGAACAAATCGATTTAAATTAGTATCAAATGAGCAAACAACATGGTATGCGAATGCAATTGGTACGTGTTTCTTTGCGTTATATGTGTAACTCAAATCAGGATTTTGCTGACATCCTTGATAAGGAACGAGAAGCGTTTCAAAGTCTGCATAAATAGCAAAAGGCATATCTTGCTTATGAGCAAAGTGTTTGAATTCAAGAAAAGTTCCTTTCCCAGGAAGCACTGTAGCAACACCACTACATAAATGGTTTTGTAGGGTTTGCTCGGATGATAGAAATTGGAGACAGTCTTCACAGAAATACAATTTACCATGATGTTTAGTCATCTGACTGCGAACAAGCCGAGGTAGATTTTTAATTAAAACGTAATGAGTGCGGTTTCCTTTCTCTAATAACAGCAAATTAACGCGTGTCGTCCTATACTTGTGTTCCGATCTGTAAATGGGTCCAACAATACCCTTGGTATTTTTCAACGCATATATGTTAACGCTTATGTTTGGATTGTTGGTCTCGAACGATTTAACGTCCGCTAGAGTAACTGGAAGGCTCAAATCAGCAGTATTCAGCACTTTGGTAAAATGGGGGTACGAAGACGTACGATCGGCCCTACCTTTAGGAGTATGAAGTGCAGCGACAATACTCCACAAGAAACAAGCGTCATCTTTATTTTGCATGTTGAGACACGCTTTCTTGTTTTTAATAACCGGTGGCAAGTCGATACGAGCAGCTCCATAAATAGGTTCGTACTTGTTGATGTTTATTTCCAAGAAAAGATTATTGAGAAATGTCCACCCACTGTCACGCTCTTCAAACTCTTCTATTTTCTTTTTTAAACAGGCTACCGTTTTACCTATTAGCTTTGCAAAGTCAAAGTTACGATGTAATGCAACATTCTTTGTCGAGAAGGATTTTACCTCTTGACCTTCGTTTTTAAAGAGAACGAAGTTACTGAAAAACTCGAAGTTTACCTTTACGTTTACATGTTTTGCAAGCGAATCCCGTAAAAGTTTCTCAATTTTGGGGGAGATTTCCGTGATAAACGTCTCTGGCAAACAGTTCTCTAAATCAGTCGCAAGAATCTTATAAGTAGCTATACGACCTCGAAAAGCAGACGCAATCAGAACTACACCATCGCTTAGAGGTACACTGCTTTTCTCTTTGTGAGCAGTACTGCGTACATGACCCACCCAGTTTTTTTTCTCTACTTGGACTACACATGCAGTACAGTACGGCATTATCACGCAAATTTGAAACGTACACTCAAACGCAGCACTCAAACGTAAAACACCTAACAGGCGTTTTACAGCGACGATTTACTTATATTTAACTACGTCACCGTAAAGTGTGGGTTCGGAGTCTTTAAACAGCGGTTTCACGCGTCCGATGAAGCCCTAGAGCTGGTCCCACGCAGGTGTCCCACTGTCGAGCTGCGCTTTCAGCAGGAACTGCGCCTTCTTCCAGTGGTCCTGCTGCTTGGCGTCCCGCGTGAGATACACCTTTACTTCCACAAAGTACTCCCCCTCCAGAGGTGCAGTCCGTCGCAGAGAGCCGTCAGCGACCTTTGTGGCGAGCGAGGATGTGACGGAGTGATGAGATGCAGTTGCCAACACGTCGTCGTCGTCGTCCGAGAGCACCCCGAATAGGTCGAACTCGCTGGTCTTACGCTCCTTCACAAGACGGACACCACCCGCCTTTAATTAAAACCTAATCTAACCTATGACCCATAATAATACAATAGTAAAACACCTAACAGGCATTTTACAGCGACGATTTACTTATATTTAACTGCGTCACCATAAAATGTGGGTTCGGAGTCTTTAAACAGCGGTTTCACGCGTCGGATGAAGCCCTGGAGCTGGTCCCACGCAGGTGTCCCACGGTCGAGCTGCGCTTTCAGCAGGAACTGGGCCTTCTTCCAGTGGTCCTGCTGCTTAGCGTCCCGCGTGAGATACACCTTTACTTCCACAAAGTACTCCCCCTCTAGAGGTGCAGTCCGTCGCAGAGAGCCGTCAGCGACCTTTGTGGTGAGCGAGGATGTGACGGAGTGATGAGATGCAGTTGCCAACACGTCATCGTCGTCATCCGAGAGCACCCCGAATAGGTCGAACTCGCTGGTCTTACGCCCCTTCACCACCTTCTTTTTAGACCTGCATGCAAGAAAAAAACAAAAAATGACTTCAATGCTACATGAACTGTAGTTAGATGTAACATATTATAGCCCTTAGTTTTAATGTCAACATTAAATAAGACAGTGTGTTGGTTATCGTGTCACGCTCTCGCTGAATAATATACCACTACTTACAATACTAAATACCATACCTTAAACCATACCTTTATAATTGGTACAATTGGAGAAAATATGAACTCATTCAATAGTAACGCAATTATTCAATATTGACAATGAAAGTAGGGCTAGAAGAAGCAGTCTGACTAATAGGTCGACTGGATGAATAATTGAATCATTATTCAGTTGCTGCCATGTCTACCTTGATCCCGATTCACACTTAAATAAGTACAGTAGTGAGTTAACTTGCATCGTCGGCGAGTTAAGTCGCGTTTGCAGTTTGAACGGCGTTTGAACGACAAAAGCAACTTAACTCGACGACGATGCAAGTTAACTCACCACTGTACTTATTGAAGTGTAAATCGGGGTTTAGATTGGTAGGAAAACACGTTTAAAAAAAATAAACTACCATAAAAACAACACGGAAGTGAGCACGCTTGCCAAGAAAGCCACGCAGTCTCTCTCAGAGAGAAGGCTTTTGCCCTGCAGTGAAACCTATATAAAAATGACCCATAAAAAAAAAACGACTCACGTACTTTGAATTTTCCGCTGCAGCGGTTGTTCGGCGCTTAGGCACAGGTGCAGGTGCAGTACGTTGCTTCTTTTCACGCGGCTGCTCAGTGTATATCGATTCAACCTCCGAGTCCGACCTGAGGAAAAACCGCAATAAGAAAACAAAGTCAGCTTGAATACGCATAGTCGGTGAAGTGTAATGAAATGGGAGAGGAAACTTTAATTACTGGATTAACTCTGAGAAATGACAAGTACATAATTAACAGTGTATAATAGCTACAATACAAGGGGCAAAATTGTAAGATTGACACGAGATACACCAAGTCACCACCGGACCACCCCACAGTGGAACATCACGTCGGACGAGGACTTGGTGTTCCAAGTCATTAGAAGCCAAGATAATGAAGTCCTCATTGTCACCAGCCGGCGGGCCAAAGGCCAGGTCCGTAGCGAGGTCCCAATTTGGAAACAAAATATAAAAAAAAGAAGGTTACTTACTCACATTTTTGTATGTAGATCTGGATTACTTCTGGAGTGTTGATCTCTTGATGTTACTGAAGCTGAATATAATTGATCAAACAAATGCACCACGTTTTATAGGCGAGAAAATGCTTTCGTTTCAATATTTTACCTACACATATTCAACTTTACACATGGAAACAAGTCGGAACATGATATCAGTCAGGGCTGTCAAACTCACATGGTAAAAAATATTATTTAATAAAACCAAGCGCACAAATGTGTTCAATAGACTTTTACAGTTGCCTTAAAAAATACAATGCTTACTCAAGCATCATAAATATTTGTAGGTGATAGTTACAATTTTAAATATTATCCTTACGTTGCTGTTCTTTAAATTGGGAAATCGGAACAAAGTATGAATCGTAATCTATACTTAACATAAAGCAATCTCAGTACTAAGTTGCTGTTAAGCTAAGTTTTAGAAAAAACAACGTTTCACTAAATCATGTCTAACCCTGTTTAAAAGAAGAAGCATTTGAAGCATTGATATGACTGAGTGAAAAGAGACTTTGTACACAACGGGAATTGGAAAATAAATATGTACACAAATGTGACAGCCCTAGACAACTTTCACAGATTCTACCCACACACAAGAACTACGCAAAAATTCTGATTCAGCAGGCCCTTATCAGAATCTGAAGACCACCAGAGAACACTTATAAACAGACCGGTGGACATCTGCCTAACATATATGTGGAAGTTAAGCACACATATTAGTCTTTTAGTAGTATGACTATAGTATTTTAGTAGTATAACTAAACGACTAACGCCTGTTTTATAGAACTATAATAATCATGGTTTACTATGAAAATTCGATTCGAAAATACATTGCATAGCGATTATCTCACAGATTAACCAGTATGAAGATTCGACTACGCAATGTACCTACATCGAATTGTAGGTACATAAACTATAAATTCTAGTATTATGTATGAAACGCGGCCCTGTAAGATAGCCATGAAGTACTAAAAACATGAAATCGGAATCAGGTTATGACAAGTTCGTTCTTGACCCTTTGTCACGTCTGGTTGTGGAAATCGATTTTAATATTTTCATTCCAACCCATTTCTATCCTATAATTACATATTTGAGTAAACGTATAATATTAGCCTGTAGTAGAATAGATAGACAATATACGTAGTCATACTAATAAATAGCTTATTAAAACTGGTAGGTATCTTTAATAATAAATAACGTGATGATAGAAAATAAACTTTGCTTATACTGAAAGTTATTATGTAACTGTGACAGCCCTAGGTATACTTTAATTCTGGACCACCTGGCCCTCCGGACTAGACATTTTCATCAGCAATTAATCAGCGCTTCGCACATCTACAGGTCCTAACATGATATACGAGACGATTTATACCGTATTTATCGAGAACTGCCCATATGTGCGAGTCAGCGAAAAGTCACATCACCACACCACAGTACCATAGAGCACTACAATCACTAACAAGTAATAATGAACTATTGCGTCATAAACCCTAATGCTTCAAATGTTAAGGAATAATAATAATAACTTTCACACATCACAATCACTTGATCTGGTCCCAAACTAGGATACCCTGTGCTATGGTAACCAGACAAGGATAAACATGGAAAAACACCCAGACTGAGATCATTTGTACAAATGAAAGTATGACGGCCTCCGATAGGAATCTAACCTACGACCTCTGGTTTGGTAGTCTAACTTGATACCGCTAGACCATCCAGGCAGTCAACGGTATTTGTGTTGTTCTCAGTCGCACAAGAAGATTAATGTGTTTTGATTAGTTTGCATTTTATCGCGAAACCGTGCAATGCGATAGCCGGCTAACAAACAATCCTCACCTGTGCTCGTGCTGCGCTTGCAAATTCTCATCACTACTACACATTACCAATGTTTGAATGTTGACGTATGTAAGGTCTGTGTGGTGAGTGACGTTTGCTTTGGTAGTTGTCGTAATCGTTGTATGAACTCTCTTTGTGCGGAAATGCAGACTTTCAACTTAGATTCACTCTTCATTTGAGCCCAGTATAAGCGGTCGATTCTGTGAGGAGCTCGGATTAATTTTGGTGGAAACCTTAGCGGTGATAACTAAATCAAAATTACTCCAGATATTATGTCTTAAACTAAGTTTTTGAGGAAATTTTAGTGGATACCTACGGTGACAACGAAACTATAAATTTCCATTCGTAAATTAAGTACCTTCTAAACACAATATATTGAACGCTTATAATGTATACTCGAGAGTTAATAATTTACCATAATGCTTTGTGTAAAGTGCCAACCGAGTATGTTATTAGTGTTGCGAGAAAACCCAGTATCCAGTTTCAGTAAGTTGTTTTTTAGTCTAAAATTCCTTAAAGTTTAATCAGGTCTTAGATAAAAAGTAATGAAATGGTTAGATTGCATATTTCCCACAATAGTATTGGGAACTCTAGGACACTTTGAAGGAGTGACGGCGAACGCAGTGAGCCCCTCACGACGGAAAAGTGTCCTAGAGTTCCCAATACTATACTACTTATAGTAAGATGAATATTTGATTATTTGTCCTATTCTCGCGCGTAAGTTAGGGAACATAGTGCCGGCTGGGCCCAAACTAATATGCTCTATACTATTGTAACTAGGCAATAACCCTTAAACATGAAAATACGTTCCATCTGAGGCTAAGTCTACACTGACAAACCTTTATTTGTAGCAATATTATTTGTAGCTATGAAATTATGTGATACTCAAAATAATCCAATAATCTGTGATTCATGCAACCCCACTAAGTTTTCTACGAAAGCCTGGTTCCGTAGAACCTATTTTAGAAGGAATACACTTCATGCGTTGGTCAAGTTTATTACCGCTTGCGCGAGTAAAAGTCTGTTGTTGTTCAATTACGTTCAAATAGTAATAAGATATAGTAGTCATTACCGTTAGCGAGTGGTATTGTAACGATCTCTTCACGAATGTACGAAACTTAGAAAACAAGTGCCGTAATGTACCAATTGGTACATGCCGAAATTCTAACCTGCGGTCTCCCGAACATAACTCGTTCTACCGCTACTCTACCACCGCTGTCCACTTAGACTTATTTAAGTTAATTCTTAAAAAAATGTCTAAGTAATGCAATCATCCCTTTCCAGATTTGGTAACGTTGCGGCTGATCTTATTCTTGGTGGGCAAGTTCTCCATTGCTATGGCGTTTCCATCGCTGTACCTGCTCACTGCCGAGCTGTACCCCACGGAGCACCGGCACTCGCTGCTCGCCTTCTCCTCCATGGTCGGCCGCGTCGGCGCCATCGTCGCGCCGCTCACGCCAGCCTTGGTAACTGCTGCTTATCAACTAACATTAAGTTGTCTCAGCCGTTCGTCTCTGGAACGCCCTGCCTGATAATATCCGTAAAGCCCCATCTCGAAATTCTTTCAAAGCTCTTGCCCGGGAACACTTCCTCGAGAAGTGCTACCCCAAACTCCCTTAGCCACTCCTTATGTGAAGAGACTTTCCGATGTATGTCCTCCCTATTCATTATATTTAGATTTCATATGTATGGTAATTTATATGGTATTCCTTGTCTCTTACAGTGTGTACATATCATATGTATTTTATAGTGATGTTTATGTATATATATTTATTTATATACTATTATTTTAATATATACGTTTAGTGTATTATATGTGTAAGTATATAATAATGTGGAAGGTTGTCTTTTTCCTTTTTTTTTTTTTTGCACGCCTGCCAAGTTTTCGTTCTACCTCCTGCGGTTGACTGGTAGAAAATGCTTATGGCATTAAGTTCGCCGCATTGTACAATTTTATGGTGCAATAAAGTATTAATAATAATAATAATAATAACATTAAGTTGTACAAGTACATCATTCTGATAGGGTACTCGTTAATAAGGTTACACGTCCCACCACAGAATGACAGGCTTAGTCGGAGACATAGTATAACCTAACCACCATCACTTGTGTCCATCAAGATTAGCGTTGATGTATGTGTATACGGCAAAACTTAGATATTTAAGCCTTTTATGTGTTTTGTTTTCTGGTGTGTACGATAACTAGTTTTGATCTAATCGAATGTAATATAGGTACTCAGGTTTATTCAAAATATTTTTCTTTACAGCTAGAAAGTGGTACGGCTACAATAAATTCACAAGCAATGAACATAATTATCTCCGAATAAACCTACGTATTTTAGGCGTGGAAATTCCTTTATCGAACTAATTTCAACTAATCGCAGTATCTAACAATACGCGCCTAGTAGCCACCGTCAAATCTCTGAAACTTTTCGAAGGCTCAGAAGCTCCAACCGTGATATGATTGTATTCCAGATGGAGTATTGGGCAGGATTGCCGACGTTGTTATTCGGCGCGATGGGGCTGCTTTCAGGCGCGCTGGTGCTGACGCAGCCCGAGACGCTTGGCACGCGCATGCCCGACACGCTGGCTGAGGCCGAGGCGCTGGTCCGGACCACACCTCCTTGCCCGTCGGATAAAACTAAAAATGGAACCCAAACCATGGAACTAAGATAACATTTAAGTATTTTTTATTGTCCTTTTATGAAATTCAGGTGCAACAAATAATACTCTGGCCACTGCTAGGTAAAGACTTTTCTCCGACATGCTATTTTTGCGCATCCACTAACTAGCCGTTGGTTAAGCCGTTTTTCTTCCCGGTTCACATAGTCATTTTTCTGCTTCAAAATAATTTTAATACTCCAAAAACACACCTAGAACCATCGGATGCCTTTAGGTTCCAGGAAAGTTTGTGATGGAAAGTTAGGAGAGAAGAAGAGACGGGTTGTCTACAGAAATAGTATGGGTTCGACTTAGTTGTACGACGAAGTGTGAAGACTGAAAATTCAATAGGCATTTATTTCTTTCCCAGATTTTGGCATCTATCTTCAACTTTTTTATTATATTCAAATTTTTTTACTTCCATAAGATCTCTAATAACAGTAAATTATGATTAACTGCACAGATTTCGATTTTATTCGTTGCGCACATTAAAAAAAAGAGTAGAAGTAGTGACATGACCCATTAGTATGAAAACCAGTGTGACCAAACTCACACATATAAACCAAACGCACACTATGAATGCCAAACTGAATGTAAATAAAGACAATGCCAAAAAGGTCTATATCATAAAAGTTCCATAACCTTTTAGTTATGTAAACAATGATCAAAATCAATGGACACTAATTATACTAGGTTTACTCTTTATTTTGTTACTAAGATAATAACTCTTTATTTTGTACTACCGCGACTAAACACTAAATGGAACTACCACCGCGTCTGATCTTTAAGATGTTTTATGTGATAGGCCATAAAGTCGAAAATTGAAAAACAAGTCGCTGATATGTTGCTACTCAGTCGGATTGGTTTCCTCGTTTAGGTCATTACCAATTTAATTTAAAAATACAAAATACTGATCACCGATGAACTGTTTCGGCAAGGTAAATTTTAGTCCTCAACTCTTATTTTTGCATTCTAACACAGCACAAGAAGGCATTTTACTATTTTACGATTGTTTTCTTTACTAGAAACAAACGACAACTGAGATAAGAAGAACTGTCAGAGACTACGCATAGGCAATACATTGCTAATGCAAGGCACGCGGGCACCGCCCACTTACGATTTCTACTCTTTTTTTACGTTCTGTGGTTGCGCATGTGGTCTGTAATGTTGTCGACTGTGTTTATTATTTATCTATTCTTGCAAATGTTTTGTTTGTTTACGCTGTGCTTATTTAGTAAAGTAAGATAATTAATGTAAGAAAAAACTGTGAATTCCTGTTGTTTATTATGACAGAAACAATAAAAAGTTTTTGATAATTTATTTGTTACTTTCTTGCTGTTTTTTTTAGTTACTTTATCATCATTATATTAATCTATAATTTGGTGGTAGTAGTATCTTGATAGGTTTCTATTAGAGAGAAATAATTATATCTCTCTCTCTCTCTGACACAAAGCACAAATTCACCCTTTCGAGCTTAATCGCCACGGTGCCCACCGCGAATTTGCAATTTCAAGCGTTGGGGTAAGTGAAAACCCCACACTCAGGCTTACTCACAATGTTTTCCTTCGCAGCTAGAGAGAGGTATTGATAATGCAGTTGAGGACAACAGATATATTAGTCAGTAGGTTATTAAAACCAATCAGTACGATTTATCACATTTTTTATTGGAACGTATTACAGTAGAACGTGCAGTTTAGTCCGGTAACCCAATTTTCAGAATCAGCAGTTTGTCGATACTATATAAACGGCCTGAAACAGAGCTTGAAAGTTCCGTAAATTCAGACTGAATTTCAATTCTGAATCTAATTTATTAGTCCGGTTGTGTAGCATCACAAAACTACTACGACAGAAGTCTCACTAGTCCAGTCACCGAATTATACCACTGACCTACTGGCACAAACAAAAATATCTACATATAAATTAATAAGAAATATCTAAATATATTGTTAATCAGATCCTTTTAAGCTACTAGTTTTTACATATTGTCTATCGTCTCGTCTGTTACCTTATAACAGACTATCATACAGCAAACTCAATCACAGTACTTTGCTGTCACATTCGAGCACCCATAATTCTTTGTCATAATTAATATCCACAAACCACTAACCCAAGCTTTACTTTGCATACCCACGATTAATCACTACAACAATTTCATTTAAGTTTATTTGAACAATAGTTATCCTTTGTCACTTTAATCACGTTATTTGTGTCTTCTTGTGTCGCTTTTATTTTGCTTTTATTTTGGCCGTCATAACCATGGAGACTGGATTCTGTGACGTCACCGGAATCTGACCTCTGACTTTCACTGGTCCCAGTCGACACCTCGTGCACATCGGAGTATTGCGGCGGAGGGTGCTTACTATTACTGACTGGGGAGTCCACGAGCGATGGATACTTCGGTAGATCATCGGCGTTCGGTTGTACTACTGATACCTGTTTGGCATCACTTGTAAGCTCCACCTTTTTCATATCTTCAACATTCATTTCATTTTTAGTTGTATATTTCAGGAGTCTAACTTTGTTCGATTGTGCTAACGGAACGCTCTTGAGGTCACTATTAATCTTAGTCTTTTCCACATCTCTTGTGTTCTTTATAACCTGGTTACTATTCTTTGGCATTGCATCGGCGTTTGCCTGGACTTTCGACCCTCGTTTCGCTGACTCCTCCTTTTCTAAGTCTTTAGTACTGTTGTCATTCTCCGATGGATACCTTGGTGGATGGTCGGCGTTTGTCTGCACAAACGATACCCGTTTTAAGTCACTAATGGTTTCCCCTTTTACTACATCCGTGCTTTTTTTTCCACTGCCGCAGCCGTCGCTGACCCCTTTCTCGAGATCAGCGGGGGCGGTGGGAGGCGGGGGACACTCCACGTCTCTGACGTCATCAGGCAGTGCGGCGCTGCTGGTATCGGGCAGCAAGAGCGCCAGTGCGCACGCGCACAGCGCCGTCAGACCGAAGGCTATGCTTGGTAGACCATCCATGTACTTCGCCTGGGGACAAGAGAGGCACATTTAGATGGATTCAATAGCTGGATCTAGTGACACTTTAGTCGCTATTGCCAGTATAGGGGGGCTTATAGCAGGGCACATTCCTTCTTTTATAGAAATAATATGCGCTTAGTTACCACACGTGATCACGGTGATCACCACTGATTGGCAAACTAAATCACTGAAGTATGTGAATATCTCGGACATTTAACCAGCAAGGTAGGTACTAAATACTACACCAATCACTAATCAGCAGTGGGACCTAAAGGGGCAGCATCAAGTCAAGTCATCTCACCAGACAACTTGACCACTTATTACAGCGAAGTTTACTTGTCCCGTGTACTGGTAAGTGCACACAGTCTAGCGCACTTATGCAGCAGATGCTATTGAGCACACCTGGCACACCCGACTGTGGTACTCGCCTGACTAATGAGGCACATGCAAATTGGGAATTGACCAAAAGCGGGGCCTGAGGCGTCAGCACAGAGCCTAGCTGGCCAGAACGCCTGACTAGTACAATAAAATTTAGTGTTTATACGGGTTCCCATCTGCAATGGCCATTGCAGATCCGGAGTCGGTTAAGTGACTACTACGTATGGCAGTCACTCGACCGACTCCGGACCCAAGTAGGTCGCTGCAGACAAAACCAAAAGCAGATAAGGTTATATTGCACCAACGGAGGAGCAATGTGATCGTGGGACCTCATCGCAATTCATAGTGCATCTGCTTCAAGGCCCATTGTGACAGCGACCTAACAGAGGCCAATGCTGCTGCTGCGATTGCAGTGGCCTACTATTGGTCAGAAAAAATATAAACTGGTCGAATCACTGACACAAAAAGAAGAAGAAGTGTTGATACTTGAGGATACGCCCACAAGCCAGTAGGGAACGAACCAGAAGCGGGGCCTGAGGCGCTAGCACGGACCCCAGCCGGCCCAGGGTACTGGCGATGTTGACGAGGCTGTTCCGCGACGTGGTGGGGAAGGCCTCCGCGGCCACCACGAACACCGCGAAGTTGCCGTAGCTGCTCGCCATCTTGCCCGCCACGTACAGAAGCGTCGACGCCCAGCCCGTCGCTGACAACAAAAAAATGAGCTCAAAAGTGTTTCTTCACTATAAAAACAACGGTGGCGTTTTTATAACACGTCCATAAAAAAAACTGAAAAACGGTGATTCAAATAGTCTGTGGTGGTGATTTTACAAATTAAATAAAACTCCTTTACGAGTGTTTCAGTGAAAAACATTTTTTTATAAATAACGACGTAGGTAAATGTTCAATGAACGTCAAAGCAGTCATTTTCAGATTAATTTAATTATAAGTACACAGAACACAGAGGTAGTGGAGAAATGAGAAAATCTACTTTTATCATTTTCAAAACACGTTATAACTCACTTTACAGTGTTAAACTTACACTAGTCATAATTATTGTTCCGTTAGCATTATTTTAATACGACCACATAGACTTAAAATAATCCTTAATGTTATTTATAATATGCTTTTTGCACAGTTTCTGCTTCACTAACTTTAAATATACTGCGTAAAAAAGACTACAACAATGACATGAAAATAAATAAATACATTATTATATTTATTTTATTTTATTATGATAGGAAAACTTACAGCTATGAACAAAACACATTGCGATTGAAATAATGACTGAGAGCCAATTACAAGTATTCACTTATAGAAATATTTTAGAAAAAGAAAAATTTTTGCCCACTACAAAACAATACAAATACTCACACACACATTATGGTCTCGATCAATCAATCGATCCCCGATAGAATGCATTCCAATAAGGAATACATTCTATCGGGTATTGATTACAAGGAATTACAGAAGTCCAAGGTAACAAATCTGCGTACGCTGCTTATAGTATCGCAAAACAAATCGATGAATCAATATGCCTTGTGTTTTTATTTAAAATGGTTGCACTATGTACCATTAGGATGACTGCACCTTAAAGAGCACTCACATTTGGGCACAAACGCGGAGGTGACGAAGAATATGGCGCAGAGCAGGTAGGCGACGCAGATGGGCCCCTTGCGGCCGAAGCGCGCCAGCGTCAGCGCCAGCAGTAGCCGCGTCGGGATCGACACCAGCAACATCGCTGATACGTTCACGTGCCTGCAGAACAGTGAAGTGATTCATTGCAACTCTGCATGTCCCCACTGCCAGCACGGGTCTCTTCCTGCATCGCAGGAAGGTCAGGCCATACTCCACCACGGGGGCCAAGTCCGGGTTGGAGGAGGTTTGTAGGACAGTGGCGGGCCTTACTGTCAGAACTTATCAAGCCGCCCATGAGGCCTCTGACATGGCTTAACGACTGTACGACATGACAGCCGTCACCCACGTCTTAACGTGCCTGAAAAATGCCACTAGCGATAGTAACGGGACGGTCACCCATCCAGCACCTGACCGCGCCTGTTGTTGCTTAACTCGAGTGATTGATTGCAATCACTCGGTTTGATTAGGCCACGAGCGCATCAGTGAAGTGAACTTTGGTGAAAATTTAAGCATAAGGCGAAGCACCAATAACCCAAGAAGTGCAACATCGGACGCCCCCCAGCTCACTAGCCTGTTGATCTGCGACAGGTGGCCGCTGGGGGCGCGGGCGGTGTCAGAATAGTCGACGAGAAATACGGACTGTGTCATTTCTGGCCCTGGTGTGCAATAAAGAATATTCTAATTTATCTATGTATAGCAGTATAAATATATAAATATAAATAAATATAAATAAATATATAAATACAAATTTTCATGGACATATTATACAGATCTAGTTAGACCTACACTAAGTACAACTAAATGACTTGTGTTATAGGTGCTAACTCGACGATATATTTGAATAATAATATACGTTTATTTAATACAATAATTACATAGATAACATCCAAGACCCGAAACAAACTAGAAAAGTTCGTTTCCTAGTTTGACCCGGCCGGGGATCGAACCCGAGACCTTCGGTTTTACAGTCAGCGTGCCAAACCACTGCGCCACCGAGGCCGCCGTCGAAAGTAGATGAATGTATGCTGATGCATGAT
Organism: Yponomeuta sedellus; assembly: GCA_934045075.1. Classification (NCBI taxonomy): domain Eukaryota; kingdom Metazoa; phylum Arthropoda; class Insecta; order Lepidoptera; family Yponomeutidae; genus Yponomeuta; species Yponomeuta sedellus. The sequence goes on from OW203735.1 coordinate 23,322,461, forward strand.
ATGTATATGTAATTTTAGTCGAGAAGAAGGTCCGAAATAATACCACTCTAATCGTCTCGGTGGTTCGAATTTATCAAAAACTGAGTATATAGTAATTTTTGCCTGGAATTTTTATTTCGATATTTCAAAATTCAAAATGATCAGTCTTGGACAAACTGAATATTTTTATGAAGGGTTAAATGGTGTGGTGTACAATAAAGAATATTCTAATCTTATCTTAAATATTACTTTATAAAAACATTAGGGAATGCGGAATTAAGAGTAATTTCTGATTTTTTTAGGAGAGCGCGCTTACAAAGGAGAAATGTTACAATACTTTTAAAACTGTGCAATGTTTCGGTAAATGTTTTCATAATATCATAAAATGTTTTCTAAAGTATGATGGACGAGCCAGGGTCTGATTCAGCTATATTTTACTGAGATCTCACTAGAGCACTATAGAAGACACCATAGAACAGTTTGACTCACGGGTCGCCCGAGATGGCCGTGGCGTTGAGGATGGCGCCATTGTAGACGAAGGAGCAGCAGAAGAACGTGCTGGCCATGAGCGCCACGCGGCCCGCCACCGCGCGCGAGCGCAGCGCGCGCCACAGCTGCGGCGCCCCCCCGCCCCGCCCCGCGCCGGCCGGCTCGCTCGACTGGAATTATTTGTGTAAACATCACCAGCCTGATATAAGTACAGTGGACAGCACATCATGGTATACACCCATGCACTGTACTCCGTTGCGTTACGGGCGACTTTGCAACTGAAATGTGAAGATTGACGTGCTGTCGACTGTACTCACTGCAGGGAACAGGCTGCAGTGTATAGAGTACAGTTGGGTTCAAAGACATTTATTTTTCATAAAGAACTTACAGTTCACTTAATTAATGAGAAAAACAAAAAGTTTAAATTAGCTTAAATTATACGGTATTTCAAAATTTCAAAGGCATGCATTAAACTAGCATCAATCTTAATTATAAATTTAAGACATGTAACTTTATTTTTAAAAGCATATTTTCTGTATCCTTTACTTCAGGTGGTAAGTTAAGTATTATGCAGTTGGACACCTTCATACATGACATTTTCTTTTACCATATTCAGTTCGTGGTGTTCTTAGTTTAAGTTTATTTTTGCATTTGCTTCATAAGCTATATTGCGGTGATTTGACTCGACTAATTTCTATATTAGTGTGTATGTCTTTTTTGAGTATTTTTTTTATGAGTAGGTATGCATGTTTTATAGATAGATGTAGTTGACGGATATAAGGTAGTTTTGTCTTTTCGTATAAAGTTTTTGTCCTAATCAAAATCCTATTCAATTACAAATATGACACTCCATCATATTTGTAATTGAATAGGATTTTGATGACTTTATTTTGTGACCTCTGCAATTCCTTTAAATGTGTTTTACTAGCTGTACCCCAGACTTCTAAGATACTAAAGGTGTGAATTTAATTACGCATTATAGATAAGAGTGCGTAGTTTATAGGGAACATAGCGAACCATCTTGTGTAAGGCTTCTGTTAAAGGTACTATTTTTGATTTAACATGTTGTATATGACCTTTCCAAGTCAGTTTATCATCAAGAATCAGTCCTAAATATTTTTCTTCTTTGGATCTATGGATTCTATCGTTGTCTATCGCAAGATGTTGATAGTCCGGCAGTTTTTTATTTTTTGCGGCAAATATCATGCATGATGTCTTTTGTGTGTTTATAGTTAACAAGTTATATTTGAACCATGAACTAAGTAAATTAAGATCATCTTGTGCAGTGGCAGTTACATCGGTAGTTATAGACAGTAGGCATGTTTTATCAGCGTAAAGTGTTACGTCCCCGTGGAGACTGATATTACTTATATTGTTTACGTAAACTAAAAAGAGCAATGGTCCTAAAATTGAGCTTGTGGGATACCATACGTAACAGTTCTAAGATTGCTTTTATATTGAGTCGCGGTCTCCACTCAAGACTACGTTTACTCCAACAGTTGTCGGTTCTTCGCGAGATACGACCAGCCCACTGCTACTTCAGCTCGCTAATTCTCTGAGCTATGTCGATAACGTTGTTTCTCTATCGGATGCATTCGTTACGAATCCTATCCTTCAGAGAAACTCCGAGCGTAGCTCTCTCCATGGCTCGCTGAGCGACTATCATCATCATCATCATAATCAGCCGATGTCCATCCACTGCTGAATACCTATGGGCTTCTTTCAGCACACGCCAATGAGCTTAGCAAATGTCGTCGCTCCACCTGGTCACAGGGCGTTCTACGCTGCGTTTGGCGATTCGCGGTCTCAAGAACCAGTCCACCCCAACGATTACCGGCCTTGCGGCAGATATGACCCGCCCACTGCCACTGATACATTTTCGATGTATTTTTAGTTTTTGCTCTATCTCAAAAACGGTCATATGTCAAACTTGGTATGATTAAACAGTCCCTATATTTAAACAAAAAAAACATCTGGACTGAATGCAAGAAAAGAAATAAATAAGCAAAACGGTGGCACAAAACCCTCGGTACGGTCATATTCTCGACACTCCCAATAGCTTCCAGCAGTAAAAACTAGCCCCGTGAGGTTGTGCGTAGCTCATAAAATGACCTAACGATCGGGGGTTACAAGCGCAACATCTCCAGCGACGCCGCACTCACCATGTCGATCTTACTCTTCTCAGCGATGCGCAGCAGCATGTCCTGCGAGGTGCGCGAGAGCGTGACGTTGTTCACTTTGGCCACCTTGTGCAGCACGCGCACCGCCTCCTCGCGCCGGTCGTGCGCCAGCAGCCAGCGCACGCCTGACACGTCACATTATTACTTCCACGCAACGCGGTCACTTGTTCAGCGCCTTCATTATGTAACGTATACATCTGTGTGCAGAAACGAAATATCTGCTGAACTTTTGCGTACTATTACTATTGTCACGTTTCAGATCCGACTGAAATGTGCTGTCTGCTATGAGTGATACAAAATACGCCTCATGGCTGAACCTCAGAGCTAAGTAAACATTCCGCTTTCGCACACAGATGTATGAGTGAAAAGTTACATTGTCAAGGCGCTGCTCCCAAACAAGGATAACCTTCGCAATGGTAAACATCACAGACACGGATATATTCACCCACACTTATTTATTTGCTTTTTAAAAATAAAAAGAATTAGTACCTACATTTGACAAATGAGATCTAAAACTGACACGTTAAATAATAAACGTATTTTTAACATACATACACTACTATCAGAAGAAAGAAGATTAAAAAAAATAAAAATTTAACATACATACTTTGAGAAGGAGGAGGTTATCAATTTGACGCGTATATTACTTTTATTACTAAATTTTATTCGTTTTCCATAATTATTTTTTTGTTAGAATATATATAACGTCCTATTGGTACCATTTTAATTTGGTGATCTGATGTAGACTTTCAGAAATTAAGAATGGACAGCAAATAAGGCCAATGGATCATTTCGTAATATACATATCATTCATTAAATATAGCGTATAATTAGTCCCAGGGTAATTTAGAGATGTTTTAATGAAGACTTTCACCGATGGATAGTGTGGCCTTTAAATATTAAACATTAGCAAAGCATTAAGTTAAGTTTTGCTGTTACAATTTATTCAACAAATATTTTCATTCAGTGACTGATTCTCTGGTGTCTGGCGGGCATTGTTTTGAAGATCATCAGCTCGATGTCATTCTTGAGAGGTGTTAAGAATAGTGTATAATTTTTAGATATAAATATGCAGTTTTAACTCAAGTGTTTAATTACCCTGTCACTTTCTACGTGCAAAGATTTGGAAGTTTGATGATGACTAGCTCAAGAACACCTAGATCTAAGGCACCATTGCACCTAGAAACCCGGAAATTATACTTTAATTTACTTTATACTTTATTGCACCGATAAAATTATAAAGAAAGTACAAAATTATAATAATAAAAAATTTATTAAGTTGTAAAGTTTCAGTATCACAAACTACACTAGGAAAAAAATTCAATGCAGGTGTGTAATAAGACTAGTACGAGTTGCGTGATCCTCAGATCCTCACAGACCTAGCCCCAACCCAGAAAACATTAAGTTTGACGAGCGAAGTTTAATTCAAACTTTCAGCAAGTTACCTAGTTTCCTCTGATCAATCTCCGTGCTTTGCAGCTAGACACGGCCAAGAAGAACAATGATAGGCCCTTACCTTCGTCAACGAGAAATATGTAGAATACTACGACGAGTAGCGGCGCGTATATGGCGCGCACTAAATGGCGCCAGTAGGGCACGCGCCACGCGATGAGCCCCAGCGAGGCGGCGCCCAGCGTGGCCAGGCTGTCCGAGACGCAGCCGTACGCCACTCGGCTCCCCTGGTGCACCGACTCCAGACCTGGAAGGAGACAGTTTTTTTTGCAGTTTGGAAAACATTGGGAACCAAGATTTGCCAGAGTCCTGCCTTGCCAGAGGTCTAGAGGTGTGATGAGGTGATGAATTGCATTGGATCGTAAAGTGGACTCACTGAGCACAAGCGAGGCGTTCCCGTAGCCCAGTGCCGTCTCCAGGAACTCCAAAACTAGAAACAGCCAGTAGCTCCCGGCGAATGATTTGAGCAACCCCAGCAAGCCAACCATCAGTGGCGTGCCCACGATAATCACCTTACGGCCGTAACTGCAATTACATACAATATGATGAGTAATATCAGTCTATAATGTAAGTAATATCATGTAAATATTTGCCTACGTTACCGAACGGCCAAATTCCAACAAGATTATTCATTGTATCGTCTACTTGTATAGGTATAGTTGTCAACTTATTACCGTCAATCTAACTTTCAGCAGATACAACAATTACACGCTTGTAGTCTACTTACTAAAGTTACAAGCGATGACTTTGCAACAAAAATATGAAGGATCAGTTATGACATTTTACTCCAAAGTTTGCCAGATTAATCTATCTTATCAGTCCATATATCGAGTCCACTGTTGTACATAGGTCTCTTTTCATTCGCGCCATCCTTCCGCTTCTTTATTTCCGTCCAATGTTTACCAGCCGCCGTCACAATGTCATCAGTCCGTGGGGCTCTGCACACCAACCGTCCACCCATTGGTCACCATTAAGTGGCTACGTTAGTCTATCGGCTTACATACCACACGCTAACGGTGAAGGAAAACATCGTGAGGAAACGCGCGGCTTGGTTGGCTCCGCACGTATTGACTAGTCTTTCCTGTGGGCCAGGCCGACTATGCTGTCAGGATGGTATAGGTGCTGGGCAAGCCTACACCATCTATTAAACCATATCCCAGGCAATATAGCGCGTGAGTGGTCCCTTTACCCATCTAGTGTGAGTGAAGATACCACTGGACGCTGTATAAATCATCTCATTAGGTAGATGCAAAAAGGCCAATACTAGTCTATAGGCTTAATAAAACACGCCGCCCATCTCGACCTTAGCTTTATGCTTCGTATACCTACATCTTCGACTTTGATTGACTATGATTGCCCTATACGCAAGAGAAAATAAATTCTTGTTACCGGTCGGCGATGAGTCCCGAGATGATATTAGAGAAGATGAGGCCGAGGTTGTGCACCGTGCCCACCAGCGTGCCCTTCCACGGCGAGCAGCCCAGGTCGAACTGAGGACATAAAAACACAGTTATGAATAACAGTCATTATGTTGCATTGCAAACGATCCCAAAATATTGCACATACGTGGGACACTCAGAAAGTTTTGAGAAACTAAAAAACTAACTTCTATGAAAAGATATTTTTATTAAATCTTTTCAAAGAACTCTCCACTAGCCTCTATACAAAGTTTCATGAGTCTGAACCAATTTTCAAAACATTTTTCCAGTCCTCCGCAGACACCTCTTCCACGGCCTTCTCAAACGCTGCTAACGCGTCTTCCGGCGATGAAAACTGTATCCCTTTGAGCTGATTTTTAATTTTAGGGAATAAAAAGAAGTCACACGGTGCCAAATCAGGACTGTAAGAAGGGTGTCCCAAGACTCTGACCGGTGTGGAGTCCAGGAAGTCCCTCGTTTTGATCGCAGAGTGCGCGGGCGCGTTGTCGTGGTGAAGAAGGACCCCGCGGAGCCCGGTGTTCGGTCGCTTGTTGCTCAATTCAGAAAAAACTTCTGGCAGTCATTTTGTGCTATACTATTTAGCGTTGATGCTGCTTTAGTCTCGAAATGGAATTGAAATTAGGTACCCCGTCAAAGTGAAGAAACTAGCGATCAAAAATTTTCCTGCGCTCCTCGTTCGCTTCACTTTCGTAGGCGTTGGTTCATTTTGAGACAGCCAAACTGTCAACTGACGCTTTGTTTCTGGATCATATTGATAAATCCAGGATTCGACACCTGTCACAATGTCGTAAACGCGCAGTGACGAGCCAGCATCAAATTTTTGTAACATATCACGGCACCAATCCACACGGGCCTGCTTCTGAGCTTCGGTGAGGTTGTGCGGCACCCAGTGGGAAACTATTCTCCTTACGCAAAGGTGCTCGTGCAAAATCTTGTAAACACTTCCTGAACCAATCTGCAGTATATGCTGAATCTCGTCGTACGTAATTCGTCTGTTTTCTTGAATTATTTTTTTTACTGTCAGCACACTTTCTTCGGTGACAGCCGTCGTAGGACGACCACTCCTTTGTTCATCCCCCAAAGTAAGACGACCGCGTTTGAACTCGCTATACCAGCGGTAGATGGTTGCTTTTGAAGGTACTTCATCCATAAAAGCAATTCAAAGTCGATCAAATGACCCATTAGGTTTTAAGCCACATTTGAAATCGTAAAAAATCATAGCACGAAAATGTTCTCGGTGCAGATCCATTTTTTATGGAGACAAGAAAATTTGAATTTGCTCTCGAAAAAATGCGGAGGGAAATTTGAAAATCGAACAGTAGTATTTTTACTTTTAAATAATCGACGTTTTCATAACAATTACACGTGGTCAGTGTCTTATACATAAAACCTTTTTTTCGCAAAACTTTCTGAGTGGCCTGGTAATCAAAGCTGATTAAATAATTACGATAACCATTATACATGACTTTCATCCATAGAATTGAATATTATATCCCAAAAATACCTAACTACGATGGGAAACGAAAACTACAAAATACATAGAGCTTTTTTATGTAACCTATAAAACCTACATAGAGCTATCTACACATAAGCATTCTCTGCCCCTCTGCTCTTTTTAGATGTTTTAGAAATCATGGTGTAGTGACAATAAAGTATATTTTATCTATATCTATTGAGAGTTACTGATGAGACCAGTCAATAAGCTTTGACAATTTGCTTATCTATGTTCATAGCCAGTTCACATTGTCAATCCATCGTACAGTTGGTCGGACAATAAAGACACGTGCGATGTCACGCTCATTTCACAAGTTACCAAGTAATCAGATTTACAAAACTGGTTCTTCCACCGTAGAGCAAATTGTAATATGGTCAGTGGTCACCATTGCCAACACTGAACGAAAGCCCTTGAACTTGCAGAGTGGGACATTAATCGCCGATTTGCGACCGACAATCAGATGACAATACGTTTCAGGTGTTTATTCACCGATCACAGCATATGAACGCGCAAAAGTTTGTCTACTTATAAAGCGGAAGCGGACTATTTTATTAATTCATACAAATATTTAAATAAATATTTCTATTGCAATTACTCTGTAGCGGACTTCATACCTTGAGAATTTTCTATCAGTCACCTGCAAGAGGTGGAAGATAGAGTTGGTAGGTATGGTACCTACAATACCAACTAACTCTATCTGATCTCAGCATACCTGCTGATCACAGCTATCATATAATTATGCTGAGATCAGCAATTTGAGTCGACTAGCAGTCATCGAACAAAGAAAGAAATGAGATGTGTCTCATTTGTCATTGCTAAATACTTCGATCCGCTAGCCTATCACTAGAGTGGTGAATTTTTCAGAATTTATTGTATTTAGAAAGAGTATTGCGCCCACTTATCGAAATTTATAAGTTTACAATTTACACAAATCTCGGCAATGTGAAGTAGCGGGAAGTAGTAAAGGAATAGCTGAGGCGGATCTTCTGTCGTCTTTTACTTATTTTGTGAATACTGTAAATTAGTAATTGAACTACCGACAATAGCACATCATGAAAACCATTATTAGTTTAATGGTTATTTCTATGACTACGGCCACGGTGGAAAATAAATTAAGCAAAATGTGAAAACTCGCAACTCCACAACAATGGCTAGTTGACTATTATGCCCAGAATTGTTTGCCGATTACATTTGGTAGCTCCAAATATAGGTGTTTATTTAGCATCGTGCACCTGTGCGTTTTATTTTATTTGCATGATAACAATGGACGGTACAATAAACTGGTAGTAAAAATTGTACTTATGTTTGTTTTATTTTTCTTGGGACTCTCGGTGATTCATTGAAATGCATCGGTACATAGTGTCATAATATGCGAAACATAGAAACACCTCTTCGTAACATTATTGTAAAAGAAAAGAGAATTCCAACAGTGACTAAAATATCTGAAAACTTACCCTATGTTTTTCATACACTATCAATTTGTTAAGCTTCTGTTAACAGATATCACTTCGAAAAAGCGCATTAAATCGTCCAGTGTACTACGATTTATAGGTACCAGATTTTGGGACTTCAAGATTTAACGAAAATAATACAATTTGGGGTTTTAACATTTGCGTTTTGCCTATCGATCGATCGATATCAACCTTTATATGTCCCCACTGCTGGGGCACGGGTCTCTTCCTGCATCGCAGGAATGTTAGGCCGTACTCCACCACGGGGGCGAGGTCCGGGTTGGTGGAGGATTGTAAGATAGTGGCGAGTCTTACTGTCAGAAGTTATCATGCCGCCAATAAGGCCTCTGACATGGCTTAGCGACTGCCATTACATGACAGCCGTCACCAAAGGCTTAACGTGCCTTGCGAAGCACGGAAGCGCTCGGGAAAATCCCACTGGTGGTAGTCACGGGACGGTCACCCATCCTGCACCTGACCGCGCCTGTTGTTGCTTAACTGAAGTGATTGATTGCGTTTTGCCTAGTCGGTAAGAAAATAGGTGCATTCGGGAGTCAGTCAATACAATGTCTTAGAGTATAAAGTACTTAGTCCAGTACGTCGAACATTCTACTCTGTACTTTAAGTACCTATACCTTAATTGAAATTTTCCTTTGACCGGCTTGACCGGTAGCCACATGGAAAGAGATTGGGAGTGTTCACCTCCGCCACAATACTGTTGTAGTCCCGGTAGACAATCTTGTTGCAAGGCATCTCTCTGTTGGCGTGGAACCGCGCCGCACTGCAGGCAGCGGCAGCGGCAGTGGCAGTGGCAGCAGAAGTGGCTAGCGGCTCGATGCGATAGCAGGAGGAGGCGTTGGGCAGTGCGAACTGCGTCCAGCTCACATTGAACTCCGGAGCTGGCAGAGATTCGCACTCGGGCACGTAGCATCTGGAAAGTCAAGCGATCGTTCCGGGGTAAAGGATGTGGCGCTATACGATCAATATCAAGGGTGGATGAAGACGGCCGGTGTTTAATTGCCGGTCAGAAATATGTCCACAAGGTCGCACACATCGCTATTTTTTATTATCTTGAATCTTAAGTTTCGTCTTTTAATACATTTCAGCTTCAGATTAATTATGTTTTTTTCTTTTAATCTCTTATTTACTGATTGTGTCACAATGTGTCGGTCTACGCTTTTTACGATTGATCAAGAGACAGTTTGCTACTCTCAGTCGAATCGCTTGTAGCCCCGACTGCCAGAGTGATCTAACGATCACGGAAGTTAAGCAACACAGGGCGCGTTCAGATGTCTAACCGTCTATGACTAACGCTAGTGGCATTTTCCCGAGCGGTTCCGTACTTTGCAAGGCACGTTAAGCAATTGGTGCCGAATTTGAATTAAGCAACAACAGGTGCGGTTAGGTGCACGATGGGTGACCGTCTAGTGACTACCGCTTGTAGCATTTTTCCCAGAGCTCTACCGTGCTTCGCAAGGCACGTTAAGCCGCTGGTGCCGGCTGTCATATAATGGCAGTCGTTAAGCCAAGTCAGAGGCTTAGAGCGGCTTGAAAACTTCTGACAGTAAGACCAGCCAAGTCTTGCAAGCCTCCATCAATCCGGACTTGGCCTCCGTGGTGGAGTATGGCCTATACCTTCCTTGGGGATGAGACCCGTGCCCTTCGGTGGGGACATCAGAGGTTGATGATGATGATGAGTCGTGGTCTTGGTCAGGGTCAGGGCTGTTTCAGTACACAGTTTAGCCCAAAGAGTCGCGATAGCTGGGGTTCCTGTGTCATTCTATCTCAGAAAGATCGTGAGCTCGTCGCCGCGTGTCTCACCTACACTACCCATAGGAAAATTATATGGCTGTGGCATTACTCAGAGGCAGTATTGTGACACGGCGCTGCACGTTTCAAATTAAACTGAAGGAAATTGCATCGGTCGCACGTGAAAACATTATTGTTTTGGTTTTTAATCTACGCGCGGAATTCTAAATATTGAAACGTGTGACTTCCTAGTTATATATTGGTCTGATTTAATAATGTGTAATGCCGGCCGGGTACTATGATGGCACTAGTCACAGACCTTATCGGTTGACAGCAATGTTTTATTGGGGAGTGACAAATTAGACCTTGTGAATGAAACTGTATTTGTAGGCATCACAATTGATGCAAAGCTTCAATGGGGTCCTCATATAGAAAAATTTGCATATAGGCTTAGTTCAGCAGCATACGCAGTTAAAAGAATTAGGGAACTAACTGACGTCGCAAGTGCTAGGCGTATTTATTTTAGTTACTTCCACAGTGTTATGTCCTATGGCATGGGTACTGTAGTGTAAGACATGTAACCTAGTTTAAGCTACTTATAATATCAGTCCTTCGACATTATAGTCAAGTCTTGATTGAGCTCTACTCGTGTCATTCATTCACCCTTCATGGCGCATCAAAAAAAAAAAATTAAGTGATAAAATAGACTTTTAATTGTGCCAATTTTACGCGCCAAAATGTGCAATTCAAATGTGCCAAAAAGCCCGAAACAGGACATTATGACCCAAATTGGGTACAACAATAAAATCATAAACACAGACATCGACTGCATATTGGTATGATTTCTTGGTGCATGTTGGCATTGTTTTTGCTGTTAGCAGCAATAGCTATCATACTAGCCATCAGATACTGCAACAAATGCTTCAACAAGCGTGTGGATCGTGGCGTCGACTCCGGCATGTTGCGCCTGCAAAAGTTGTAAGGCCCACCCGCCGAACCCCAGACACATCCAGTCCCAGAAGATGAACCCAGCCTATGGACCAGCCCAGGACGATGGGAGCGAGTCTACAAAGTGAAGTGCAGTGCGGCAATAGTATAATTTAGTCAACCAGGTATAAAAAAAAATAATATAATAGAATAAGGTAAAGAAAAAAAAATTATGGTAATTTAAGTAAAAATAGTAAAAAGTTATATTATAAAGTGCGATTTTTATGGCAGTAAATATAAAAAATCTCTATGATAGTTTGTTAAGAATAAGAACATATCTTATAAAAATTAGTCCAAGTAGAAGACATGGTGAGATACTCGCGGTTAAATTTTAGAGGCCAATGAGTTGTTAACTCAATATAATAACTTTTTAGATAGTTTAAGTTAAAAATAGATGACGACGCAGAGACAAATTTAGTTCATAATTACTGCAATCGCTTCAAGGCACTGTATCAAGAAATAAGTAAGTTGTGTAATTCTTCAGAAGCTGAGGATCAGGAACAGAGTGACAGCGAGGTAAGTGACCCCCATAGTGATAGTCAAACATATCAAAACATCGATATAGCTAATTTTGATGTAAAGGTGACTCTAAGCCTATTGCCAACAATGACCGATAAGGAGGAAAACACAAAGGAGTTAATTGTCGGTATAGAATATTACAACACTCTTCTAGTGCAAGCATCGCAGAGTCAATTAATCTCGTTCGTGCTGAAAACCTGCCAGTCACAATCCGCGAAACTGAAATTATCAGGTAAGTATGAATCCGTAGAAGAACTTCTCAGGGACATGCGCAAACAACTGTTACCACAGAAGGCTGCAACAGCAATTCAAACCCGGCTACAAACAAGTAGGCAAAATGAGAGGTCGGTAGCAGATTTTGGAAAGGAAATATCCGAATTATTTGTCGACCTAACTATTTCACAGGCCGACGGAAACTTAGACCATTATGGCTTTTCCGGCCCCTCAATGAGAAGTTGGCTATTAAAAGATTTGCCGACGGCCAACGGAATAGTCGTTTAAGTACAATAATCGCTGCCCGAAATTACAGCTCCTTATAAGACGCGATACAGGGTGCGCAAGAAGAGGACATAGCAACGTCTTCAGCTGCCCAAGTTACCTACCTGTCGCAGAGGACGCGTAGAGGCTACCACAGGTCTAACAGAGGTCAGCGATGCCAACGCGGACAGCGCGGAAACCGAGGTCAGTGGAATACCAATAATAATCGATGACCATTCCGCCCTTACCGTCCCTGGGCCGGTAACAGGGGTACTTTCAGAGGTAGGCCATTTAGAGGCAGTACATACCCGTTCCACAGGTCAACGAACGGTCAACATAACGTGCATACAATGAGCCCGCAAGACGACATAAAAAGGCATCAACATGATAACTATACAGTTCAACAAGTTGATTCATTGAATAATTTTTTTCGTACCTAACTATGTTTATGTTTCAAACAGTTTAAACAAGGTATCAATCAAAATAGGAGATCATGATCATGATTGTAAATGGCTCTTGGATACCGGAGCTACAATTTCAGTTGTTATGAAAGAACTCATTCAATGTTTACATATACCAATCCATACCAAGAAACTGTCCATTAATGGAGTTGGAGGTACAGTTAACTCAGAGGGTTAACCGTTCCCGCTCGAAGTGAATCTATCCATTACATTAATACAGAGCTAAGAGAGGATTGCTTCATAAATTCGGAATTATGTAGCGGAGTGTACCTTGCTAACATGATAGCGAAACCGAAAAATGGGAAAGTAGCTATCAGAGTCATGAATACAAGAAATGAAGAAGTTAATTTAAATTACTTTAATGTTCACGTAAGTAAGTTAAGCGAATACCATATTTGTCAGTTCAGTAAGCCTTCAATGAATTCGGACAGAGTAAAATTATTATTTTCCTTACTAAAAATTAGCGATTTGAATAGTGAAGAATAAAAGGCCATTGAAAATATTTGTGCGAAATTCCCTGACGTATTTCATTTACTAGGGGACAAATTAACTACGACAGCATTATATGAACAAACTATAGAGTTGTAACCTCACAGTACACCGGTTTATGTGAAGCCATACCGATTGCCCCATGCACAGAAAGCCGAGATTGATAAACAGATACAAAGTATGTTAGAAGATGGAATTATTGAGGAAACTAGAAGCGCGTGGTCCAGCACACTATTGCTAGTACCGAAAAAACTTGATTCTCCAGATGTTAAAAAATTGCGAGTTGTAATTGACTATCGCAAAATTAAATAGCCAAATTAAAGATGACAAGTTCTCTCTGCCAAACATAACAGATATTTTGGACTCACTGCATTACTTACTACATAAGATCTTTATCAGGGTTTTTATCAAATGAATGTAGACAAAGATTGCCGACCATATACAGCGAATACGACCAGTAAAAACCAATATCAGATGACACGGCTCCCAATGGGATTAAAAACAAGCCCTAATGCATTTTCAGGAATGATAACTGTAGCAATGTCAGGTCTAAATTACGAGCAATGTTTAGTTTATTTGGACGATCTGTGTGTTTTTAAACAAAATTTAGAAAACCATAACAAAAACCTCATGGACGGGTTTTCACGTTTGAGAAAAGTCAATTTAAAATCAAACCCTGCAAAATGTAAATTTTTACAAAAAGAAATTCTTTACTTAGGCCATTTGGTATCAGAAAATGGAATTTCACCAGATCCAATGAAAACAAAGGTTTTGGAAAAATACCTAAGGCCACAAAATACTACAGACAGTTTATTCCAAATTTCGCAGAGAAAGCTTGTCCTCTTAATAAACTGTGTAGCAAAAATGCGACCTTCATTTGGAACAAAGAATGTGAAAGCTCATTTCAGTATTTAAAAACAGCTCTCGTGCAACCACCTGTACTGGCATACCCAAATTTTTCAGCAAATAATGAATTTTTGCTCCAAACCGATGCTTCGGGATCAGCTATTGGGCCGGTACTATGCAATAGTGATGATAGGCCTATAGCTTACGCTAGCCGTGGTTTAAATAAAGCCGAAAAGAACTATCCCACAATAGAAAAAGAGCTTTTAGCAATTGTGTGGAGTGTGAAGTATTTTAGACCCTATCTATATGGCCGTAAGTTTCAAATCCAGACAGATCAAAGGCCACTTGTTTATCTATTCGGTATGCGTGATCCTTCAAGTAGATTAGTCAAATTTAGGTTACAGTTAAAAGAGTATAACTTCGTAATAGAATACATCAAGGGTACAAAAAAGCTGCGGATGCACTGTCAAGGATTACGATTGATAGCGAAGAGTCAAAGGCATTAAACGAGCGAGTTGTAAATTTATTACGTTATTACTAGGGCACAGGCGAGAAAAATTCAAGAAAAGTTAGAGGAGGAAAAACAAGACATCCCGAATTTAACGTCCGATAATCATTTCCGGTACTCAAGGTCCGATCAACCAAGAGAAGTGGAGATAATTAAGAAGCCCAAAAATTTCATGAAGTTGGGTATAATAAATAGAGAAAAATATTGCAAGTTAGAGAGAGAGAAGGTCAAATAACAGATTCGTCAAAATATTTTATTTAAGTGCAAAGAAACTCATGCATTCATTTAAAGGGGTATTCTCGATCACCAGTCTCGCGAGTCGAAATGGTGAGAGATTTATCCAATTTTGTAAAAAAGTAGGCACCGACGAAGTCTGTATTATTAGAGACGCCAATAATGAAGATTTTATAGGAGTATTAATAAGTGAAATAAAGGCGTGTGCACAATGGTCCGGACCACGAATTTGTATAATAAAGGGTGTGCAAAGAATAAATAATATAGACGATAGACGTGTTATAATAAATGACTTCCACCTATTGCCCACTAGTGGCCACGCAGGCATTAGGAGAAGGAGCAATAATATTAAGAAATTTTATTATTGGCCCAGCATGGATAAGGATAGGGTAACTTAGTCGGTTTGCCGGCCACCTTCAGTTTTCGGCCATCACGCAGTTTTTACGAAATAATAAGAAAAAAAATACGCCCGAGTAAAAAATCTATTGTTACCGCATAGATTCTAATGATGTCTTTGCCTACATAATTAAGTTATCTTAGTAGCGTTTCATTTGTTTCGTCAGTTTTCCCTCGCGTTTCAAGCAATGTGAGTGTGTGTCGAAAGCAGAGAAAAAAATAGTGCGCGCCAATTATTTGCATGGTAAGTTACGACATTGTGTATTGATTTATCCACCAAAATATTACTATAATGCACAGTTAATATGTTAAACTGATGTTATTTTGATGAAAATGTCTATAATACTTAGTACTTTTAGTAAATACTAGGTGGACGGATAACTAACTTAAATTTTGACGAGCCAGTTGATTCTCGGCCGCCTGGCCGAAATCTGACACCGATCCTACGATAATAAATTCATTACTTTACCATTGAATAATCACTTTTTCCAAATCATATTGTTAAGATATAATTTAAAAAGTATCTTGATTTATGCAGTTAGATTTCGGCCGCATGTTTACTAGTTGCATTCGTGCTTAAAATCCATTTTAATTGTTTTGTATAACGGTGGCCGAGAGAGGGACTTCGTAAATCCACTTTTCGGCCTAAGTGTAATAAAATGACCGAGAACTAAGGATATTTAGGTTATTTTTCGGTCATTTATAAAAGCGGTGATAAATACTAGTAAATCTATTTATTTCAATAAGTTTCTCTTATATTAAAGATCCTGATCTAAGAGAACTCTTTCATCCTTGATTTGTTCGAAAGAGTTTAATTATATATTGACATTGGCGGCCGAAAGTTAACTCCTTCAAATTAGGTTGTCGGCCATTTTATGCAAGGTGGCCGAAACCCGGGTTGACCAATTTTGTTTATCGGCCATGATTTAATGAGAGGCCGGAAATTGGTCGGAAATTGTTTTAGTTTTAAGTAAACAATATTAAAAGCTCTTTGATTTTTTTTACTCATTTTATTGTTATTTAAAAACGATACACCACCATAAAAATAAGAGTTATTAGAAAAAACAAAAATTGGCCGAAAACTAACAAAACAAGTGGCCGTAAACTGAAATAGGTGGCCGGGAAAGGGCAAAATCCACACCTCACGATATTTTTATTTTTTATAATTAAACGATAATGTTTTCTTAGATGAAGGTTTGAAAAATGGAAATTGCAATAGTTTTATGATTCAAAAGTATTTTATTTGTCCATTTTTGTTTACTCTGTCATTGAAAAAAATCGCTCTGAATATGAAAATGTCCTTAAATGGCCGAAAACCGGCTAAACTACTTATCGATTTTGTGACTAAATGTCCAAATTGTCAGGCACAAAAGCATGAAATAAAAACAAAACAACCCATGGAGATAACAACAACATGTAATAATGCATTGAAAAAAATATACCTAGACATAGTAGGTCCGCCGCCTAAGGATGAAGGCGGCTATTGCTACGCGCTCACGTTACAGTGCGAGCTATGCAAGTTTGTGGAGGCGTATCCATTACATAGTAAGGATGCGTCATCTGTCGCCAAAGCGTTTGTAGATAATTTTGTGTTACGATTTGGAGTTCCCCGGGAAATAGCAACAGATCGCGGTACAGAGTTCATTTGCAGCACTATGAAGCAGATCTGTGAGTTGCTAAATGTAAAACAGCTCACATCCACAGCGTATCATCACGAGTCTGTTGGCGCACTGGAAAATACACATAAGTCAATGGGTGCGTATTGGAGTACTTGGAGTAGTTAGTTAGTGTTTTTCCTATAACAACACCATACACACAGCAACACAGTACACACCACAAGAGTTGGTGTTTGGAAAAACTGCAAAGTTACCAACCAATTTCGAATAAGGTAAAGTAGATCCTGTATATAACTATGATAATTACCCTCTAAAATTTAAGTATAGGTTACAAGTTGCACAACGCGACGCAAAGATGAATTTGGAGCGGAGTAAACAAAGGCGTAAGGAGTCTTACGATATTAAGGTAAACGAAATTAAGTATACTACAGGCAAGTATTTACTTTTAAAAATGAAACAGGAGACAAAATAGATGCTATTTATCTAGGACCATATTTAATAATAGAAGATTTAGGATGTAATGTCAAGATTTTTAAGAACGGAAAAGAGGATATAGTTCATAAAAATCGCACAAAACCATTTATAAATTGTGGTAGTTAGCCAGTGTCGGCCAGGTCCACCTCACGATGGGCCGGTTGAGAGATCGGAACGGGAGGTGAAGTGAATGGACCCACTCGGTGGTGGTGGACGATGGCTCGCTCCAGCTGTTGGGCAGACGATGAGCGGTGATGGATGAGCTGATGCGTCCAGCGCACGGAGAACACTCCTGCACTGTTCACTTATAGTCTAATATTGTCAATATATTGTTCCTTGAGCTGACAAAGTTTCCCGGCCACCAAAATGTCCATCACTTCACGAGAACTCGAGCACCCATCACGCGCGCATGTCACAGTGCGAATGCGCGTGCAGATGGTCGGATAAACCAGCAGCAAGCGAGCGGCACCGGAACGAATGAGTGGTGAATGAATGACCACAGATTCATGATTACGTCGCGCGATCGATTCTTGCGCGAACAAATTGTTTGTATAATGAATAAAAATTAAAATGTTAGGTATAAGAATTGAATTTTAAATTCAATGGTATAAGTCAAGAACCACATTTATGTAAAAAAAAATGTTTTCAGAAAATTAAGGAATGTATTTAACCGTGTATCATTAGAGTTAGTTGGTTAAGATAATTTAAAGAAATAAAATAAAATTGTATGAATATTATTTTATTTTTCTTTACGGGGAAGGTGTAGTGTAAGACATGTAACCTAGTTTAAGCTACTTATAATATCAGTCCTTCGACATTATAGTCAGTCTTGATTGAGCTCTACTCGTGTCATTCATCTCCCTGAACGCTCCACCCTACAGTACTACTGTGGGGACGGGCAGAAGACATTGATACCATCATCGTCTCGCGGAAGAGAGCGATCAGATTCATTTATAAGCTAGGCAGTACAGATTCTTTAAGAGATTTCTATAAAGAAACTAACATCCTGACAGTTGCCAGTTAGTATATCTATGAAAACATTATGTACGTCTGTAACTTTAAAACTTTACGTAGTCAACACAACGAAAATACTAGAAATAAACATAAACTTTTGTTCCCACTATTTAGGCTGGCAAAGGTTAATACATCCTTCATGGGGCATTGTATACGCCTCTATAATAAAATCCTTGAAGATATATTAAGCTTGCCTGAATCGCGGTTCAAAAAATATGTTAAGCGCACTTTGTGCCAAAAGGGCTACTATCACATAAAGGATTATTTGGATGACAATGATGTCTGGAATTTCGATTACTGCGATTTCTAGTGATTTCTGCTCTTACAGGTATTTTAAGATTCCTCTTGTTACGATTAACTACGGCTATCAGTCAGTATGGTCTAACCTTCCTGCGACGCGTAAGAGATCCATGCCCCAGCAGCAGAGTTTTTTTGTCCATTTTTTCTCCAAAATGATCTGGATTTTGAAATGGACACCTAGTTTGAATTGTAACGTTCATTAAGCTGCAGTTTCTGCGCTACTTTGAATAAAACCTTTTCATTTCATTTAATTTATATCTCAGAGAGAGAGTACGGGCTTACTACCATGAGAGTCTACCGCGGATTGGCAATTTCAACGGCTGACACTCAGGTTTTCTCACGATATATTCCTTAAAATTTCGCAAGTGGTATTGCCACTGCGACTTCAAACATTTGCCAATGTACTGAAAAGGCGCGGCCACAGGGCGCGGCTTTTCACATTCGAGCCGCGACTATCGTTTTCATACTACCAAGGCTAGGCCGCGTTTCATAAACCTACTAATCTAACTTTAGTATGACGATTCGTAGTTTATGCCAAGGTACATTGCGTATTAGAGT
This sequence comes from Yponomeuta sedellus, assembly GCA_934045075.1. Taxonomy (NCBI): domain Eukaryota; kingdom Metazoa; phylum Arthropoda; class Insecta; order Lepidoptera; family Yponomeutidae; genus Yponomeuta; species Yponomeuta sedellus. The sequence goes on from OW203735.1 coordinate 23,341,574, forward strand.
CATCAATTTGTTAATCTGAGCATAAGTCGGCAGTGTACGACGAATTGCCGCAACATTGACCGTTTTGTACAGCGTCCGGTAGCATCTTCACTCACACTAAATGAGTAAAGAGACCACACGGACGCTGCCGTGCCTGGGACATTGTTTTTAGGTGGTTTAAGCTTCATGTAGAATCGTAATAGTAAGCCATGAAATGTACTTTATAGAAGACAGACCCCAAGGAAGAGAATTCAAATCAATAAATTTACTGCTGAATATTTGTGTGAAGATTGTGTGTTGTGTGGTGTCGGCCTAGAGAATAGCACAAACCCAATTCTTCCCGCGGGTGTCGTAAAAGGCGACTAAGGGACCAAACCGGGGGGTGGGCAGCAGCGCCCCCTGCAGTACAATTCCACCGAACTGCGATCCCCAACCCGCATGCCCAGCGTGGGGATTAAGGGCATTACCCCCTGTGATAGCACAACGTGGCGCTCTTTAGGGGAGGGCTATGTCCAGCCGTGGACTAGTGTAGCCTGACGATGATGATGATTTGTGCGAAGCCAGCACAGAAATTCTAAATCATTTGTTCTTTTCAAAAAATATCAACTACCCATTTATTACCCGTTAACGTTATTATTATAAAAGAGAGCGTTTTTAGACCAGAGCAAGTATTTATCTTTGTCTTTAGACAATTGTTGTGCTGCTTTTCAAGTGATGACGTTGAGGACTCTACTTCAGGCACTTATATTAATTTTATAGAACGTCAATTCGTCGTTCACTATGACAATTCAATGAACCTAAAAATTCAAGTAGAAAAACTAATTTGAACACTCGAATTGTCTTAATAAATTATGATTTATGAGGAGCGGTGGTACCGGAGCGGTAGAACTCCGGTCTTACATTCGGGAGGTCGTGGCTTCGAATACAACATGTACCAATGACTTTGTTTTCTAAGTTACATGATTTGTGAAAATTTTAGTAGCAATATCACTCGCTAACTGTGAAGTAAAACATTATGACGATACGACTGAGTGTACAATTTGTCTAAAAACGTCAGCACATGAAATTGCCAATCCTTCCGCGGTGGGCACGTTTGGTAATTAAACCCATACCCTCTGTAGTACCAGTAGTAGGACTCATTAGCCCGGCCCAGATCGAATAAATTCGTTGTCACGGTGTATTAATTCGGTTATGCCTGAACCTTCGTGTTGAATGAGTGGGTCAGCATGAGATGTCAAACGTTTCCTTACATGAATGTGTTCGCATGACGCTAATGGTTATCAGACGCAATTACCGCGCACAACTTGCATTGTCCACTCACTCCAGCCGTCGTTTGTTCAGTAAGTGGCGGTCCTAACTCACCAGAACCGCTGCTCTTATGCTTGGCACCGACTTCAGGAGCTATTTAGACATCTACAGATGACAGATCCAATCAAAATAAATGAACAAAAATTGAACTAAAGATAAATTTAATTTGAAACATTTGATTGACTGCCTTTATAAATAAAGCCAGGGATTAGCAAGCATTTGCAGTACCTACTGAGTTTATTTACCAATTACCTTTCAGTTCATGAAGTGACTGTTTAGTGGTTTGACTAAGTGCCTCTAAAAACAAGTGCCGACCAGATTTACGACCTATTCACATTATTAATTTGATGACCTGCAAGTCATTGTGGCTAATGACCTGTCTTTTGCACTTAATTTGTTTTTCTGAGCTCTGAAAATTTAACGGGACTGCACTTCAGAAAACCTATTTAGAGGCTAAAAATTCCTCCCATGCCGGGATTCGAAAATAGGTTTAAAGGTAGGTTGGTAACTCTAAATAGGTAGGTTGGTAACTCTAAATAGGTTTTTAAAATTGTCCTTAGCACGGGTTAGTGCATTAGAAATAATATAATGCACTTCAGAAGTTTCAAATATGTGGGCCACTGTAATTGTTAGTGATTGTTTAGCAATTAAGTAATTAACATAACATTTACATACAAGCACATATATTGTTATGTTAAATGTTATGTTATGTTAATTGAGTAATTGCTTTTAGAGCCACGATTTTGAAGTGCAACGGAGATTTTCGACGAAGCGTGAGTAGATTGCCTCTTCATAACCATGCGCAAACCATGTACATATTTTACATCGCTGGTGTGAAGTTTCCAGGCCAGCAGCAGTGCTATTCCTCTATTAAGCGCTACTGTCTTTAGAATGGATGAATATATTAGGCTAGTTTCCTATTCTAGGATTTACCTGTAGTCAACATTGGCGGCGGTGAAGATGTAATGGAAGTTGCACATGGCGAGGAAGGAGTCGCGGAAAGCCAGCAGTAGCAGCAGCAGCAGTTGGTATTTGCCAAAGGAGCCCAGCTCCGACAGGATGTTGTCCAGGTTGAAGCGCACCTCGACGCCACCCGCCTCCGACATCTAGCGAAAAATATTATTATTTACTAGCCGTGCCCCGCGGTGTTCTCCGTGATTTATCGATTTTCCCATGGGAATAAGATATTTTAGTCTATGTGTTAATCCGGGTGTTTTCTCGTGGTCCCAGGGTGTCAGCTTACTCCATACCAAATTTTATTGAAATCGCTCCAGACTTTATGACGTGAAGAAGGAACAAACATACACACTCAGAAACTTTCGCCTTTATAATATTGGTGTGATAGTGTGATGATGTGATATGATGTGAAGTGCGATGATGTGATGTGATTGCAATAACTGTAACAGAAGAAGAAGAAGAAACACATTGATTTATCGCCACTCAGACATATACAAATCGTAAAATAGAACCCAAATACCATCACACCACTGCGGCACTGCGCCAAGACGCCGTCGCTTACAACTACTAATATAGAGGACGATGTGGACATCCATTGTGATAGTTTTACTAGTAAAAACTAGTATAAGATAAGATAAGATAATTGTTTATTTGAACTCAAAAAGATTAAATTTGTTACAATATGATTGTGCCCTGACTCCTGAACTAGGCGGGAACCTGTATCTCAGGAGCCAGTGCTGTCCCAAAAGGTATGATACAATGCTATTCTGTGGAAAATTATGAATATAAAACAATCAAATTTTATGTAGTATAAAGTAGGTACGTAAAAAGCTCTACAAATCCCTAATAGTTTGTGTATATTTAAGAATATTTAAAAAATATATTGTTTCGTTTGTTCAAAAGTTTACTCTTTTGTTTTGTGATTTTTAACTATCCCTATTATCTAAGTGTTTGAATGCTGTGGCAACCTGTAACTAAATGGTCACCTAGGATTGTACCCTTGTATTAACTATTTTGATGTATGTACCAGTGATGTATTTGTTCGTCTCCCTAATTATAAAAAAAAATAATCAGATTATCTCCACAAGGCTGTTTATCAAAACGGATCTCCGTTCGGATAAAGATCTTTGAAGAAGCTTGAAGCAATAACAATACAAAGATATAAGCCCGCGTGGTGTGCCTGGCCAAGTTCTCGATGGGTCAATCAATAAAAAATGTCGTTTAACAGCTCTAATTTATATTAAGTGTTACACGACAAATCTATGTTTGGTTCGAAACAGAGACCCGAAATGATCGAAAACACATAGTATCTGCGGAAATGTCATGCAATGTTTAGATCCGTTGGCTACTAGACATAATCACGCCACTTTTGCCCATCCTCGGCCAACCTCAAGCAAGCGCCACCATCCACCAGCCTCAGATCGGCGGTTCATAATGGTAGGAGTCCCACAAAGCATTTGCTAATATACAATCTCTACGAAAATCTTTTTATCTCAACTATTTTGTGGTAGCGCAAACTTCGAAGCTTACTTATATGACCTGTTTGTTTTAGGCAGCCAGAATATGTAGTTATCGATAGATGTATCAGAGAAGGAGAATGTTAGTTTAGGAAAACAAAATATGGCATCAATCCTGTGAGAATGAAAGCTTACCTTCCGCTCAGAGTCCTTGGCAGTCATCTTTACGTCGTCGGCGCTCGCTCACGCGGCTACCTTCGCGCTGTTCATTGCCACTGAAACCAACAAAAAAGTCCGTAATCAGCGATATATCATCGTAGAAGTTTCTCAATGTACACTATTCTTTTTGGTAAAAAAATCGTCAGAAAATACTATCAGGAATTATCAGTTGACCATGGCTAAAATTTCTTCGAGTCCTAATTCCTATGTCTGAACCATTAACACAACATAACATAACATTTACATACTGGCACATACATTGCTTCTGGCCCCACTCTAGGATACCCTGTGTCGTGGGAACCAGAAACAACGACATCACGAACATGACATTCATTCAATATTGAAATAAAATATTTTACCAATAATAAAAATATTAATGAAACGCACTGAGTAATCCTATAAATTCAATAGCTCAAAGTTCTATTAACACGTTAATATGTTCCTGCATGAACCGAGATGTAAATATACATATTATATATATAGTCCTACAACGTCCTCCGAGTTCAGTACAACAATGTTTTCAGGGCGTTGATGGGGCCGTCGTGCTTCTGCTGCTTGAGGGATGTTCACAGAAGCAACGGTGGATTGTTTTTACACCACAATGTGTAAAATATGTGCATCCCTGGTGAGCAGGGTTCAAGGTAGCCCCAACAGCGTTCTTAGCATGATAGCGGATGAGTTAGACTGTTCCTATATAACCCGCTGCTGCTTTGTCTCCCATGGGATTGGGTAGCGCTGATAGTAATCTGTTATTTTGCATTACGTATACAGTCTATTTATTTTTACTTGTCCAATTTAGTAAACAAGATTCTAACCTAAAAATTGAGATTAGATGCCTAAACTAGACATTTTTTCGCAAATTCATGAACTATGTTTATAAAATTGGCAGCGTGTTATCTAAAAGAGTGTTCCAAGTTACTTCATTTATGGAAATATGGCAGTTTTGGACTAAAAAGTCACAGTTTAAGGGTAGAATCTTGTTTACTAAATTGGACAAGTAAGAATAAATAGACTACCTTTACTACTCGTAACACTTAAAATTCAATGCTAAAACTAAAATAGAATTTTCCTATTAAACAATGTACATACATACTATATTATGGATACTATGTATCTGAAATAAACAATATGATAATAATAACTCGGCCTCTTTACTACGTTCGAAAAAAGAGACATCGATTTCAATTCAGTCCTTTATATCGAAAGAGAAGAACTTCTTATTCTGTCACCAAAAAAAAGAATACTCGGAAAACAGGTACCTATCCCAAAAGTTACGATACAATACTATCGTCAATATATCCATAATTTCATTTATAAAAATGAAATTTTTAATAATCCTCTTTGTATTTTAAAACAACGGAGAATTTTCAATCTCTTTTCAAATATCAGTTTTACATAATGTTATTGCATTTCTAGTTTACGCGCTTTACTTAGGTCGCACCTTCTAGTAAACCTTTGGGAAAATTTCTTATACTTATCACATTTGGTTATTATCAAACAACGCCATTACAAAGCAGAACAACCGCGCAAATTATTTTTTTTAATGTAATTTAAGAAATTCAGGAGTCGTAGAGCAAAAGCTGCTCAAAATGACAAACGTATCTCAGGAGTTGCACATTTTAAAGATAACTCATTGCCGGCGTTACGCCATGCTTTTGTTGCATGTGTAACACCGCCCGACGGCAATATTATACTTGCAAGAACCGAACAATGCACGTCAACTATAGCAAATGCTGTCTTTCGATCTAATAGTTAGGTCTTTACATGTATGAGTATAGTGAGCTAACCACTAATCAAAATATTATTACGACACATTTCCTGACTTTCAATGCTTTTACTTGCATAGGTAAGCAAAAGGGAGATGGTCATATAAAGTCATTTGAGCATGATAATGTAAGAGCAAGTAAGTATATGGTAGAACAAAGATGTTATCAAAGAAACAAAACATAGAGAAACCTTGGAGAAATTTATAAGCGGATGGAAAAGGTATGAGCATAGTACAATCGCTCGAGCGTCGCTTGCAGCTACGGCAGTCTCTGCGCACTGTAACCGTATGTATCGAAATACAAATGCCCTTTGTGGCAACATTGACACTCCACAGGATTTACACCCTGACTTCGGTCGTGTCTTATATTTATTTGAATGTCTTCCTTTTCCTTATTGGTATTTAAGTGGTATTCCTTTTCTTTATTGTAATGAGTTTATTTTAAAAACCTATTTAGAGGCTACAAATTCCGCCCATGCCGGGACTCGAACCCGCGACCTTAGCGCTCTCCTAACTGCAAGTGCCGGCATCAACGAAATTTTGAATCTCTTTACAATATTCTCTGAATTATTTACAAGCAGCGACATCTGGATGAAATAATTTGCATCAGTTGAAAAGCTTCTAAATAGCTTCTGCTCGTTGCACTAACCCGTCGTCAGCACGGGTTAGTGCAACGAAAAGAATATAATCCTAATATTTATTTATTTATTTCAATTATTTACAGACAACGTGGTCCAGTGTAATATTAGAAGCGGTAAATATAGAACTTAGCCTAGGGTTAGTATTCAATATGTAACAGTGACTTGGTGCGTTTAATTAAAATCCAAATTAGTGGATTATCCAGCCGTGATGCAATTTGAGTTTAATAATATGAGTTTATTTGTCCTATAAATGTATTTCTCCTTCTTCAAATAAAACACTCCACGTTCGATGCTGCACCACAGCTATTCACTAATCCAAGTTTCCTCGAGGCACACCCGTGTCTTTTTGTCCTCCGTCATCCGGGTAACTTCATGGAGCCTGCTATCAATCTATTATAAATATTGGATTTAGCTAGCCCTCAGGCGTTTAACGGTTCGTGGTCTCCGCTTCAGAACCATATAACCAATACATAGCCCCGTAGGAAAGTATAAATTGTACGCAGCAAATAAAGGATCAGTTGATTTGCAGTTGTTGAAGATTCCTTCATTTCTCAACCTAACTCAAATTAACTATATTCCAGAAAGGCAAACAAACTCGGCCTTAAATGGACCGAGAAGTTAATTCGTAAATTTTATTGTTGAAGTTAATTAACAATCTAGATTTCTTACCAAAACTGCAGAAAAAAGCTGGTCTCTAATCGTAGCATAATCTTCCTTTTGTGGAGGGAATTTCTGTTCAATCTTCGACATGTCTCATCTCATTTCCAGTCCTAGGTTTCATTCCTTTCTATATCACAACACCACCTTTATCACGAGGATTATCACGACTTATCTCTTCAGTTTCAGTTAATTCTTCAGTTTCAGTTAATTTTCAGTTTCACATGAGCCGCGCATGGGCGGCCGCCGACATGTGTCGTTATCAGACGCGAAGCTCTATACATATAGCAGCTGTCGGCCGAATCATAACACATAACAGTAGTAAGAACGTCACTTAAGCGTTTGTGTAACCCGCGCTACATGCGCGCTACACCACCTCTCTTTGATCGTTAAGTGGAAGTTATTGTTTTGGTTAAGGTGGCGTTCAGCCAAAACTCACGAACTGAATGACTGTCACGTGTTCCATTTAAGTTTATTATGATTACAATGCATTTCTTTTGCCACTGCTTTTTATATTCTAATTGATGTTCTTTTGTATTGTGATTTAAAGAGTCGAACGATTTGCTATACAATAGGTAATTGTAATTTAAAGGATCTATCGGCGATTGTTTATTAGGTAGCTAAACTTAATTACCTTATTTAGAATGTGTACAAATATTGCATGTCATAAAACAATACTATACAATGAGGAAAACAGTCGAGAAAATTTGTATTTTTAGTAGCATATAAAAATTTTCTCTATTTCAAATCTTAAAAATTTTGAGATACGATAAGAATATTCTTTATTTTACACGGCATGTTTATTTGAATTAAATTTGTTTTGCAGCAGCGCCACTTAATGGGGAAGTGGTGCTGCTATATTAATTTGTGTCCAACTTAGATTGGAGTGACATTGCTTTTATACCATAGAAGACTAGAAAAATAGGAAATCATTGCGTATATTTGAAATTAACCAAAACACTCATCCCTGCACGCATCGACTAGTTGGTGCGCCGAAAGAGGGTTATTATTCCTAAAGAGCTTCGAGAGCCACCTCAGAGACGGAGACCGGCTCAGTCTATTGTTGAACTTGACCTTAGTCTTATCCAGATTCATACCTTATCTATATTTCAACATGTTTTAGCAAACGTTTCCTACATTTTGTTAAGCCATCTGATATTTTATTTTAAAGTTGGGCCTTTGATAAAAGTTATTTGTAATCATGAGCAAAATAACCCCTTTGCATTTACCACGACTTTTCAGATAGCTTCAGCATGCTGCAGATAATTGGTGTAGTATCAGTCGCTCACGTGAGTGCGTTGGCGCGTGCGCCATTGTCCGCGGCCGCGATGCTGCGTGCATTTACTCCCGCCACCCGCCCCACTACTGACTTCGGTTAACCTGCCCTAGCCAAGCATCCATGTAGAAGAAAATTACATTACATATACTCATGCCTATGCTCTAGAGGGTTAGGCTGAGACTAGGGTAGCCACTTGCCACTGACAAACTCTTTCGCTTCAATAATATTGTTTAGTCGTCTGCATAGACGGCGGTTTCAGGTAATTTTTGGGAAAGATTTTCGATAGATTGGATAATCGCAAAGTTATTTAAATTGTCTCCATTCTATCTTATTAATCGTCCAGGCCAGTATTTATTTGAAATTTTAAATTATAAAAAAACATCATCATCATCAGCCCACCGTTGCCCACTGCTGGTTATAGGCCTTTTCCCCCAGACGCCATCTTTTACGGTCCCTAAAAAAACAGTTTTCTTCAAATTAGTATTTCAGTGTCATTTAGTCCTTTTGAAAGGACTTTTCCATATTTTATTTTAAACTCCAAGATGGATTATAGAGGAAATTCATACCATAAATTCACAAATTAATATATTTTTTTCCTTTACAACAAACCACTAAGATCAAAACATACCTAAGCCAACACTTGACAAACTTAAATACTCCGAAAAGTTATAAACCTCAGTGTATAACTTTACTAGATCTAGAATAATCTAAATCAAAACCCACCCCCCTGTGTGATTTTGTAACGAACTATGTCCACAATGCGTTAAAACGGTTGATCAAATTAATTATAAAACCTGTTAATTAAACATTCATAAACTGCACTTCTAATAATGTGCTGAATCGGTATTATTTAATTACATTATTTTTTTCGTTTAATGAAATTCACATGCTGGCTCATTATATGGCTCATTTGCAGCAAGTAAAAGCTGAAGGACTGAGTCTAGCTTCTGTGCGATCACGTTTCGTCCCCAGAGCTTCAGTCGTTATGCAAATCATTGTTTTCTCAGTGCAGTTTTCAATTCGCGTGTACATAATTTTACAAAACGAGCGTTTTGCTCACAATAAAAAGATTATAAGCAGGCTCTACTGTGTCGGAACAATACGTGCTCTTTGCGTTGTACTTAGAATCCAATCGGCATTTTTATTATGAGGTGACCAATTGTATTTCGTAATGAATCGCGATGCTCATACAAAGTTATAAACTACATCCGTCGCGATTATTTAGGTAAAAAGGTGGCCAATTACCATAACAATATGCCACGCCTTTATCAGTTTTCTAAAACGTTTTCACCGTGTGTTGCGAGTTTTCGACAGATCATAATTTTAATCGGAACGAAAACTTTCGTAGATTTTTTATGTAGCCAATAAACGCATCACCGCAGCGAGAGAATGGGCTTAATTACAACGCGTGCCCACCGCGGATTGGCAACTTCAAGCGTTGGCGTATTTGAACCCTTCAGACACTCGGGATTTCTCACGATGTTTTCCTTGACGGTTAGTGAGTGGTATTGCTGACATAACTTCACAAATGTACTAAATGTAACTTAGAAAATAAAGTCATTGGTACATGCCCTCGATTGGTACTGGGAATTGAACCTGGGGCTCTCGCTTGCGAGTCCACTGGGCTGCCGCCGCTTATATATATTTTACATTACATAAACTCAGGCCAATATCCTGGAGGGGTAGGTAGAGGTCAAGGTAATCATAGATACTCGTATCGTATCGAAATAAAACAATTTTATCGGACGAGATCGACTAGGAAATAATGATGCCTTCAAGTTCCATTGTTTATTTCCTACGTAAATCCGAGTTAACACTAGAATTGTGCCTCATCACTGTCGTTTTACTGTAGATTCTAAACATCATTTGTTTGATACAGTAACGCATGGGGGCAGGACATAATGAAGGCAGCCGCGCGGTCACGACGCGCAGGCGAGCATGTGGACTGGAGTGTGATTCTCGACACAGCCGCAGGCGCACTCTAGAGTAGTATAGACTTACTCGTAGCGCAGACCTGCCGCTCCATACTGTCAGGTAGTCGGCGCAGGGTACCAGAGAAGTCTTCGGCAAGTGGCTTACAGTCTTTTATTCTGAGAATCGTGCGTTCACCGCAGCTGTGTCCCGGACAAAGCGTCCGATCAACACCTCTAGCTCCGCGCAAACATCTAACAATGCATGTTTGCTTAGTTTACTTAAGCGCTGCTGTATTTAATGCGAAATTTTCGAACACATGTACAATGATTAAGACCATGTATTAAGGATAACATACTGGTTATATCAAAATCCCACGCATGTACATCCGAAAGAATGGAGATGACATGAAAAGCGCGAAAAACCTATCTGTTCCACAATAAAGTTCCCAACTGCGGATTTTTGTCAAAATCTAAGTGTTTATTCAAAGAACCACAGAAACTGTCACTGAACGATACAAATGACAGCAAAAGTGAAATGAAATGACAAGGTTTTAGTCAAAGTAGCGCAGAAACTGCGGCTTAATGAACGTTACAAGTTAAACTAGGTGTCCGTTTCGAAATCTAGATCATTTTGGAGAAAAATTGGACAAGAAAACTCCAAAACTAATAAGTAATTACTTATACATATTCCTATGTTCATTCTGAAGATCATTCAGAAATTTAGAAATATAATGAACAGCTTCGCAGCATCTTCTACATCCACACTTATAACAATAGCTCTGTCTGGTATTAGTTTAGATGGATGTATGTTAGATGGACGGTGCAAATTTATTTATTTAACCAGCTATTTAACTGGTATGAATAAATAGTATTAGTATGGAGTTTCGTTATCAGCCTTTTCTCCACGTAGTTAATCTACTAATTGTCAAACTAAGTTAGAAAATTGTTTAGATTTCTTTTTATCATGAACATTTTCTTTTGTAACTATAAAGCAGATTGTTAATTATAACGCATACCTTATAAAACTTAGGTTCTGCAGGAACTTTCTCTGTCAACCCTGATCTATAATTATGCTACGTAGTCGGAGCTGACCTAGGATAGAAAACCTCATAAGTAAACGGGTCTATTCCGAAACACAAACATACAGCCTCGTAAAAAATTAGCGGCTTGCCGAATATCTGGCATAAACTTACCTATACCGAGAATTTCACAGGCACTTATAAGTATCACGATTTATGATCTCGATCTGCAATAAACGCGCGAAATAGCGAGTGGACCGATAGCGCGCGTGCGCGAGCGACGACGCACTCGCCCCGGCCGCCGCCGCGCCGCTTCAGTGTACTACAATACTCTTATTACGCGCATCAATTCCATACTATTTGAGCGGTGGTAGCGGAGCGGTGAAGAGGTAAAACCGGGAGGTCGTGGGTTCGAACCCCAGCACGTATCATGACTTTGTTTTCTAAGTTATGTACATTTATGAAGTTACAGTTGCAATACCACTCTCTAACTGTGACGGAAAACATCGTGAGAAAACCCAAGTGTTAACATACCTCAGTGCTTGCTACGTATTGGCCCAATCATAAGGCCAAGTGCGGAAATCTCAGGTGTAACTAACTTCCTTACTAGTTGCTAAAGCAAACGTCAGGATTCTGTCAGGATGTGGGGCTCACCCCATTGTAACAGCGTAGCACGATGGCACGAGTCACCCCTTTTGTGGATATAAAATGTAAAACTTGACAGTTAATGTATTGGAAAGTCGCGACTTCTGACATTTTATTCTGACGCTCGACTAACGACACCGTACTACCCAGGCTGATGTTCTCATAACAATTACCTATATTTGCGATTTGGCTGCTTGTCGGTGAAGCTTTTATCGAAAACCGTTCATCGGAATCCGGAATTCATGTTAAACAAAACCCATCTTATACTATTTTTATTTTTAATGCACTAACCCCTGCTAGGGACAATTTTAAAAACAACTCTGTACGTAATACAGAGAATAGTGTAAAGAGGTTCGAAATTTCACTGATGTTCACTGATGCCGGTGAGTCGCCCATTAGCTCAGTTGGAAAGAGCGCTGGAACGGATAGTCAGAGGTCGCGGGTTCGAATCCCGGCATGGGTGGAATTTTTAGCCTCTAAATAGGTTTTTAAAACCCATCTTCTTACATTCGCTGTAATTATTACGTAGATACTTATTATCACACTCTGCGACAAGATCATCAACTGTTGTCAAGGTTTTTTTTGCAGAGGCCCAATACCAGAGGTGAAAATCCTAACGTTGCGACAACAACTAGCAGTTAGGCGATTGAAATTGCTCAGGTTTCGGTGCGCGTAATATAGGAGCTGAACACACACTTGCGGTTACCACGCACCATCAACGACCACGTCTGCTACATTTAGTGACAAGCATGTTAATGCTTGTCAAAAATTCAAAAATAGAATAGAATATATTTATCAAAAATTGTTTACTTCATCTCCATCTTCATTAGTAGTGTCTTTATCAGCCATTTAGTAGTTATTCGATATCAACCCTTGTATGTCCCCACTGCTGGGGCACGAGTCTGTTCCTGCATCGCAGGAAGGTTAGGCCATACTTCAAAACGGGGGCCAAGTCCGGGTTGGTGGAGGATTGTAAGACAGGGGCGATCCTCACTCTCAGAAGTTATCAAGCCACCCGTAAGGCCTGTGGCATGGCTTAGAGACTGTCATTACATGACATCCGGCACCAACGGCTTAACGTGCCTTGCGAAGCACGGAAGTTTAGTAGTTATACTAGAAACTAAAATATGGAAATGTCTCTTTTAACTTCTAGTAGGTTATACCTACTAGACACTAAAATATGGAAATGGCTGGATATAGACACTAATGAAAATGAAGATGAGATGGGCAATTTTTTACTCTATACGACTACTCGTTGCCGTTGCCGTTGAGGTTGCCGCTGCTGTTGCCGAAGCGATCCATTTAGTTAAAGTTTCACAGTTCAATTTACGACTTCTATTTAACATTTGATATTACTGTAGACAAATGGGCTTATCTTGAATATAGAAAACAAAGAAATGTCAACGAAAGTTTTATTAATAATGATACGATTCATCTACTACTATCGGATAGGTTGAGTTCAGCTGCATTTAATTTGAAGTTAGAAAAATTAGGCAACTTAGAGATTGACTGCTATGCTGGTTTATTATAGTTTAGTTTTTTTTATAATGGGGACGTGCAGCAGGTATAGAAGCAATATACATTTTGGAAAAAGACGAGTAACAGCTATTTGCAACGTAAGTAGTAAAAAATCGCTAAGGGGTTTTCAAAGAAATAGGAATTCTTACCAATATATCGATAATACAATATTAAAAAAAATTTAGATGCCGTCATTAAAGGTCATTCGAATGGTGGCGTGGTAGCCGGGTCCCCTAACTCCCTCTAAAATGATTGACTTTGGTGATGGGTGGCCCCTGCGTTATGCTCGTGAACGAGTGGTGTTCGTATGTCTGTCCGCAGCATTATCATTTTTAAAGTTATTGATGGCCATCAGGAATCCTATCGAGTTTAAAAAATATTGTCAGAGTGGAGTTTTTTTTTCCTGCTGCGTTTTTGTCCACTATAAATGCCCATAGCGGTTATCATAGAAAAATTTGAATTCAACAAACAGTAATGTAAATTCTTTACGTTGCAACGAATTATTGATGTCTAAAACACTTTGTAACGAAATTTAACTGATTAGTGTTGAAAAATGTAAATGGTAGATTTTACCTTTGAGAAGTAAGTGAAGCAGATACGTTAGTGAAACCGAAATAACTATCAAAAGACCCTTGAAACGGCTTATGGTGGCTGAAATCAAGTCCCCTAAAGTAACCCCCGCTTCAGGGCTTTTCTTTTCCAGATGGTATACAGTATGATGGTCAATACTTCAGTAGTTGACATAAAACACCAAGAACGCAATTGCATAACATTTTGTAATGGAATAAATATAACAGCTTACTCACTAGCTACATAGTGTAATGCTAACTTACAATGCAATGTCTATCGTTACCTCAGTAAGCAGTGTGCCAGTTAATAGTAGGTATGCATTATCGCCCAGTAAAGTATAGTAGCCTAATGACCCTTATTACGAGTCCTGCGATAACAATGTCAACAAGGAATTCTTATCAACTGCTCACAAGAATTGTTTCTAAATATCTTACTGGACACGGCTCAGTCTCACGGGGTACAAAATGTTATGGTACGAGTATGACGCATTTGTCGACTTTCCAGTTGCATATGGATTAAGATAGAATTTAAAAATTAAGATAGAAGGTTCCAAACTTTCGCTCGCTGTAACAAAATCTCCAAACCAATTCAAAAAATGAGAGTTCTACCCGTCACTACGAACCACATTTACTATAGGGAGTTCAAAATCACGAAAAAAATGTCAGCTTTTCCATAAATTTGATTTTAATGAAAAGAATATAATTTTGGTAGATATAGTGAAAATTTTTTTGCGGCAATCGAACCTAGGACATGTGTATAGTGTGTTAAATGATTTTAATGCTAGTTCAACGAGGTAGTCAGTTGTATTTTAGGGGAGGGGACAGTAGTCCCCTAATATTCAACTATTTTAATAAGGACTTGAAAAAAAATTGTAATAGTCTGGCTGGAGTGATCCCACAGTCCAGCCAGCCTAAATATGAACGCAAAGTACAGGTCTAAATATTTACAATAAATTGCGCTGAAGAATAACCGAATGTTGGCAGTAAATAGAGATCCAACCGTGTGCCAGCAACAACCACCAATATCTGACTAACAAACAAACAAAATAAGCTGATGTTATTGAAAGGTCTGAGACATTTCATCATCTTTGAAAAATTATTCTATATACTTTTCTAAGTATTTGCATAGTACGCATACTTATTATCTACTTAACTAAATACAAATTTACACGTAATCTCTATTCGAAAAAATAACTAAAATAAATATAAAATATTCATGGACAAATTACACAGATCTCATTAGCCCGTTATACTAAGTTATACTAAGAGCAACTAAATGACTTGTGTTATAGGTGCTAACTCGACGATAGATTAAATACTACGGTGGCGCCGAAGCCATACTAAGCCACTCGTGTTTGCATATTTGGTGAAAAGGCCTGGTTACCATGATCTTAGCTCAGTCGGACCGATTTAACTGAAGTGGCTCGAACGCCATCCGTATTGTTTACACAGAGACTCTTAATAGCGTGAACAGACGTGAAAATATACTATTTTTATTTTTAATGCACTAACCCGTGCTAAGGACAAATTTAAAAACCTATTTAGAGGCTAAAAAATCCACCCATGCCGGGATTCGAACCCGCAACCTCTGGCTATCCGTGCCAGCGCTCTTCCAATTGAGCTCAATTGAAAGAGCGCTGGCACGGATAGCCAGAGGTTGCGGGTTCGAACCCGGCATGGGTGGATTTTTTAGCCTCTAAATAGGTTTTTAGACGTGAAAATAGCCGATTTTTGTACTAAGACCGCCGATGTATACAAAACGAGTAGCTAAAGTAGGTCAGTCTGTCCCCGCGCACTAAAGTCGTGAAAACGCGGCCGTAAATATCCATTGCCGAATTTTCACCTTTGTGGTTCTTATATGTTTTAATAGTGCAATAAAGAATTTTAATAATAATGACTTTATTTTCTAAGTTATCTACATTTGTGAAGGTATAGTGACTTTATTTTGTTAAACATTCACCGTATTACTACAAAAAATTTAAACAGGTGTTGAGCACGTGTTTGAAATATGTTTACCACAATACAAGCATATTTAAGCGATATTTGCTAAACAAGGGTTTTCGAGTGTCTAAATATAGACCATGTCTATTGCCGTGTCTATGTCTTACCCATAAAAAACACAGTATAATGGTAAACATATGTTGAAACGCTTGCTCAACACCTGTATATATTTTTTTGTATTAAGACACATGTTTAAATCGTCTGCAAATACGCGCATAGGAACATTATGTACATTAGGGACCACATTAGGTACTAAATGCACTTGCCATCCGCATCTGCGCGCGGGCGCGGGTGTAGGTGCGGGTGACTGGACAGAAAAAATCGCACTAAGGTTAGAGATTATCAGCTTAACAACCGCTAATGCGTTTCAGCCCTAGTCCAATGACGATGAAAAATATTAGTGTGGCGACAATTTTTTTTTTTTTTCACTGTTTCAAAGGAATTTCAATTATAACTTAAAATTACAATGAGTTTGATGAGTCAAAATAAGAAAGTTGAAAATATCAATTATAACTTAAAATTACTGTCTAGGCAATGCCTGTGAAGTTGGATGCTGTTGGTTTCCCCTCTCTCGAGCTTCATAGCTAGAACCGCGCTGTGTTCACTTGACTGTTTTTTCGAATATCGAAAGATACGACGCAAATCACTGTATCATTTTTGTGTGATTAAAATAAGTTAATTTACTGCAAAACGCTGGCTTCTTCATTTCTTTATGTGATACAAACAATTACAATGAGTAAGATTACGATGAGTAAAATGATAGAGCACACCATTTAATGCTGAAGATCATGAAGGGGCATATAAATAACTCGCGTCGCAGCACTTCGTATTGTGTTTATGTGTAAAGTCCCTTAATAGACTTGGAAACCTCTTTTTCATAATACCTACTCTGAGATACTCCGCTTGCATAGAAAATTGCAAAAATCCATCAAATATTTTCATACATATTTTTCATATTCTAAACGGAACTAATGGCTATGTATAAGCGATCCGCATCATAAAGAAATACATACTTTTCCTGCCACAGTGGGTACTCCCTTTTAACCGCAAGAAATCCTGAGAGATTTCAATCGTAAAAAACATTTATTATAGACACAGACACACGCCACAATAACAAAACAAACTCAAAACACATTACCTACTACATAACATTTAAAAAAGGAAAGAACATTAAAGGTCACGGCGTGTCACTGCTGCTATAAACCGCAACTGACTCAGCAAAATGCTGATGGGCAAGCCTTCAGCGCTGATTTTCAGTCAGTGCCAAGTGCTCCGCAGGCGCTACAGACTGCGGCGTGATGCAACCGTGGCAAATACCTCACTGATTAAAATACTTACGTATGTAATATAGAATAATACTTATATAGAAGAGAATAGGTGTTATGCATATGCATAACACCTATTCTCTTCGCTGTACCTGTTTCATTCTATATAGAATGAAACAGGTACTTAAATAGTTTTCACCGAGTGACAAGTCAGACGATTGGAATAGCTCAGGATTTCTGGCGAACAAACAAAAAGGATTTGGTGCACATAATAAGGCCCCTGATCCCATCGGAGGCCAGGAAGTGGTAGTAACTAGTGTGTTGGGCGCGTGGCCAGGTCGTCGGCCTCCTGCATGGTGTCTGGCAGGGCGCGGCCGCGCGTCTCGGGCGTGAGCAGCACGAGCGCGCCCGACACCAGCGCCGCCGCCGCGAACAGCAAAAACGGCAGCTCCGACCACACCGTCTCGCCCTGCCGATGCCGCAACAAACAACACTCACTCAAACCGAACCCAATACATTTCTTTTTATGTCACCTGCAAACACCTTCTATGACTTCACTTTGTATACGTGTGTGTGTCTTATGTAAATAAATTATTTATCTATCAAACGTCCAACTGCAAAATAGTCTTTAAACTCATTAAACGGTTGTTTGAAGTGTGTAAAGAATATTCTTACGTAATCTTCAATTTCTCTCTGTTAATTGAAAGGTATATAAGGCTTATCGAGGTGTCGATACTAACTCACGCAAAAACTAACTTAGCAAGCAACGAAGACTCAAAGTCCTCATCTAATAATGCAACCTATATAATATACGTCCCAATGCATGGCAAAGGCCTTCTCTCAGAGATAGAGTATGGCCTTAATTACCATGCGGGCACACCGCGGATTGACAATTTCAAGCGCTGAGATGTTTGAACCCCTCCGACACAAAGGTTTCCTCATGAGGTAAAAACATTATGATCATGAATAAGTACCGAATAGTGAACCGCATTTTTCAAACAATAAAGTATTTGGATATTTGTATGATAATTAAAACTGTTTTTATACGGATTTATGCTCGTTTATTACATTTTTACAATTTTCCAACAATTTGGTCATCCGGGACCACGGCACCTGAAAAAGTGCCGAAACGTTGGAAAATTGTAAAAATGTAATAAACGAGCATAAATCCGTATAAAAACAGTTTTAATTATGTCTACAGCTCGTGTTAACCTTAGAAAATACTATTTGTATGATATCAACGCATTGTATGTCCTCACTGCTAGGACACGGGTCATTACATCAAAACTATTAATGTAATAATAATTCACGGTGGGCACGCGTGGTGATTAAGCTCAAACTCTATCTCTGAGAGAAGGCTTGCACCATGCAGTGGGGCGTGTATAAGCTGCATTATTAGACGAGGACGGTGAGTCCTCGTTGCTCGCTAGGTTAGCTTTTCCGTGAGTACTCCTCGATATTATAAACCTTTCATTAAATAGCGGTGGTAGCTCAGTGGGTAGAACAATCGACTCGCAAGCGAGAGCCCCACGTTCGATCCCAAGTGCGGGCATGTACTAATGACTTTGTTTAATTTCAAAGTTACGTACATTTGCAAATTTGTAGTCGCAATACCACACGCTAACTGTGAAGGAAAACATCGTGAGGAAACCCGCAGATTGGTTGGCTCTGCACGTATTGACTAGTCTTTCCTGTGGGCTAGGCCGACCAAGCTGTCAGGATGGTATAGGTGCTGGGCAAGCCTCCACCATCTATAAAACCTGTCCCAAGCGCTACAGCATCCGAGTGGTCCCTTCACCCATCTAGTGTGAGTGAAGATGCCACTGGACGCGTATAAATCATCTCATTACGTAGATGCAAATGCCACTACATTCAATAAATAGGAGAACTTTAAGATGAGATAAGAATGTGTTTAAAGGATATTCTATTCAGCAGGTATATAGCTTGTCCTGCTGAATAGAATACTATTAACATCCACTACGGTAGACCAGCTACCGTAGTGGATGTTAAATTCTATAAAAAAGTGGTCCTTTTAGAATTTACATCCGCAACAGATGATCCTATAGGTATCGTTTGGGCCGATGTTATGTTTGTAATGTGTAACGCAAAATTGTATTTACGAGAGCTGGCGTGAGCGGCGCCACCATGGACCCGATGCGGCCGATCATGGAGCAGAAGGCGAAGAGGCTGTGCCGGTACTGCGTGGGGTACAGCTCATTCGTATACACGTATATCGACGTCATCACCATCGCGATCGCGTACTTGCCCACCAGGTACACTGTCAGCGACGCGCCGTAGTACCCTGGAAGAAAAGGTAAGCCCTCGCATAAGGTACCTGGTACAGTGATATAAATACCCTAAGAGAACGGTAGGTACCTAGAAAAAGAATATCTACTAAATGGATATTTCCAAATTTACCAGCATAGTTAAACTTTCAATCGCGGTTAATGCTGGCGGTTGGTACGGTACATGTAAGGGCTTGCTTGCCAATTTTATTAGGTACATCCGAAGACAATTTGTTAGGTCAATTTTTAAGCATCAATCACATTCATAACATAATATAGGCATAGGCAGTCTGTGCATATCTGAAAAGGAATAGCATGAACGTAATCATCATACCCTCCCCAGACCTGAAACACCTCGGGCACACCACCACCAGCTACATAAAATAAACGTGTCCTCACCAGAAGGCAAGAAGATATAAATGATCTGGCAGGCGGCACATATCCAGAAGGCACCAATCAGGACCAGCTTTCTGCCAACGGTATGCAGCAAGTACACCGCGGTCCAGTAGCCGGGGATCTCCACCGCCGACACCGCCACGTAGTTCACGTAGCGGTTGCCGGACATGTTCACTGCGTTCAGAGACAGCCCGTAGTACACGAACGTGGTGGTGACCCACCACACGGGCGCCACACAGCAGCGCAGCAGCACTCGCTTGTGCCGCCACACCAACAGCGGCAGCCATTCCTGCCGCTCCAGACTCGCCTGCTCCGCACGCTTCTTCTCTTCCTCGGCCGAGCGGCGCAGCGACTGCAGCGAACGCTCCGACAGCTGCTTTCCGTTCACGTCGGCCACCTTCTTCAAAATCTGCTCGGCCTCCTCGTAGCGGCCTTTGCTCATCAGCCAGCGCACAGACTCGTTGATAAGCCAGAAGTAGCTGAGCGTGAGGAGTTGCGGCACGTACAGCACGAGGGTCAAGTCTCTCCAGTTGGGCACGACCCAGGCCAGCAGCCCCATTGTGACCTGTCCCAGAGCGAAGCAGGTGTTCATGGCTGCCCCCGCCGCCACTCGGTACTTGGGCCCCACCAGCTCCATCACTATAAAAACATCGGTGAGGTCGCGTTAAGAACCGGATGTTCGTCCGAAGTTAGACGTTAAAATATCCCTCTCTTTCTAAATACTATTATACGAGTATTAAGGCTTTTCACAATATTATGAAGTTCATAAAACATTATTTTACCCTAGTTACCCTTTTGGCGGTGTTACTATGCTAAATTTCCAGCTTCCTAGAAGCCACGGCAAGACAGGCAGACAGAAAGACGGACATGGGAAACTAACTATAACAGTTCCTTGTTGACTACGGAACGCTAAAAAGATAACATAAAAATGTGTTTTAAGTGACCTAATCCTTTTGGTGTTAAAACACTAGACAGCGTGAAGATTATCTTTTACGGTTTCCTAAATTGATCGCATTCAACTCGGAATTAATGCGTGGAGGGTTATCTTTTACCTGTAGCAAATCAGCACCATAAAACATTCATAAAATTTATATCAATAATCCACTAGACGGACTAACCCTAGGTTATGTTGACATTAATTGCGTAATAATTTGTAATTACCTGGTTCATTCTGTTAAATGAAACTAACATAATTTTCTACAAGTTCAAGGCCTTTTCTTGTTATAACCTCGTTTGAGCTTTAAATATTTCAGGCTCTTGTTCCTGCGTCGATACCAGAAACAACCAATATTTGAAACATTTGAAACTCAAACTCACCCAAAATGTAAGCACAGGAGAACCCTCCCGAGCCCAGCGTAGCCTCGATGAACTCGGAGAGCATGAAGCCGAGGTAGGTTCCGGCCCAGTAGCGCACGAGGCCGAGCCAGGCCGTGTTGACGGCGTTGATGGTGAGCGCCACGCGCCGCCCCCAGCGGTCCGACACGTAGCCCGTGATCGGCAGCGCCGTGAACGTGCCCAGCGTGCGGATGGTGCCGATCAGCGAGCGCCGCCACTCGTCGCAGCCCAAGTCGTACTGGAATCCAGGAAGAGTCCGGTTCGAAACATTTTGGTTTATGTAGCATCATTTCATCAGTACGTAAAGTCGGTCTAGAAAGTTTACGTTTATATCAGCGTCATTGCATTAGCAAAGTCGGTCCAGAAAGCTTTGTAGGGGTGGTTTTGAGAAGCCTTTTTACCCACTCCAGCTCCTATACACTCTGAATTCTAGGTGTTTCGGCAGTCGCGCTTATATTATTAGTAATTTTAAATGGCGTATGCTTAAACTTTCGTTTTTAATTATACATTTATGAGTAAAAGTCTCATACATAAGTTGGTGCCGGCTGTCATATAATGGCAGTCGTTAAGCCATGTCAGAGGCCTTATTGGCGGTTTGATAACTTCTGACAGTAAGGCCCGCCACTGTCTTACAATCCTCCACCAACCCGGACTTGGCCCCCGTGGTGGAAAATGGCCTAACCTTCCTGCGATGCAAGAAGAGACCCGTGCCCCAGCAGTGAGGACATACAAAAGGGTTGATAACGAGTAAAAGTCTAAAAGTCTAAACTCAATTATTTTATTGACTCATGGAATACCATGAGTCAATAAAATAATTGAGTTGAAAAAACTTTGTAAAATTCGCAAACAAATTGTAGCGGCAGCCTGACCAGCGGCGGGCATCATTTGGTCCAATTTTTCTCCGATATGATCTAGATTTTGAAATGGACGTCCAGTTTGTCTTGTTACGTTCATTAATCCGCAATTTCTGCGCTATTTTGCAAAAACCTTTTCATTTCATTTTACGCATCGCTCTGGCTGGCTACTAACGGTTTCCATAATAATAGAAAATGTCTTTTTCAAAACAAAGTAGGTACCTTAGATTAGCTATCGAAGCTATCGTTAAGGCACGTTAATTTTGCTATAGCTTTCAAACACGCACCAAATCAATAGGATTTCGCGAAAATATAAGAATCATAATAACTTCCAGACAACACAATCTTCTCCTGGCCCCAAACTAGGATACACTGTACTTGGGTACCATGCAAGGAGATCACCAACATGGAAATACACCCTGGCTGTGCCCATTATACTCGAATGTACAATAGTTCGATTCGCATTGTGTAAGATCTCCAGCATGGTAATCACATAATATACTACAAGACCATCGAGGGAGTCAAATGAATTATTAAGTCAACAAAATTGTCATGAGAAAATCGACGCGGCAATACAGGATACTCACATCGTAGGCGACCGAGTGCGTATTCTGATAAACGTTGCTCTCGCAGGTGGTCACTGTGCCGTTGTCGAAGAGCTCGGCGGGGCAAACCTCCTGGCCGTCCCCAGCGTCCCCAACGGCATCCCCAGTGGGGGCGAAGCGCTGGCAGGCGGTGATGGAGCCCCCGCCGCCCGGAACCGCGGTTAGGATCCATGAAGGCGAGTATTCAGGGGCCTCGTCGTCGCACTCGGGTATGAAGCATCTGGTAACAATTGTTGACTGTAATTCATAAATGACACAGGTTTTATCCTTCTTTGATGGGTTTCTGCACCTTATGCTATGTTATTACTGAACTGAATATATTTTTTTTTGTATTTTGTAATTGGTGCATAGCTAGAGACATGGCTCTAATAATAAAGATAGAACCTAAGGGGCCCTGTGCTTGGTAAACATATTTGTAACAATCATAGCTTATGATCTTTAAAATAAAAAGTTTGTTCTAAAAAATGTTCTCAATTCATTTTACAAATTTGCAAAACTTTGTTTTAAGGCAAAAAAATAATAATTTTCTGCGGACTTACTACTTTTAAATAAAAAAATATCTTCTATTAATGTTAATAGTTAGGGATCGAACTCGATTCCTTCATAACAGGAACTTGGCCATAATCGAGACTTCTATCAATAATTATGATACTTCGATGAAATTAAGCAATATATTTTAAGGTCACTTTCCCTTGTTCAAGTTTACAGGGCGCTGTTAGATATTGACGCTTTAATTTATAGTACAAACTATAAACTTTATAGTTCCTTATTAATTTATAGCAGCAGAAATTATATTGTCACTAGTCAGCAGAAATTATATTTTCTTGTATTAGTCAGATGTAGTTTATTATAGAGTTGCCGTTCTTCGCAGTGTGATAATTTTTAGTGGCATTATTTATATTAGATGCATCCAATATTTGGTCTTTCTTGTGGGCTAGCCCGACTAAGCTGTCAGCATGGTGTAGGTGTTGGACAAGCATACTCCATCTAAAAACAACGTCCCGGGCACTGCAGCGTCCAAGTGGTCCATTCACTGATCTAGTGTAGGTAAAGGAAGGTGTCACGGACGCTGTACAAATCATCTCATTTGTAGACGCAAAGGGCAAGGTTTTAATTTTTTAGTATATTTGTTTCCTTTTTAAACGATCTTTAGATGGATGTCCATCCGTAGAATGGTTTCCATCCATCGAACCGATCCTAATAACTTGGTATTGTACCTGGAGGAGATCCGAGCAGTGGTGAAAACATACTCGCTGGCTGCCCACGCCACAAAAATAACAAGCAGCACACAAAGGGCCATGTTCTTGAGCTGGTAGCGACCAAACTGGCCCAGCTCCCGCACTAGTATCCCGTCCAGATCCACACTCTCCAGCTCCCCATTCTCTTCATTGCCCAGGTCCTTGCGCTTCTTCTCAGTCGTCATGGTGTCTGATGCTTCACGGTGTCCCGTCGATGGGCTGCGCAGCGCTGCTCAGGTGTGGGACTCAGAGAGACGCGTGAAGTCGCCACTGTTTTATAAAGGCCGATAAAACTAGTAGATATTCAATTTTATAGCAGTATAAGCACTAGTGTATTTTTATCGCTTGTAGGAATTTTGTGACAATGCGAAAATACAGTATTATTATTAACAAATGATTGCTTTATTAAGTTAAAGGCCGTTTTACAATGTCTGAAAGTTGCAATTCACTGTAGCTGTAGATACAAACAATACCTACCTGCATTGTTTATCCGCCATATTGTTTTATGTTCGATTTCATGTGACAATAGGCCGCACGTGGACGCACGACGCTTACTATCACTAATTATAGATACCTTATCATTCATTAAATTGGGTTCAGCCGTCTAGACGCCTCCATAAAAGAAGACGGCAAAATAATAAGAACGAAGAATGGCAAAATAAAAAGTGCTAAAAAATTACAACATTAACACTTAATACACAATTTTGTTTTTGGCATTCCACAGCTACGAGTATATACACATGATATTTATTTTAATCTTGTTAGGTGCCAAAAAATAATTTAAAAACCCATTAATTCATTTGAAGGAAACTTTTTGATTATTGATTTTACTTGATAGTATATAATTTAAGTGCTAGTTTATCTTTTCCAGTTGGTCAGCTTCATTTTATAAGTAAAGTTAAACAACGTATAAGGCTGAAATAAAGATTTTTTTACTAGGCGTGGTTGTGTTCCCCTGCTGGTCAAAAGCCATGTCATGGTGGTAGGAGTGGAAGGTCATGATATCCCATGGTATGTCTTCCTTGCCAAAAGGGCATCTGTGTCAGATTGTTCTGTGGCCAGCATTATCATTGTGATGAGGGTGAGACCTCAATAAAAACACGATTCCTCTAAAATTCTCCTCTGACGCAGTTTATTTAATCTATGGCCACGTCTTTTCTTTAATATTTCCACTATACACTATACTAATCGTCGTTTATCGAATCGTGGATCGTTAATCTATATGCCTAAATAAAACCATTTACAATCTATATGCCTGAATATAAAACTATTCACTATTAACGCACCGCCCAGACGGATAAATAATATGATGAAATTTTGATAAATGGTCTGTCCCAATAAAGAGGTAATACAGAGTGACTTAGATTATGGTTGACAAATTTATGAATTTAGTAACTGATAGAGCTAAAAAGATAGCGTCAAAAACATTTTTAGTTACCCAAAATTAGGTTAACTAAATCAAAATCAATCAGTTAATATAATCAAAAAAATGGGCTTGCTTCTTTTTCATGTTTACGTATCTTGAAGGACAGACTTCTGCATTGAACATTATAATAAAATATTTTTCAACGTTTTCCTTGAGAAGTACGAGTATGTGTAGTGTTACTTTGAATGACGGGATACGCAATAGTCTCATAAGAGATCGTTGTGGACTGAAAAAGGATGTAATGACTAGAATTGAGAAAGGAATATTGTGTTGGTTTGGACATGTGGAGAGGATGAAGGAAGAAAGATTGACGAAACAAATATATATTGCGAATGCGAGTGGTAGGGCTGGTAAGGGACGTCCCAGGCGGACATACATCGATCAAATAGGGGATGTATTAGCAAAGGGAAAGATAAAAAGTACCCGGAACCGGCGTGCGTACATGCAACGACTTATGAACGTTGACGAAGCGAAGGTGATATGTCAGGATCGTGGCAAGTGGCAGTCCCTGGTCTCTGCCTTCCCCTCTGGGATACAGACGTGAGGTTATGTATGTATGTATGTATGTATGTATGTATGTATGTATGTATGTATGTATGTATGTATGTATGTATGTATGTATGTATGTATGTATGTATGTATGTATGTATGTATGTATGTATGTATGTATGTATGTATGTATGTATGTATGTATGTATTTTTCAATGTAATTTTTCCTAACCTTTTGAATTTGGAAGGGTTTACTGAGTATTGATAAGAATTAAAATCTAAAACTAGCTTACAAAAAGTGGGTTGTGATTTCAGATATTATTATAATTTCAGATATCATTTCAGATATTAAAATTCTACACGTGCTACTAAATTACTAAGTGAGCGACTAGAAAAACAAAGCCCTCTCTGTTTCAGTATTAAGATAGAGACGATTTTCAACTGATGTTTTACATAACGAATTACTAAAAAGTTCACTTTAAGCAACGTTTAGTAAGCTGCTTTATTAATGATACTGATATTCTATTTGCAGGCTTATATTTTTTAATTTGATAAATCGGGACAGGCAAAAGGCTCGTACGCCTGTCCCAAAGTTTCAATAAATACTTGTGCAACTTTCTGTCATGAGGTTGTCTCGAAGAAATCGCTTTTAGCAATAAGGCCGCCAATTGTACTCTGTATCTCTAAATTTTTTAAATATTTTCTCTGGTGTACAATAAATAATATTCTTATCTCTTATCGTATGCAACCACGCAATTCGGTTACAACACCACCTCGGAAGAAAAACTGATACTCATTGAGCAAAAATAAAAAAGGTCGTCCCGCTTAGTCCAAGCCATCAATTATTTACCAGTTACAATGATTAGTAGGACTCCTCGTACCTATCAATGTTCCTCAGTAGTAACAAGAGGGTTATTTATTTTTAGTTCACTGAAGCGTCTTATTATTATTTTTTGTTGCTTTATATCGATATTGCTTTATTTTTTTGGAATACATTACTTGAACTACTTGAAACTACGTAACCTTCAAATTAAATTTCTTGAATAAAGTGATTCTTTACATAGTTATTTCATAGGAAAATTTTTGAAAAATAGTATGCTCACTATAGTTTTTGATAAAGTGATCTTTGTATTCGAAACACTTCATTTAAGACAAAAATGCCTCTGTGTATAAATAGACAAGTAGCTCTCATTTTGTATTTTAAGTAACTCGAATTAATGTTTGTAAGTTGCTGTTCTGTTGATGACTCATCCCACAGTCAGGCGCTCACTTACTACAAATGTATCGATCGATCGATATTGACCCTTGTATGTCCTCGCTGCTGGGCCCTCACATTATATGATCTGAGGCTGGGCCACTAGTCTTTTCCTGCATCACAGGAAGGTTAGGCCATACTCCACCACGTGGGCCAAGTCCGCGTTGGTGGAGGAATGAATAATGTATAATCCGTAATGTATAATATATAATTTATCTACAAATTTATGATGTAAATTAATTATTTTTGCCACTAAAAACTTTCATTTACATTCACTTGTTTAAATAGTACCTATTTATAAATAAGTATTTGTAATTATTATGATTATTCATTGCTTTTCATGAAAATACCAACTATCCCTGAAAATATGCCGCTTACTTAGCTGACTAACTAACAGGACTTAGACAAAGATCCTTGTTAGGGAGCTGGGTCGCCGCTTGAGGGACCGTGGGCTTGACTGCCGCTCCGGTGCGTATCTTGGACAGAGGGTCTCTTTGGCGGTGCAGCGTGGCAATGCTGCCAGCGTGGTGGGATCCTTTGGTTCAGATATTTTCCGGAATGGCTTGATCAGTTAGGTTTTTTTTTGTGTGCTATAATAATAATTATTTTATGTGTTCTGTGTTCTTGACGAAAATTTATTAGATATCGTATGTGCATGTTTTTTTTTTATTATTAAGTGTGAGATTTAAAAAAAAAAAATTGTGGAAATTGTACTTTTGAACAAATCATTTAAACCTACCTTTTGAACCTACTCAACAAATAATAAAATATTCATGTATTTTTTTTAATTTGCCCTTGGGTATTGTTGATGCGTGCTTTAATCAGAACTGCCTACTACCTACCTACCTACGAGTGCGCTGAACAGTGAAGTGCTTAGTTACAAAAGGAAAATCTGAACCACAACTTTTAAGAAAAGAAGCGTTTTGAACTCGCAACTACTGAGCGAACTGAATTTATTGTATTTATTTTCAAATTAATGCCATGAATTGCCTAAAAGTAGAAAAATCTTGCAGTTTTCATGAACAAGAAGACCTGCGCCTTTAACATGTATGTAAAAATAGGAGAAATAAAAAACACTGACAATTAATGAAGAGTAAAATTTTATTATACAGAACAGGATTAATGAATGAATGAACAAAAATGGTGTAAAAAGTTTACACCGTCACATACGAGTGGGTGCTGTGCTGTGCATTTAACATCATGAATTATTAAAATTATACAGTTTCATTTTTCCTCTTCATCCGGTGGCGCTACAGCCCTTTGTGGGTCATGGCCTCCTCCGCACTTTTCTTCCAACTATCGCGACGCTCTTCGACGTTCACCCAGTTGGTAAACTTCCCCATCGCCCCTATATCCTCTTCGATACATTCATATCACCACTTCTTTGGTCTGCCGAACTGCCGGCCTGACAGTATCTTTATGTCACGATATTTTAACATTGCCTTTCTTCGTTATCAAAGCGTTTTTTTTTTAAATAATTTTCAATTGATAGCAGCGACCTAAGTAGTTAGCGGCTTCTTAAAACAATTAAAATATGACAATTATCTTATCTGATTAGTGTCGACACAGAAGCATCTCAGCTTTTTATCAGCACTATCGAATTGCACCCTATGAGATAAATTATATCTCATGATTATTCAATTCAATTCAATTCAATTTATTTCAACGTAAAGAATTTACATTCTGTTTGCTGAATGTCAAAGTACAATGTAACATGAAAGTGAAAGCCGCCGCCTTCGGGCCGTAATGTAGTGGAGAAAAAGGCAGCGGGAAAAAAAACTCCACTCTGACCATCTTTTCTCAAGTCCTCTTAAATCTAATACATTAGATGCCACCTATACGCATAAGATTCCATGATTGCCATTAATAACTTTAAATGCTAAGGCATTATTTTTTTTTTTTTACATAGGCCGTGAAAACATGACAAGTGCATAAAACATTATGTTTTCCAAAATGAAAATGTGATAGATCCTGTTATCATCACAAAACCCCGACTGCTAAATATATTTAATAAGCAAAAAGGCATTTCAAAGTAGAGCAGAACTTGCCACCTAAAAGATCTATCTTCATTATTTTTTAAGAAAAAATGGAGAATGTTAGCGAGATGGACGGACGAACGAATTTCATCCGATGCGATGCATAGATTAAACTTGTGGGTTTTGGAAAGACGTTGTAAGTTAAGTAAACCAAAATATTCAATTGTTTGTTTACAAAGTAAATTCATTTCATTTATACTATTTCTATTTTTAATGCACTAACCCGTGCTAAGCCTCAAATTTAAGCCTAAGGACAAATTTAAAAAACCTATTTAGAGGCTAAAAATTTGATCGATGTAAAACCTAACTGCAAAGTAGGTAGTCGGCGCTGTAAGTGATGCAATTTGCTTAAGCCAGATGTCGCTGCCTGTACGTAATACAGAGAATAATACCCTCCGCCAGCCCATGGCCATACCAACATCATGTTATGATGGCCGAAACGCGGGAGCCCGATATCCAATAGAAGATTGGATGTCGGCTTATAGCCGTCCACTCGGTGCTCCCCACTCTTTTTTTTTTTTTTTTTTGTCCCTTTAAGTTTCTTATCGCATTCTCCCCATCTGGGGCTGACATCACACCAACAAGGATGCGACTCCGGTGTCCCGGCGTTGTTAGCAGCTGCGAAAAAAAACAAGGAAAGGTTGCGCGTGGAGACAGTCATGTCATTTAAGCCGATTTTAGCTCTACGCACTAGAACTCAACATTTGGTTGGAATAGGTGACAGGACGGTGAGCGGGTCAGACAAAGATAGGCATACAGACAAGAACCTGGTAGACAGTGGCAGAAGAGCAAGCATAAACATACTTTGAACTGAGACTTTCATAAGCATAACATATATATACTAAAATTAGAGCAAACAGGCACTGGTATACACATACACATAGGTATACAGAATTAGCAGTTGGCAAACTTAAAGTATAGCTTAAGGACTATGGTGGCCGACCGCTTCTCTTGTGTGAATAAGTTGTTTCTTTTTTTTTTTCATACTTTTTTTTTTTTTTTTTTGGCATCTTTTAATTCATAAATTTTTTTTTTTTTTTGCGGTATTTGTTTTGGTTTTTTTTTTTTTTTTGCTTCTTTATAACGCATACAAATATTGTCTTATTTCTTATTGCCTAGGTTGTGGGTACCCTTTGTCCTGGCGGAGTGCCAGGAATTTGCAAAGTCCCTAAGCCGGCTGAAGTTTGCCGGCGAGGAGACAAGATCGCCGTAGTGGACCGGCCCCTCCTCCCCTCGCGTGATCCCCCTTATCATGCTCTTGCGTTCGTCCTCATACAGTGGGCATTCCCATAGGACGTGGTCCCTATCTTCCTCATCGGCCCCACATTCACACGCACTCGACTCACAGAGTGCCAGGTCGTGCAAGCGCTTCTTAAAGCAGCCATGTCCCGAGAGCAGCTGGGACACCCGATAGTCCGGCTCGACCCAGTCCTGGCCTAGGCGGGCGGCAACGCTCGGGAAGAACTTGTAAAGGTCCCGGCCCTTGGAGTCGGACTCCCACCGGTCCTGCCATTGCGCAGCCACCGCGGCGGTTATTTCCTCCCTCATTTTCCTGGTTTCCCTGTCAGGAGCGGTCCCCCGCCCCTCACAGACTCTGCCAGCCCTGAGCACCTCCAGGTCGGCCGGGAAAACACCGGCCAATACTGGGAGCGCGGCAGTACTGCAGGATCTGTATGCCTTGGTGAGCAGGATCAGCGCAGGCCTTTGGGTCCGAAGCAAGGCAGCACGCACCGTGTGGAAGGACACGCGGTGGAACCAGCATGCGGCTGCGTAGGTGATGGTGGAAATATACGTGCCCTTGTATAAGACTTTGAGGGCCCTATACAGAGAATAGTGTAAAGAGGTTCGAAATTTCACTGATGCCGTGAGTCGCCCATTGGCTTAATTGGTAGAGCGCTGGCACGGATAGCCAGAGGTTGCGGGTTCGAATCCCGGCATGGGTGAAATTTTTAGCCTCTAAATAGGTTTTTGAAACTTTAGTTGTCCGAAAGGAAGCGAACACAAAATTACTTCATATGTTTTTGGTCACCCTAACATATTTAATAAAACGTAATAATAATAGTAATAACTTATCTGCGATTTCGTCCGCGTATTCTGCGAAATATTCCTTGAGTAACCAAAGTAACCAAAAGTAATGTTTTTAGAAAGCTGATGTCAGTCTGTTGCTTGTCGGTCACTGATGACGTGAGAAACATGTGTTTGAGATCCATTTAACTGAAAGTTCGTTATTTCAGCCTTTTAGAAATTAATCCGCTAAAGCAGCTGGATGAGGGGAGCTGAAGACAGGAAGGCTCATGCTTATGTATCAGTTGATGAATATGATAGAAATGCCTTTGTACTAAGTTTTAAGAAAATGCGAGCAGAAGTGTTTTGTTTCCCGTATAAAAAGGCTCCCATATCCTCTTAGGGATGGAATGAAAAAATATTATATTTGGTCTTCCGTGATGTCCTACATTTGTAGGACACAACAAAACTAGGTATAAATGGAAATTAACCGATTAGTTAACGTACATTTATGACTAGTTTTATTTAAATCTGAGCATAAATATTTTACTTCTCTCCCAAGGCATGCCACTGAGGCTTTTCTCTTCCAGTCACTGCCCACCCTTTGTGAATGTACAATTATTAGCATTCCTTTTCGCCCTTTCAGGAGTGAATATTGACGCACATTTATACACTGTCGGCCGCTTCGGCAACTAGGATCCGCCACCAGTTGTGAAGAACGTTTTCATCTTTTTTTGCAACTAGTTGCGAGAGGAGAATTACTTTGTTTCGTATAAATATGACCATAACTACACTGGCTTGCAAAATTAAGTATCACACTTTTAAAATTGCGATAACTTTTTAAGTGCACAAGTTGTTCTTTCGAAATAAAAAGGACTCGATTAAAAGTTAAATTTTTGTATAAAATCTCTATAGTTGGCTTCTTTAAAGATATGGCTCACAAAATAATTTACTACTTACTACTATTTACATTAAAAAAAATTACTACTTACTTTAGCTGGTCAGTATATTTTTGAAACAAGTAGGGAGGTCCTGAAAGTCGTTTAAGTTGAAAACTCTGTTAATTGAGTTTAAATCTGTTGTGAAAAGAATAAATGTGGGGTTTCTTTGTAAGTTCCTTCTCCACATATTCTATCAATAGTAAAACTAAGAGCTTGCTTTGGCGTTCATTAAGTAAACATTTTGTTTACATACAAAAAAACTGCGACCTTAAATATTTGAGCTGAAAACTGAGTAAAGCTTTCAGCTCAAATATTTAAGGAGATCAGAGGAGACAACGTACTAATCTATTTAGAGACTTATAATCATACTTTGTGGATACCTACCTATTTGTTTTATAAGAACTTCCAATAAAATTCCCATAAATATTATTAGAACACTGTAATCGTAAACTAAAGCGAAGTAACGGATTGTTTCTTTCTCCCGAGCTGCTCGGCGTCCGACATGGTGTCAGGAAGCTTGGTGCCCAGCGTCTCGGGGGTCGTGAATATCAGCAGACCGGACAGCAGCGCCATACTTCCAAACAGCACCGACGGGAGACTGGCCCACACCTCCAGCGCCTGACGAATTGAAATGAGTCTTAATAAAAACAAAAATCCAAATTGTTGCACGAGCTAGCATTTGTTATCATAATTGTGTCACTTTATTTCAGATATAACTATCATCATGGAGCTGGTTCTTATTGCTGTCATCATTTATTCAGGCGCTTACCAAAGCGGGTGTCAGTGGAGCGGTGATGGACCCGAGTCGGCCAACCATAGAAGAAAAGGCAAAGAGCGTATGCCGGTACTTGGTGGGGTACAGCTCGGCTGTGTACACGTACACGGACGTCATCACCACCGCGATCGCGTACTTGCCGATCAGGTACACCGCTAGCAAAGCGCCATCATTGCCTATAAACGTAGTATAATGGTTAATAAATAATAACTTTCTTTATTCAGCTTCGAATACCGTTTGCTTCGCTTACCTTCGGGCATAAACGCGAATGTGAACTGGCAAGCAGCGCACAAGAAGTAGAAGAAAATAAGTACCGGCTTCCTGCCGATTCTGTCTAATAGCAGGATGGCCGTCCAAAAACCAGGGATCTCAACAGCAGCTACCGCGACGTAGTTCAGATATCGGTTGCCGACGAGATTGACCGCGTTGATATTCATGCCGTAGTACACGAGCGTGTTGGTGATCCACCAGATCGGAGAGACTATGCAGCGCAGCAGGATGGAGCGGGAGCGCAGCACCTGCAGCAGCAGCCACGCCCCCCGCGGCGGCTCGCGCCCGCGCTGCTGCTCCGCCGTCGCGCGCAGCGCCGCCAGCGACTTCTCCGAGAGCTCCCGCTTGTTCACTCTGGCTACCTTCTTCAATATTCTCTCAGACTCTTCATACTGCCCCTTGCTGAGCAGCCAGCGCACGGATTCCGACAGGATCCAGAAATAGCACACCACCAACAGCTGCGGCGCGTATAGGACTTGCGTCAGCGTGCGCCACGGCTGCACGCCCCACGCGATGAAGCCCAGGATCACCTGGCCCACAGCGAACATCGTCGAGATCGTCGCTCCCGCCGCCACGCGGTACTTTGGACCCACAAGTTCCGTCACTGCAAGTGCAATCAATGAGTTTTCTTTAGGAAAGCATTCAGACCATTGCTTATATTTATTCAAACGTGAACACGCAGTTTACTTGCCTAAAATGTAACATGAAGAGAAGGCACCAGCCCCGATTGCAGACTCGATGACCTCTAGCGCCAGGAACCATTCGTAGGAGTTGACGAAGGAGCGCACAAGGCCGGTCCAGGCCGTGTTAAAGGCGTTTAGCGTGAGCGCCACGCGCCGCCCCCAGCGGTCCGAGATGTAGCCCGTGATCGGGAGGACCAGCAGCGTGCCGATCG
Source organism: Yponomeuta sedellus (assembly GCA_934045075.1). Classification (NCBI taxonomy): domain Eukaryota; kingdom Metazoa; phylum Arthropoda; class Insecta; order Lepidoptera; family Yponomeutidae; genus Yponomeuta; species Yponomeuta sedellus. The sequence goes on from OW203735.1 coordinate 23,375,570, forward strand.
TACGAATGGAGCCGATCTGGGAGCGTCGCCACTCGTCACACGCCAACCCAAACTGGACCAACAAACGTTAACATTAGCAACTGAAAATATTCTAACAGATCCTTTTAAAATTAAAAAGGCTGCAGAAGATGTAGTTGATGATACGCCGCGACGTACGTTTAAAGGCAGCCAGGAACAGTTGGTTGATAACCATTTTTACTTAGCCTATAAACGTCCTACTGCAGGGCACAGACCTTCTTTTGGAGAAAGATTATGAGCTCAACCACCACGCGTGCCCACCGCGGATTGGCACTTTCAAGCGCTGAGGTATTTGAACACCTCAGACACCTATTAACTCAATTAACTATTCGCTCGTTATCAACCCTTGTATGTCCTCACTATTTATAACTATGAAAAAAAAAAAATTGCTAAAGTAAGTTAGGATGCGTCAAGCTGAAGACAGGGCGCTATGGCGCTCATTAGGGGAGGGCTAGTCCAGCAGTGGACTACATAATATAGCCTGAAGAAGAAGAAAGTAAGTTAATGAATTGTTATGATTTTTACCTCCATTTGTTTTATTTATAGTGCCACTCACATCATAAACCACAGAGTTCGTATTCTCGTAGACATAGGAGTCGCAGGACACCGTCTGAGTCTGGTCGAAGAGTTCGGCGGAGCAGGTGTCAGCGGGGGCGGCGGGGGGCGCGGTGGCGTTGGCGAAGCGCTCGCAGTTTGAGAAGGAAGCCCCGTCCGCCGGCACGGCCCACTGCAGCCAGTCGGGCGCGAACAGCGGCGTGCTCCCGTCGCACTGCTCGATGTAACATCTGCGCAAAACACAGCAAAATTGTCATAATATATTCGATCATGCTGAATCAAGAGTGTTTGTAGGGTTCCGTAACTCAGAAGGAAAAAAACGGAACCCTTATAAGGGAACCCACTTTGTTCGATGGGCGTCGTCAATCCGTCCGCCCGCTTGTCTGTTCAGACCCTTTATCTTGAGAACGCGTACCGAGTGAAATTAAAACTATGTATTCAAGATAGTCCTTGAAACTGTAAAAATCAAACTTAATAAGTTAACTTATAAAAGATATGGCCGTTATGCCGCAAACCCCTTTGTTGAAGTAGAACTAAGAAATTGTGTTCTATAAAAAATAAAGGTCGCAAATGCCTGCATTGGCCAGCAAATTGTGTATGCTCAATGTAATGTAATGCTTTTTTCAATGTTAAATATATCTTATTTATTTTTCCGCTTTCACAAATAAGCTAAATATTATAAGTTATCCGTGGATTAAGTAGGGGTTGCACATTTGACATATTTATATAAATACTGTAACGTTCTACGGTTTTTAATTCTAAATACAATGAAAGATCTGTTCATTAATAACTGGCTGAGAAATATGCAGTTAAAATTTTAAAAGCTTTATGTTCTTTGACTACGAGTAGAGTTCGGAAAAACTGACAAACCGTATTTGAAGACATAGCTGAATAGGCATATTTGATATTATTGTAAGTCACAGAATAGACCATGAGTGACTGGTCATACATACCAAACCAGTGAGTGATCATAATAGACAGATACGAACGGGAGATATTATCAACCCAAGACTCTACAGAAAAGTGAGGCAGAATGAGCTGAAGAGAGATAAACTGGATGTTCCGACTGAAATCAGTTTGACAGAAAGCAAGCTTACCTGGTAGGTATCCGTGCGGTGGTGAAGATGTACTCGCCCGAGGCAAAGGCAGAGAAGATAACGGGTAGTGCTGCTAGCGCCAGCGTCACGAGCTGGTAGCGGCCGAACTGGCCCACCTCCTGCACCAGGATATCGTCCAGGTCGAACTCGGCCTTCCCCCCGCCCGCCCCAGCCTCCCCCTTTTCCGCACTACCCATCACAATCGGGTACTCAACTAAGAGCTTTATCCTGAATTAATATTGTCTTCAAGTGTAAGCGCCAATATTCAGCAACGACGCGAATCGATTTGACACGCTGATGAATTAAGATAATTCAACACAACACAAAATATTATTAGTAATAAACAATATTCGGATTAGGCAATCGATAAAATGACAAGGGTACCTACCGGTGTGCTAACACGACCTTGGTTTAATATTTATCGAACTAAGTACATTGTACTGCTGATTATATGCAAATTCCACTTCTCAATGATAAAATTAAATAATTTGTTTGGTTGTTTAGATATTGAGGTATATTTAAATTTTCCTTTAAATAATAACCCAACTAACCCAACCATAACGTATGATGTTCAAAATAAATAATTTTCATTTCATTTCAATATTTTTCTCTATAATGTTTTACGGGCAATAACTATTAACAAGTCATCTTTGAGATTGCTATTTTAAACTACTACTGTTTTCATTTCACTCTATTTTTGTGGCTACGAATTACTAAAAATTAAATTTTCGGACTCTCCGTACTCGAATATTGACCCAACCCTAATGAAAAATATTACAAAATCGTTTTTACACAATTTACGAAAGTATATTTTTTAATATTTTTCACGAGATGCACCGCCAATTACATTTATATTTATTAACATTAATTTAGTTTTTAAACTATTTTTATTTTTAATGCACTAACCCGTGCTAAGGACAAATTTAAAAACATAGTTTTTTTTTGTCCTTAGCACGGGTTAGTGCATTAAAAATAAAAAAGAGGTTGCGGGTTCGGGATTCGAACCCGCAACCTCTGGCACGGATAGCCAGAGATCGCGGGTTCGAATCCCGGCATGGGTGAAATTTTTAGCCTCTAAATAGGTTTTTATTAATTTAGTTTTGTAATAGAAATACTACCGAGGCGCGCTCAGCGCTAGGTGAAGTTTTCGGCCAGCCAGCGCTGTACATATAACATTATTTTTATGAATTTACACGAACCCATTCGAGCCTTTTTCGACCCGCCTCTGTCGTAAAGCTGAAAGTTTTCAGGGATTAAGGCCGAAACGAAATTTAGGTCCAAAGTAGAAACTTACGCATAAGCGTCCAGTTAGAATAGTTTACAAAATATGGGTCCAAAAATTTCAATTCTTGGCACACACTGTCTCACTCGTTCAATGAAGAATCATTGAAAGTCGTTTTAATGAGCTAGACTTTTGCTTTTGGTTTGAAATATTAAAGATATGCTCGTATATCGATATCAACCCTTGTGTGTCCCCATTGCTGGGGCACGGGTCTCTTCCTGCATCGCAGGAAGTTTAGGCGATAATCCACCACAGGAGCGAAGTCCGGGTTGGTGGAGGAATGTTAGACAGAAAGAAAAGCGGTAAAGATATTTTATAAAGGGAAAAATAATTAAAAATAGTTTTCACACAAGTAGTCTACAAATGCCCTAATTCACATTTATTTCAAAGCTTTGTCATGTTTGCCTGCTTGTTGTTGGTGTACCTAATAAATAATATACAGGGTGACCGTGTTATACAAAGTCGTAATTCGCAAAAAAAGAATCCTGACACCCGCGCATCGGACCATGGCGTTTCGTGGCAGTTTCAGGTTTGCGGCGTCCAAGTGTTGGAACGACATTTCTCCCCCAATCCTTGACTCGTCCAGTGGATACGCTTTTAGGCACAAACTCAGGGCATATTCGCTGGAGCTTCTGAGGCTGCTCCACTCCCTTCCAACCTCTCGTTTCGAAGGCTTGTCCATCAGTTTTGTTTTGTTTTTTGGGAATATTATGTTTAGTAATAAGTTTTAAGTTTGTTACTGTGGCGTGCGCACCGTTTCCATAATAAATGGTTTCCTTCTTCTTCTAATTTTAGAGGGTGCAATAGGAAATATGCGATATCTTGTTAGATTTTGTTGATAGCCCAAGTTTATTAGACGACATATCATTATCGGTTTTGTTCGCCAGGCAGGTCTCGTCTAGTCCTTTTCTTTGGTTGGATTTTATATGTTCTCAGGGTTTTGGTGTAAATAATGCGTACACGATGAAAAATGAATATTCTAATTACTTTAGAGAACAGAAATCTAATTTATTCGTAACAATACAGATTTTGAGCAACGTCTATATCGGTTAGGATTTTTCGAATGTGTCAAAAAATTAGTTCCGCTGTTGTCCGTCGAGGGAGCTGTTCTTGATCGTTGATCGCTGATCTTTCAGAACGTCGATAGATGGCGCTAGTTTCCCAAACATGCCCCCGGCCTTGGAGCCTCCAAGGGACATTCGATTCGTCTTATGATTCGTCTGAGGTCTCCGGCTGTAGCGGTAGCGGGCAGATCTTCGAGAAAACTCGCTGTGTAACGCCCGTTGCAGTCCGCACGTCGGCGACCCGGGAGACACCGTCTTTTCCAGGGTAAATACGTATGATGCGCCCCATTCTCCATTTTAGTGGTGGCGCGTTGTCGTCTTTTATAAGTACCACACGAGAGAGTTATGTCGTCTCCTTTCGTCTTCCATTTCATCCGAAGTTGCAGCTCAGAGATGTATTCTGTCGACCAGCGATGCCAAAAGTGCTGACGTAGTTGCTCGATGCGATCGTATCGTGCCAGCTTGGTGAATTTCGCCACTCTCAAGTCCCCGCAGGCAGATGCTGTCAGCGGTCGGCCGACAAGGAAGTGGGCGGGAGTGAGTGGGGAATAATCGTTGGGATCTGGTGACATAGGAGATAGAGGACGGGAGTTCAGGACGGCCTCGATTTGTACCAACGCCGTGCTGAACTCTTCGTACGTTAAATGAGCATTACCCACTATTCGTCTGAGTTGGTGTTTGCAGGATTTAACCCCTGCCTCCCATAAACCCCCAAAATGAGGTGCATAAGGTGGAATAAATCTAAATTTAATGCCATCATTGGCCGAAAAATCAACAATTTTCGTTATGTTGTTGTCGTCCAATGACAAAGGAAATTCTTTCTCTGCTCCGACAAAGTTTTTTCCGTTATCTGAGAATATTTCATGCGGTTTGCCGCGACGAGAAATAAATCGCTTTAAAGCTAACAAATAGTCATCGCTGGATAAACCATTTACAAGTTCCAAGTGAATAGCGCGTGTTACAAAGCAAATAAAAAGGCAAATGTAACCCTTCACGAGCACTGCACCTCTGCCTTTACGGTTCAATATATAAACAGGTCCCGCATAGTCTACTCCAACACGGTAAAAAGGAAAAGTAGCTTCTAACCTTTCAGGCGGCAAGTTTCCCATAACGGGAGTCAAGGTTTGTCCTCTCATACGAGTACACTTCACACATTCGCGAACCACCTTTCTGGCTAAGTTCCTGGCACCAAGCGTCCACCAACCCTCGCGAATATTAGCTAACAGGATTTGAGGTCCAGCATGAAGTAACTTTGTATGTTCAAATTCGAATAAAAGCTTCGCAAGTCGCTGTTTACCGCACAAAAGTATCGGATGTTTTTTATTGAAATTAAAATTTTCCGAGTTACACAATCTACCACCCACTCTAATGAGCTTATGTTCATCTAAAAACACGTTTAAAGCCGACACTTTACTAATTTCTTTGCCTTTTACGTTGTTTAAAGATTTATTTTGATGCAAAATAGAATAAACATCCAGGAATGATTGTTGCTGTGCGAATCTAACTAGCATACGCTGCGACAATAGCAACTCATCGGCCGATAACAAACCGGTTCTGCGGTCGTCCGGCTTTCCGTGCGCTTTGAGACGGGAATTATATATAAAACGCAAAACGTAAGCGCCTGCACGTTTCAATTTAGTGAAAGATGAAAATCTTTGAAAATCGATTAGATCGGTCGGCTGAACTGAGACCAAACTAGTTGTAGCTTTAGTTCTCAGCTCAGGTAAGTCGCACAACTGATCATTTACATGACTGTTAGACCAAACTGAACCATGTTCATGTAAAAATGGAGGACCTTCCCACCATAATGAACAATCCTTTAGTGAATCGAGATAAAGACCCCTGGACACTAGGTCGGCCGGATTGTCTTGGCTTTTTACATGAAACCATTTTAATTTACAAGTTATTTCGTTTATTAAAGTTACTCGGTTTTGAACGAATGTATTTAATAAGTGGGGCGATAAGCGCAACCAGCCGAGAACTATAGTCGAATCCGACCAGAAATAAATATCATCGAATTTTAATCGGAGTGATTCTACAATGCTTTTATATAGTTTAGCTCCGGTAAGGGCACCACAAAGTTCCAGCCTGGCAACTGTACCCCGCTTTAGTGGCGAGACTTTGCTCTTGGCACAAAGAAGATTGACAGTAATGTCACTATCGTTACTGTAAGTGCGGACATAGGCACAAGCGCCGTAAGCGCTCTCGGATGCGTCTGTAAAAATGTGAAGTTCTGTGTACTGTGCATGTTCGCCCTTAATGTACCGCGGAATCCTTATCGCATGTAGGTATTTTAACGTGTCTATAAACTTATTCCAACTCTCAAGAATATGATCACCTATAGGGTCATCCCATCCAATTTTGCTCAGCCATAATTGCTGCAACAATATTTTTGACATAATTACAGCTGGAGCGAGAAGACCTAAAGGGTCATATATCTGTGAGATTATTGACAGCATTTTTCGTTTAGTCAACATAGCCGTATTTAATTCTACCTTTGAAGTGAAATGTAGTTTATCGCTGTCGTTAAGCCAACCAAGCCCAAGCGTTTTGCTTTGCGTATGTTCACCTACTGACAACTCTTTTGAAATTTCAGTTGACACATTCCAATTTAGTGTCCATTTACGCAATGGGAAGCAACCAGAGTGCTTAGTGCGAGTTTTTTAACTACTCGATCGCGTTAACGTAAACTCATATTTCTATGGCATCGAGGAAGCGCCACCTAGCGACAAGTATGGAAATTAAAATTGCTGAGTGCGAGTTGTAATGGTTTACGTTGAGAAGTGAACACGTTTACCAGCCAAAACACGAATAAACGCGAGTGCGAGTTGTACTGTGACAGCGTTTTGCCAGTTCGAAGGGTCTGGGTCATTACATACAATTTTATTTACATCCTAAGGCCGTTTCATTCTTTTCCCATTTCATCAAAGTGCAGTTTTAACCAAATTCCGATTCAGCAAATTTTCGTTACATACTAATGCCATTTCATCAAAGTGCAGTTTTACCCAAATCCCCGATACGGCAAGGTTTTTACCCGACTGTGAAACAAAGGAGGGTTATGCTTTTCGCGCGTATGTATGTATGTGGCTATGTTTCTTTATGACGACGACGTAGAGGCCAAACGGCTTTGTTGGTTTGAGATGTCTTTATATTCGTCTTGACAATGAGAGTGACATAGGATAGGTGACGTCACCAAATAAGCATTATGTTTTTCTTTTTGCCAATCTGAAACTACTATGAATACTATAGTATGAATGAAACGAAAGAAATAGGTATACACATTTATTGTTAAAATATAACAAATTATAAGCAACAGGCTGTCTTAGATACACTATCTTTTGTAGTGCTTCCAATGAGTCAATTTCGTGTCTTTGAAGACTTTTTAGTACATATTTATAGTTTCGATCGAACTCCATATCACACTTTTTTCTATTTTTCTTCGGCCCAATAAATAAGCTACGTTTTGTTTTAGCGTCAGCATGATAAGCCTCTTTACGCAGTTTGTTTAAGAACAAATGAAAATTTGGCTTCCGGGGAATTCTCGCATTTATGCGACGGTGCCAACCTTCCAATGCATTTGTGGTACGATGTCGTTCGAAAGCTACACTAATGACCTCAGCTGTCAGGGAATTCATCCACTGCTTTGTAACGTATGACATGAATGCACTGAAGTCATTATCGTCTTCTATATTTTCAGTAATATTTTGCCAGGTATCTCCAATAACATTGGCTGGCAGCAGAGGTAATGAGGCGCACAACCTAGTCAGCCTTTTGCCAGACTGACATTCAGTAATCTGTAGTTCTCTTGCTTTTCGCCAAATGGCGTCATTATAGTGGTGGTAGCAGCCAGAAATCTTAGCGTTAGGGAAAACGCCTTTGACGGCATTTAGGGCAGCTAATTCATAATCCGCTTTAAAAGAGCTCATGTCTATATTTAAACGCTCTTTTAAAAGAGAAAATAGTCGAGTGTACGTAGCTTGCGATTTGTTGGGCAACAGTGCGAATATCACGGGTTGTATGTGTGTTGCCTTTTTGGTTGAACCACAATCGATATGTATGGTGTACATTTGCAAGAATGGCGCTGGTACACATTTAAATGTACCATCTGCAAAATAATAACGGGTTGCGCCAGTGATTTGTTTTCTGGCAAATTTTGTTGCAAAAACTAAAATTTTCTCCTCATCTCCATCGTCTAATAAAACAAACTTTTTGCCAAGCACATGAGGTATGCGTACATCAGAAACACTATTAAATTCTAAGTCACATTCCAAAAACCTTTTTCTCTCTCTGTACAGCATGCTTTTGTACGACTCAAATGACGGCTTGTGTTGGGCACATGAAAAATTTGGGCACATGAAAAATTTTCGAAGACTTTTTCAAATATTTGTTGTACTGGATTGAAATTTTCGCAGACATCTTTCTTGCATTGTTCAATTAGCATTTTTATTTTATTTTCGCATGAATCTTCGGGAGTTATGCAGCAGTGACTTTTATTTTCACGTAATATTTTTGCCCTCGTAACATCTAGTGTTATGGACGCACCGCAGTCTTCTTCTATACACACCCATATTGTCGAGCCGGACTTATTTTTGCTACGCAAATTGAACCGGTACGGATCTTTTAATAACGAATCTCGGTTTCTTTTCGTTTTGACGAATTTGAACTCCATTTTATTTGAACTGACTTTTGGTTTTTTGGGACGCAAACATTCTATAATTCAATACGATTTTAATAGTTTTCTTCTTGACAATGTCAAATCAGGCACTTCAATATTAATAAAGCAGCAAAGAGGATTTTTTTTAAAAAGAAGAAAGATGAAAACGGGACTTAAGTGAAATGGAAATTTTATAAAAAAGTAATTGTGTGAAATGAGAATTGTGTAAAATGGGAATTGGTTGAAACGCATATTGGGTGAAATGGGAATTGGATCAATAATGAACTTGGATCTATAAAAAACTTGTATCTAATGGTCCGGAGCGAGTTCGAACGCTTAACTTACTCATACTCACTACTCGATGGTCGATTAACGCGGTAGTAAAGTTATTCGATTGGATCTGTCAAACTCGCACTCAGCACTCAGATCTGAGAACTTGCGAAGTTTTTTCACAAATTCTCAAAAGTTCCCGTTGGTCATCATGCCCCGTTATCAAATCGTCTACGTAAAAGTCCTCGCTTATCACCTGGGCGATTACGTCATCGTCGCATTCCCGCGCGAGTTGCTGTAAACAACGCATGCTCAAAAAGGGTGCGGATGCTGTTCCGTAAGTGACGGTATTAAGTTGATAGATTTTTATTGTTTCTGAGGGACTTTCACGCCAAATAATCTGCTGCAGATTTCTTTGATCTGATTGTATCAAAATTTGACGAAACATTTTTTCTACGTCAGCACAAGCCACGTACTTGTACTGGCGAAATCGCAACAATATAGAAAATATGTCGTTTTGTAATTTTGGCCCCGGCAACTGAATGTCATTTAGTGATTTGTCAGAGGTAGTGACCGCGCTAGCATCAAAAACTACACGTAGTTTAGTGGTACTACTACCCTCGCGGAACACTCCGTGGTGAGGCAAGAAGTAAGAAATCGCACCTGTATTGGTTAGTCGACTCATGTGGCCTAGTTCAATATATTCGTTTATGAACTCGGTATACATTTGTTTGAACTGAGGCAACCGATTCAGTTTCTTTTCTAATGATAAGAAACGAGTTTCAGCCATCTTATACGAATCGCCGAGCGCATCAGCTGATTCTTTAAGAGGCATACGGACCGAGAACCGTCCGTTATCTTCGCGTTTAGTCGTTTTTAAGAAAATGTCTTCGCACTGAAGCTCATCTTCTGTCAGAACGGTTCTTTGAGGAATTTCCTCTAATTCCCAAAACCGTTCCAATTGATCGTTTAAATTTCGTGTGAAATTACACTGGACCTGATTAATGCGCAAGCCTTTAGTGTAAAGTGGCCCAGATATCAACCATCCTAACTTGGTGTTTTGCAAATATGGGCCGTTTGATAATCGTATATTCCCTTCGTTTAATAGTTCCCAAAATTTGTCAGCACCTATTAGGAGGTCGATTTCTCCGGGAACGAAAAATGTCGGATCTGCCAACTGAACATTGTCAGGTATACGTATAGTATCAGCGTCTATGTCTGTGGAAGGCAGACTAGACGTGATACACGGCAAGATCAAACATTTGACGCGCGTGTTAAAATCGTTTAGTTTTGATCGAATAAGTATGTCGCATGATTGAGTTGAATGTGTGACCGATTGTCCCACACCCGAGACTTGAGCTGTGGACTGTATTAATTTCAAAAATCGTTTAGCGAATTTTTGTGAAACAAAACATTGTTGGCTTCCGTTATCTAGGAGAGCGCGAATTGTATGAAATTTGTTATTATTATCAGCCACTTCTATGAGGGCAGTTGATAATAAAACCTGTTGAGGAAACATTAGCGGCGCATCGGTACCGAGACGGTTGCACTGTGAATTTCGACTTTCCGATAAAGAATGAAGCGCAGTGGCAGAGTGTGTTGACGGTGCCGTTGTCGCCTGTGTTTGTGAAGTCGAAGTTGAAGCCTCGCTACTGTTTCCGTTTAAGTCAATGTGTAGTAAACTGTTATGTTTATGCTGACATTTTAAACAAGGCCCAAAGAAACAATCGTTAATAGTGTGTCCGGTTCGTAGACAGTTAGGACAGAGGCATTTTTCCTCTACGAACTTTAACCTATCTTTTATTTGTAGGTTTAGAAATGAGATACACGTATACAACGCGTGATTGCCTTTGCACATAGCACAGCTGAAGGTACGCGCGTTTTTATTCGCTTTAGGTTTTGTTGTAGTTGCGTAGCTGTGGGTATGTGAGTGCGTAACAGGTTTTTTATTAGTACTAGATGATTCGTTCTGTTTATTTTTCGAATTACTATTTAAGTTTATCATTTCTAACATGTCGGCACGGTTTCTTAGGAAAGTGAGTAAATCGTCTAATTTAGCACCAACGTTGGACGCTAAAGAACCTTTAAAGTTCTCCCATTCGCGTTCAGTTGAGGAATCGAGTTTCGAGACCAACAAATAAATAATTAATGTATCCCACGTATCAGTCGGTTCGTTTAGTGTTTTTAGTGCGCGTAGGTTCCGGCAAACGGAATCAATTATTTTTCTAATTTGAATGGGCGACTCTTTGTTTGCTGATTGTATGGCAAACAACGACTTGACGTGATTATGTACTAGGAGGCGATGATTATGGAACCTAGCCGTTAGAAGTTCCCATGCGTGCTGGTAATTAGAAGCGGTGAACTCCAGAGCACTAATGACCTGAAGGGCACTTCCTGATAATGATGATTTTAAATAATGAAATTTATGGATCGGATCAAGGTCTGTGCGACTGTGTATCATGGACTCGTATGAATTCCTGAACTCTAACCAAGCATCGTAGGAACCATCAAAGGCAGGCAGTTTTATGTCGGGTAGTTTTACATTGGCCCTAACTGGATTTGTTGAGGAATTTAATTTAGGACTTTCGTCTTCGCCATCAATTAGACATTGTGCAGTGGCCATGCAACTGTAAAACTGTTCCTCAAAAGACTCCCTGTACTCCAACTGACTACCATCGTCATCACTAACGATTGATTCAATCTCATCCTGAACATCATTAAACTTCTCAAAAAAGACGTTAGCCGATTGCATTCGCACATGAAGTTCAGCCTTTTGAGCTTTATTTAAGGGTTGATCTACATATCGCGCCACGAACTTTACGAAGAGAGTCAGCCTAGCTTTCAAGCTACCTCTTTGTCTTTTTAAGTCACTAAGACGAGCATTTTTATTTGGGGACGGAACCCTAAGTTGCACATCATCATTATTAGTACTCATTTTGGGGGAATACAAGAAACAAAGGTCTACTCACAAACAAAAATCTCGTTCCGACGGTAGATAGCGGGTAGAACTTTGCACCGACGTGGATGGTGCTGGAATGTAATATTTCAGCACGGTTTTAGCACAAATCGAGTAGGAAGGGAAAAGAAAAGGATATAGGCCTGACCGTGGTCGTTGCGCTGATGATCTTGAAGCGAAGATGCGGCTCGATGGAACAATGTTCGCCAGGCAGGTCTCGTCTCTCAGAACACAAAAATAAGGAGAAGTGCCTTGTGGGCGTGGCACTGTCGCCCAACGTTAGCCCATTTGGGCTAACCTCTGCGAAACTTTAAAATATGGCCGTCAATCGCTTCGCGCCAGCCGTCGAGTAACATCTGAGAAAAATGCCTAATTGCGCAGTGATTAACTGCAGAAATCGCTGTGATTCATGCTATTCAAAAACAGGGGAGTGTCTTTTCACCGGTAAACCTATTTTACTCACTATATTCGTCTTATAAACTACGAAAAATCATAATTATAATAATTTTATGTGCAATGTGCATCCCATTACTAAGAACGTAAATGGGACGTATTTATTACATTGTAGTTACTCCACTGCTGTTTCTATATAGGATTTTCGTGGAGGTTTGCTAACTAGGAAAAGCCAGCGCGCAGTGAACCGTCACGCAAAACTGATCATTGTTCAATGCGATGTTTCGAGATACGGCCGCATGTATTTGCCGCGAAATGTCAAATTCTCCAGTAGGTCAGCTGGAGACATAGTGATGGGGTAGTTCCTTTCTTTTCAAACTGATTAAGTATCGATATTATTGAGGCATTAATAATCGTTCGTCCAGACTTCCAAAATTACTAGAACCAATTTTATTATTGTAAGACTAGGTATCTAGTCTTATCGTCGACTATTGCCCGCGACTCCATCTGCGTAGACTTCAGCTTGCGTTGCTAAGGAAGCTTTTATTTTAGTAGAAGGATTTTGTCTTATTAAAAACAGGCATAGCTTCGAACATGTATTTCAAAAAGTTTCTAATAAAGATAAAGAAAAATACGAAAGAAAAATGGATCAAAATACAGAGGGTATAACTGATTTCCTTTCAAATAAAGTACCATTTGCTCCATCTATTTTACAGAGAAGTGTTTCCAGATGCTAAAGTGGGGGAAAAAATATTTCCGTGGGCAGTTCCTACTTTGAAAATACCACTAATAACGAGTTCCGTAAAGGTTGAGGTACCAGTATATTTAAAATCACGATAAAATTTTACATGGTTTAGAATATTCAATTATCACTTCACAATCACAATCTTCATTCATATGGACGACGCATAACTCTCCAAAAGAAAGTGTTTCTAAAGAAACAAATCAGGTGATGTGTTTGTGGTACTAAATTTACTCTTATATATTTAATTTTTTATGAGCGTTATTTTATAAATGAAATTCGATTATGCAATGAAAAACAAGAAAAGCATTTTCAGTATTTTAATAATTTATTTACCATTTTAGATCCGACAAGTTCTCGAATGGAGACCACAATAGGGTATGTCGGTACTTTCTTATATGTCATATCGGCAAGTGCAGCGTCGGACGACAAGATGGAGAGAAGATCTCATCCTAGTCGAAGAAAGACGCTGGATGTAAGCCGCTTTCAACTGGTCTTTTTGGAAATCCATGGAGGAGGCCTATATCCAGCAGTAGATATCTTGTGGCTGAATGATGACGATAATGAAAATATTCTCTGTAGGATTTCAGTCAGATGCTGATTTTATTTTTTAATCTATATATGTTTCGAAAGTTTCCGAAAGTTTCGAAAGTTTCTGAAAGTTTCGAAGAATTCCAATATATCGCTGTTACTCAGATAAGTGGCAATTTCTTCAGAAAAATGGTTGTTTTTCGAGTTTATGTGTGTGTTTATTCAATTTTTTGTATAGCTGGGTGAATTATTTTCAGAGAATGAGAAAGTAATTGCTATTGTATTCTTAAAAAGTGAGCTCTTTATTCTTTCACCCAACAAAAACTGCTGTTAATTTACAGAGTCCTAACAGAGTTACCAATATTTAAAGCCAATTTGTAAATGGTAATGCAAGTGCATTTCACGTTACATTGGGATTCATTTACTAAATAAAATACAAAGAAATATCCAAGATCCAGGTACAAATGCGTCCCTGACCGTGGACATGCTCTTCACACAAATATTAGTTCTTTCCATAACCAGGATTGAAACCCAGAAGACCTTTAGTAAGACAGAACACCACTGATGCTTCAGTGGTGTTCTGTCCAAACAAATTTAACATATAAACGTTTTTAACTTATCGTATTAGTATACAGTACAGGGGTCATCATCATTATCAAAATAATCAAATTCTATATTAGTAGAAAGCCAAGTTTTGCATCTTGATCATATACTGAAGCCACAAATACTGTCAAAAAGACACGTACTTAATAAATATTTACATTTCACAGGACAGTAAATTAAAATAGGGTTATTTGTTTTCATAATATTGTTTTTGTAAATTTAACATGCTCTGTTTTTTTGTATGATCCCAACACGAAGTATACTGTTAAAAAATGAATAACCTCTCATCGGATCATTTTATCGATAGATGTATTATTTGATACAAGTTTTCCATCCCTAAGGAGTTCACCGACGCTGTTGTTTACGTGTACGAGTGTATTCGTACAATTGTTTTTCATAGTGTGCGAACCAATTAAAAGATTAGAACGCTAGTAAATGACTGGACAGACGTGTGCGTGAACCTTATATTTACAATATTGTGCATGTAATGAAAACGCACACATATTCAAAAGTGGCGACAGCGGTACCGGACTTATTTCGCGGCTAGGGCATATCTCCTTCTTTCTATGATCTGAGTCTCGTCTAGTCCTTTTCTTTGGTTGGATTTTATATGTTCTCAGGGTTTTGGTGTAAATAATGCGTACACGATGAAAAATGAATATTCTAATTACTTTAGAGAACAGAAATCTAATTTATTCGTAACAATACAGATTTTGAGCAACGTCTATATCGGTTAGGATTTTTCGAATGTGTCAAAAAATTAGTTCCGCTGTTGTCCGTCGAGGGAGCTGTTCTTGATCGTTGATCGCTGATCTTTCAGAACGTCGATAGATGGCGCTAGTTTCCCAAACATTTTTAATGCACTAACCCGTGCTAAGGAACAAATTTAAAAACCTATTTAGAGGCTAAAAATTTCACCCATGCCGGGATTCGAACCCGCAACCTCTGGCTATCCGTACCAGCGCTCTACCAATTGAGCCAATGGGCGACTCAGGGCATCAGTGAAATTTCGAACCTCTTTACAATATTCTCTGTATTACGTACAGGCAGCGACATCTGAAATTCTGAACATCTGGCATGGGTGAAATTTTTAGCCTCTAAATAGGTTTTTAAATTGAAGTTATATTTCCATTCAAAAATTTTATAATAGTACAGTTGTATCTTATCTTCTGTATCTGCTGTTTCTGTATCAATTTTCCGGTATACAATAATGAATATTCTTATCATATCTGTTGGCAACAAAAGTCAAAATTTCACTTTTTATTTTCATAATCACAAAAGGTTTATGTTCGTAAACTTACTAGCACTTCATTAGACATGTGAAGACAACAGTAAATATATTTTACAAGGGAATAAATAGATTGTAACTGGCGAGCCTCTCATAAACAATTATTTTCTTTTTTAAAAAACCTATTTAGAGGCTAAAAATTTCACCCATGCCGGGATTCAAACCCGCAACCTCTGGCTATCCGTACCAGTTATTATTTTCTTATTAATTTTTCTTAAATTTTCCGCCATACTTTCTGAGTGGCCTGATATCGTAATTATTTTGGTTTAGCTAGAGAAGGCCGGTCATTTTCTCATAGCAGAGGATGGCTAGGTCAACTATATTATTATAACCTAATTTAAAAACGTATATAGCCTACGCACTTATGCTAACAATCATTTGAGAAAACCACTTTACATGTACGGTAATAACTAGAATTTTTGTCATAAAGATGTGCCGTTTACTCAGGGTCAGCTAGCCATACATAGTAGCCATTCCACTCGCAACTTTATGTCCGTCAAATTATAGGTATGTTATCGGCATATCGTAGGTAATCTAAAGCGAGCACGCGTGTGTCAACTAAATTACGATTACTAATCAGGTACAAGGATTACACGACAATAAAACACAGAAAAACATATTTAAATAAAACTTATAATAAATGTTAGTTATCTATCCAAATTACGTACATGCATAAACTGACGCCTAACGGCAATGTCCAGAGTTTGCCACTTGCCACGATCCTGACAGACCTCTTTCGCTTCGTCAACATTCATACTAATATTTTAAGAACCCATTGCAGTTTAAATTCCATACGAGACAACGACTGTACAAGGGTACTGAGATACATACATTTAAAAACAAGTTGAGTTATTTCACCCCCATCTTCTGTGAAGTACTATCTATAATCCCTAAAAAAATAATAAAAATTTCCTATACAACATTCTGAGTCTATCTTAGCTAACCTGATCTAATAAATTCCATCTACGCACATTAAAGTAAGCAGAATTGATAGTAATCGATAAGGATTGGTGGGTGGCAATGAAAACAAACTTCAAGTTCACATAAATTAAAAATTGTCGTACCGAAGCTGTGTGAAGTGTTGGCCGGATAAATGGCAACTATTCTTGACACTTCTTCAAACTCCTTGACACAAAATCAACCACGCTCCAGAATGTCGAGATATCGTTTTTTTTACAAGTTTCTTCGCCTCATTCTGAATGAATGAATGAAAATTCTTTATTGCACTAAAAACAAATAAATAGTAAATACTAGATAGTATTTTTTTCCAGCTAACCAACGATGATGCGGACAGTGGAAGGGGTAGTAACGTCAATTTCAACAATTTATAAAGAATTTTTAGTTAATCTACTGTTTACAACAGTCAGCTGGCCAAAGTGTATACGAAAGAAACATTTGACAGCTGTTAACTTTAGATTGTTAGTGTACGAGAAACTGAGGGTTAAACTACTTAATAAATAAAATAAATAACCAGCTGCAGAAGCTCCCTCCTACAGCTTTCCACTTTGCCGGTAGGGAGATCCGAGGTGTTAACCCAGCTTTTCTTCGTCTTGAGATATAATATTTTATCGCTCGTCATACATTTAGTTTTCTAGCTATAATATTATTATTGCACAGTGTGAACCGGTCTCGTACAAAATGTATGACGAGCGATAACTTGTGACGATGTAATGTATATTATATTACTGTCTGTTAGCTTTTAGAATACACCTCAGCTACTATCGGATAGACCGATTATATTGCAATTAGGTAAGGTTTATTTAGTTTTGTTATTTATAACTTTACATATCTTTTCAAATTACACAGAGCAGCTTGTGCAGCAGAGTGTGCTTTCGGCGAAAACCGATGCCTAATCTAGAGCCCGAGGTATATTCTAAAAGCTAGCAGACTGTACATCTTGTGGTGAAGAGCGGGCTGAGGATTCAGTAGTTGGAGTCGCTGTCGCTGGCGCTCGGCGCGGGCTTGATGATGCCGAGGCGCGTGGCCAGCGCCGCCACGTTGGCGCGCACCTCCTCCTGCACCAGGTTGAAGCTCATGGCCAGCAGCGCGATGCCGATCAGCAGGTACAGGGAGCACAGCGCGAACGAGTGCACGGCGCCCGCCGCCAGGCCCGCGTCGCCGCTGCGCCCCTGCCCACATTCAACACTTCAACACTATTTACATGCTTATGTAAATAATTGGTTATAAAAAAAAACCTATTTAGAGGCTAAAAATTCCACCCATGCCGGGATTCGAACCCGCGGCCCACTATCCGTGCCAGAGGTCGCAGACTTTCTAAAATTGTCCTTAGCACGGGTTAGTGCATTAAACAGAATATAAATAATTGATTAAACAATAAAAATAATGGTTGGGCCTCTCCATTTTTAAACTTAAAATAACCCGTATTAAGAGGCCAACTACCACTGCTGTCTTCTCACTGCTACAAGTCACTTTCATGGCTTCACACTATGTTAACTTTTGGAGCGTTAAACGCGGAGCGGTAGAGTTAGCTAGACCTGAGATTTCCGCACTTAAAGTTAAAGTTGGGCCATTGTACGGCATTGCTACGGTAAAACAAGCGCGGAGGTATGTTAACACTCCAGAACACAAGGGCTTCCACACGATGTTTTACTTCACGTTAGCGTTAAATTCTAGAACGGACTCATTTACAACATTGTGAATGGAAAAATGTGATTAAAAGAGGCGAGTGTGGTAAGCGCATCGTCGCCGGCTGGCTGAGTTTCATTGGTAGCCACTAGAATACTAATGTAGTCGTAGTCGTATAATAACCTGATAGATTAATTTGGGTGAGTTGGGAGGGGAAAAATATAGATTCTATTGAAATCTTCTTTTAGCGTTACTGTATCATGAAATCAGATTTATCGTGTGACGTGACGTACCTGCGCCGGGACGAAGTCGCCGAAGCCGATGGTGGTGAGCGTGATGAAGCAGAAGTAGGCGGAGTCGAGGTAGGCCCAGCCCTCCCAGCTCTGGAACAGGAACGTGCCGGCCACGATGTAGGACGCCACCAGCAGCACGCACAGCCAGATCGGCACCGGCTTTATCTGCAAGCCAAACAAGTCACTTTAGCAAAGTCAAAAGTGACCAACCAACTAGGAGTACGAACCAAAAAATATTAAAACTTAAAATGACATCAATATGACTAAGAAGGAGGTAAGTTATAGCAAAGTATAGAAGTGTTTAATACATAGCATTGCATTAGCCACTTCAAATCTCTTATTTGAGAAGTGGCTGATACCCCGCTAGCGCGGAGGTATGTTAACTAGCCCCCGCTAGCTTAACGCTAGACAAAGCTCAGATTAATCCCTTTGTTTTGATTATGGTCCTTTGACATCCATGTAAAATTATATTCTCGTTAATGCACTAACCAGTGCTAAGGACCATTTTAAAACTTATTTAGAGGCTACAAATTCCACCCATACCGGGATTCGAATTCGAACCCGCGACCTCTGGCTATCCGGCATGGGTGGAATTTTTTGCCTCTAAATAGGTTTTTAAAATCCATATAAAAGTGACAGTGACAGTGACTTTTGCTCCTTACACCTTCGTCTGAAAGTAAACTTTTACCATTTCTTTCGCCATGGGCTCCGGCGCTTCGGAATATACTTCGAGCTGACGCGAGCTCCACGCTGCAATAGACACAATATTGGTTCAAAAAGAATATTATAAAATATTCCAATACCTCTTCTCTCAGATAATGGTCACTACCTGAGGGTTTATCGCGACGTGGCGCCACTATATCTTCATCCGTCCACTCATCTTGTACTGGAGATGGCGTCTGGAATAAATTTATTAAATTAGATTAAACAGCGGACAATGTGGCATTACTTGGGATTTATATTTAGGTGTCTTACGTATCGAGGCTCGTAGAGTCCTGTGTCGTCGAAGGTTTGCAAGCGTGTGCGCGGCGCGTCAGGTCCGCGCCGCCATTCCTGTGCTCCAGCATCACGCCCGCGTCGCCAGTCCGACACGGCGTCTGGTCCGCGTCGCCAGTCCGGGGCGCTGTCTGGTCCGCGTCGCCAGTCCGGCGCGGTGTCTGGTCCGCGTCGCCAGTCCGGCACGGCGTCTGGTCCGCGTCGCCTGTCCGGCGCGGCGTCTGGTCCGCGTCGCCAGTCCGGCGCGGCGTCTGGTCCGCGTCGCCAGTCCGGCACAGCATCCGGTCCGCGTCGCCAGTCCGGCATGACGTCCGGCCCTCGTCGCCAGTCCATCGCCGCAGCGCTGCGAGCACGCCGACCCCGCGCGCTGCCGCCTTCCGAGTACTCGTGGTACTCCGAGCGTCCGCGGTCGCGCCTGGGAAGGAATTCAGATGTCGACCAATATAAATACTTAGAACTATTCATTGAATGCAGTTATAGTAAACTACTACACTGGCAAGCTGCATAAGACTAGTAAGAAGAATTTAGAAACTTTGCATCCAGTTCTTTGCACCTTTAAGGTCTTCGCACATTATAAGAACTCCACGCCAACGCGGCAGCAACTCTACTCACACTGTCGATGAGTAGTCAACTAGTTGATCCACCCCATGGTCACTAGTGGGCAATGCGTTGTCAACGAGTGGACAACGCGGTGTCAACGAGTGGGTAATGCGTATTGAATTTTGTCCAAAGAAGTCGTGTTGCTTATGAAATGTCGAACTTTACATTCAGTGAACTGGCGATGATAGCTATTATACTCGATAATTAAAATGAACGAAACAGCAGGAAAAAAAGATATTGGGTAGGTACATTATATGTTGCGACAAAGGAAATCAGAAGGGGAATATTGTAATGGCGGACGGGTGGGCTGGCAAATGGTTGCCCGTCACGCGTCAGTCGCAAAAGCATAGTCGTTGCGTGGACAACGTGTGGTCGTTGCGTGGACAACGTGTGGTCATTGCGTGACAAACGTGTCGGGGTTGACCTTTAGTGCACGATGCGTAGGCCACTCGTCGTACACTACTTTAATATCATTTTCTGAAATTAAACCTTGAACATAATGTCACAGGGCTTAAATTTCAATATTTGGCATACAGTCGAGTCGCCGTTGAGTTGTTTTAATGTGCGAAGACCTTTATACAGTGTAGCCACTAGCCCCTAAATGTACCTATCTCCTTCATTGACAATGACTGCTTAGCTTTCTACGTGTCTACTTTTCTAAGCAAGTTTGTAAGTCCTTTCAACTTAGTCTGGAACCTATGTAAGAGTGTTCTGTGTCCTATCTCTGACAAGGTTATAATCTCTGACTAACCTTCGGTCATCCCAAGTCCTGTGGTACCGCGGCGCATCGAACTCAAAGTCTTCGTCTTCCGGGTCATACCCGCCGTCGTCCGGGCGCGTACGGCGCGAGCCCTCCTGCCGCTCGCGCTGCTCCAGATCCTTCCGCTCGCGGAAGTTCTGGTAGTCGACGTCGTTCAGGTCGTGGACGGGCGACACGTCGTCGGCGGCCCAGTCGCGGCGCGCGCGGCGCGGCAGCGAGCGGCTGCGGCTCCCCGGCGGCGCGCGCCGCTGCTGCTGCTCATCCAGCTGCTGCAGCGCCGCCGCCAGGTCTTGCAGCGGGAGAGAGATCTTCGGGAAAACCTCTGTAGCAGTGCACGGGAGTTTAAGTTAAGTAAATTGTAAACCTTCTGTTGAGCTATTACAACGAAAATTATTATTAACGTCGGGAAATAAGGTAATTACGTTTTACCTAATAAATAATCGCGATTTGACCCGTTTAGTATATAACTATGCAATTATTATTAGTGTCTGAGAAAATCAGTGTCAAAACCTGTGATCAAGTAATCCAGATCCAGCTGATCCATGACAAAAACATTTATAAATTGACATTGACATGCCTTACGAATATGATAAAATCTTTTAAAGTTTTCAGCTATCCAAGTATAACGTGTTGAGATAACCGTTGATGAGTCAGCCAGGATTTTGCTTTTTTGAGGTATGTAATCTTAATTTTAATTCTTTTTTTCTGGTTGTGCAATAAAGTGTTCACTATCGAAGACTCACCATTATGCTGCTCGTATTCGTCGAGTTCGAGATCTTCTCTGGTGTGGTGGGGTGGAGGGGGCGACTCCTCGCGCGGGAAATTCGGACCTGCGAAGATATGTGACGCACGGTTTTTATTTACTGGCTATCCGAGAAAACTGGATTGCAGCTCTTCTCTTAACTTCAATAATGTCACCTTTGGATGACGTGAAATTGACGCTGTGTTGTTGGGTTTAAATTGGCTTAGTTCGTGTCGGGTCTCGCGCTATATAGGGATTTCCGTCAAAATGAATTACATACCAGCGGCAGGCAGGAAGGGGGGCTGCGAGCGCGTGCGGTGCGGCGGGGGGCGGGGGCGGCGCGCGCGCCCGCTGCTGTACCCGCTGTCCCGGTACCTGCTCCGACAAACCAACGACGCTGAGTAACCAAACTTGGAAAGTTCAGAGTAACCGTTTACAAATTATTCTTCCAAATATTTAATCCGTCAGTCCTGCATCACGCAATCAAAGTGTTTCACATGACATAGCATAAATATAACGTCCGACGCACAACAGTTCGACCGGCCGTCCGCCGGGATTCGAACTGCATGGCAGGAAAATTTCCCTTTAGAGTGGAAGAGAATGATCACCCGCTCTTCCCTATAAACTTTAACAACTGAAATTGATTATACTATTTTTATTTTCAATGCACTAACCCGTGCTAAGGACAAATTTAAAAACATATTTAGAGGCTAAAAATATCACCCATGCCGGGATTCGAACCCGCAACCTCTGGCTATCCGTGCCAGCGCTCTACTAATTGAGCCAATGGGCGACTCACCGGCATCAGTGAAATTTCGAACCTCTTTACACTATTCTCTGTATTATTCTCTGGGTTCGAATCCCGGCATGGGTGAATTTTTTAGCCTCTTAAAAGGTTTTTAAACTGAAATTGATTTTAGTAAAGCAGCTAAGCAATAAACTCGAAGAAAGGAAGGGATGGGGAGTCACCTGAAGTCTGTGTCAGAGTGGGCTCGCTGCAGCGGGCGCGCGCGCCGCCGCGTCGAGCCGGGCCGCGCGCGCAGAGTGCGTCTGCAACACACAGTCGCTCTACTGCTGCAGGAAGCTTAGCCAACTCTGTGCGTCTTATATATATCAATAAGGTCGCTATTTCGGCCGTGTTCAAAGCAAACGTCAGCCGTCGAGCAGGCTCTGTGAGTGGGCTCACAGTGAGCCCCAGTGTAAACGTGAAAATACGTAGCCAAACAGCGTCCGCGGCGCGTAGTGACGCGCTGTATTAATCGGCCGCCAAATGTCAGCGTAATAACGTATTGTCGGTTAGATGCGAACGGAAAAGTCGATATGTATGGAAATACAATAAACTGTGTGACGCTCGCTCACTTACGGCGGCTGACAGTCAGTTTGGTGTGAACTCAGCCTTCAGCCCTTAACTACAGTACTCTAGGATGCCATTGATGATCTACTGTAAATCTTGATAGATTCTTCGACAAGAGACAGCAGGACAGAGACGAGTGGCGACTTCTGGTATCGGAGGCCAACTCGGGACACTGAGTCAGCGGAGTAAGTTTTCTTTGATAATTGAAACTATCTTAGTCATTGTCACATAAGCGTGATGATCCTAGTAGTAGTAGTCCTTATAATCCTAGTAGAACAAGGTAAACACCTGTTTTACGTATTATCCAGAGACTATGCATAAAGATACATAATTTCTCTCAAAGTCAAAATACTTGCTAGACTTTATGTCAAATACTTAGTTCTATTCTAGTCTATTTTCTAACATGAGCTTAATTTGTCTTTCCTCTTCTCGCTGCCGTACCTTCTTCAGAAATTCTATAGTTTTCATTTCCATACATTTAGGCTTACTCCGGAGAATTTCGGTCAAGGTATATCTATTTTATCTTAAGATAGGTATGACTTTTAGCAATAACGCCGCCTATTGCACATTTGTAATTATTTTGTATTTATTGTTTTTTCAGTATACAATAAAGAATACATACATACATAACCTCACGTCTGTATCCCAGAGGGTTAGGCAGAGACCAGGGACTGCTACTTGCTAGGATCCTGACAGATCCTTCGCTTCATCAACGTTCATAAGTCGTTAAAGTCGTCAATAAAGAATATTCTTATCTTATCGAAGCAAAGGTGATCTATCAGGAGCGTGGCAAGTGGCAGTCCCTGGTCTCTGCCTACCCCTCTGGGATACAGGCGTGAGTTTATGTATGTATGTCTTTTCTTATCTTATATTCTAGTAGCATGGCGTGACGTCACTGACCTGGCGGAGCGGCGGCGGCGGCGTGGCGGCGGCCGCGTGCACACGTAGCAGCACACTCGCCAGTACAGGAACCTGTGCAACACACACAACACACACAGACAACTTACTGACCATGGCCTTCGAGTAACTAGACTTGAGAGTTGACCACTTACCACTTACAATATTACAATACAATAGCCTAAAATAGGATGCCCTGTGACTAAAACATAGAGATACAATTATTTTCTAAGACCTGTATATGTAATCAATACTTAAGTTCATGGCAAATAAATGTTTTGATTGATAGAATACAATGCAGCAAATAGTTACAAAGTAGATGTGACAGTACAGTTTGTGGAAAGACTGATAATTGACTGTACCTACTCGCCACTTCAGTTTACCCGTGACCACGGCAACTGCAACGTTGCCGCAATGTCGGGAATTAAAATAAATATGTTTTATGCCACACCTGGCAACAAAGTGGCTTTTTCCGCACGCTGCGCGTACGGAAAAAGCCGCTTTCTGGCCAAGTGTAGACATAAAAAGATGTACACAACACGGGAGGTAATAAAAAAAACTCTCGATCGCATATTTACGTCCCTCGCTTGCAGCTCGGGCCGCAAACTTCTGCGATCTCGGCCTTTCTTTGTATTACCACCCTAGTTGTGTAATGTACTATTATAACATATTTACTCGTAAAGTGGTTGTAATTACACCAATTTCAATATCGTAATGTATCTCATTACCTACGTACTTGTGCGATAATGTAATGTAAAAGGCACGTGTTTTTTTTTAATAAAGTTTTAAGATACTCCGTCTAAAATGAACGATACTTTTAAAAATCTTAGCAAAGAGGTTTTATGTCAAGAAAGTGGTCAATATATTATGAATAAAATTAACTTTGGGAAATAAAATATAACAAATAAACATTTAATTCTTTAATTTAATTAATTTTGATAATAAATTACAACCATTTATCAGTAACAAAAATACAAACATATTAATTTACTTTATTAGTAATACTGGCTGGTTTTGTACCTTTGCCTAAAAAAAAAAAAGTTGAGGCGCTCGCATCGCTTATTTGTGGACAAGTAAAAATAAATCCGCGCGCTTTTTCTTTTCGATGTATTGTTTTTATTTGAAAATGTCGTCAAGTAGTGATGATAAAAAAGTCAGAGTTTTATTAATTTCCTCGTAAATATGTTATAAAACGCCGTATGACATACGTGCGCTTTGAAAATTACAGCCTCTACTTCCTTATAGCCCTCGCCGATGGCTCGGGCTAGTAATATCGCCTCGGCTGTAATTTTCAACTTACCGCACTTATATCATAATTTACTATTACCAAATAAATATTACACGTAATAATGATATTACACATAAATGCTTCCCTGTGTGGAGTTGTACGATTTAACTACTCGGAACTGATATAAATTCTTTGTGTGTCCCCATTGACAATTCACGGGTCTATTACTGTATCGCAGGAAGGTTAGGCCATACTATGCCACGGGGGCCAATTCCGAGTTGGTGGAGGATTGTAAGGCGGTGGCGGGCTTTACTGTCAGAAGCTATCAAGCCGCCCATAAGGCCTCTGACTATGGCTTAACCGCTGCCTTTACATGACAGCCGGCACTAACGGCTTAACATGCCTTGCGAAGCACGGCACGTTACTCGGAACTACCATATACATACTTATTTCGACATTTCTCAAATGTCAAAATGGTCAACCACATACAGTAGACAGGTGTTATATAGATTATACTATTTTTATTTTTAATGCACTAACCCGTGCTAAGGACAAATTTAAAAACCCATTTAGAGGCTAAAAATTTGACCCATGCCGGGATTCGAACCCGCAACCTCTGGCTATCCGTGCCAGCGCTCTTCCAATTGAGCCAATGGGCGACTCACCGGCATCAGTGAAATTTCGAACCTCTTTACACTATTATCTGTATTACGTACAGGCAGCGACATCTGGCTTAAGCAAATTGCATCACTTACAGCCCCGACTACCTACTTTGCAGTTAGGTTTTACATTTTTAGCCTCTAAATAGGTTATTAAATTTGTCCTTAGCACGGGTTAGTGCATTAAAAATAAAAATAGTATAATCATGTGGGTACAGTGATATCGTTCCGATGTTAAACCTAACTGCAAAGTAGGTAGTCGGGGCTCTAAGTGATGCAATTTGCTTAAGCCAGATGTCGCTGCCTGTACTTAATACAGAGAATAGTGTAAAGAGGTTCGAAATTTCACTGATGCCGGTGAGTCGTCCATTGACTCAATTGGAAGAGCGCTGGCACGGATAGCCAGAGGTTGCGGGTTCGAATCCCGGCATGGGTGAAATTTTTAGCCTCTAAATAGGTTTTTAAAGGTCTTATATATGTTATAAAAGCTCCGAACCGAACCGAACAATCGAAAGTGAGACTTGCCTGAAGGAGGAGGCCATGACGTCCCCGATGTTGGAGAGGCAGAGCAGCATGAGCGGGATGCCGAGGATGGCGTAGAAGATGGTCACCACCTTGCCCGTCTGCGTCTTGGGCGTTATGTGCCCGTAACCTGCGGACCAAACGATTTTCAGAAGATCTAATTCTGTTGCACTGATTATCTTATTATTCATTATGAGCTAAACAGATTTTTATTCATGGTCAATTAGCCAAGTACGAGAACAGTTTTCAATCGACAAGTGAAGTTTGTATTATCCAATAAGTAGCCTTTTTTCAAGAGCACTGTTTTGTAAAGAAATGCAAGTTTTTCAAAACCGCTCAGCTTGGCTCTACATAATTTTCATAATTTAGTAACTGGCACTTTATGTGCTACTTGCACTCTTGCAGATCAAATACTCGGAAGGAAGTGCTACTTATACAATCCTGTGAGTGCTGTAAAGTGCATACGTGTTCATTACAAATATTGCCTTGAGCATGAGCTCGTCTGTCAATTAACTCGTGACACTGTCAACAATCATGGATGACTCATGTTAGATGCACTTAGGTTACCCACAACTCCCTGGTGTAGCGACCTGGTGACTTCTTGTTTCGTAACTACCAGTAGCATGTATAGATAACCAAGTTCATGCGGATCTAGTAACACTATTAAAGGACTAATTAAACAAGCATTTCCATTATAATGCCCTACAATTGAGCTCTGAAAACAAATTGGTTAGAATACATAGCCTTGGTAGACAATTACTGAATAGGTAAATTATTACGCTATGTTTTTGGAAATACAGGAAATGACTAAAAACTCTAAGCGAAACGTCTTAGAAATACGCCTTTATAAACAAGTCGTCTTTAAAACTGCCCCTGAACTTAAAAAATCTATAGTTTTAAAAAGAATACTTGGACAGCCTACATCCTACTTTTTTATACATATGTAGCCTATATACACACACGGCACACGTCTTCTCTCAGAAAGAGAGAGTTTGGGCTCAATTACCACGCGTGCCCACCGCGGATTGGCAATTTCAGGCGCTGAGGTACTTGAACATCTCAGACACTCAAGTTTCCGCAAGTGGTATTGCTGCTATGATTTCACAATGTACATCAGTTACACAACAAAGTCATGGAACATGCCGGGATTTGAACCCACGACTTCCCGATTGAAAAGTCGGTGTCCTACCGCTCTGCTACCACCCACCGATTATCTTCTTTCTCTTGTTAAAACATTGCAGTGGATAACATATATTATAAAGCTGTTTTTTTTTATTTTCAGCTGATATAATCTTGTAGCTAAATGTATTTTTATTATAGGGGGTTAATTTTACTGTCACATTTTGTCACAGTGCGATATAACATTATTTATATTAGACTTTAAAAAACGGGTTTCAAACAAAACATAGCAATTCTATCTGTTGCCGGCGACTTCATCCAAGTGTAAAATTACGATATCAAGTGTTTTTTTGTTTATTAGTTTTTAATTACTTTAGTAATAGATTATAGGTTTGATTATGGTTGTAGGTTTAGATGTAGTTTTTCATTATTCTTTATTTTAAGTATATTTTTGTTATTATAAGTATAGTTTTTAACGTAACCGTTACAATTTCTTTTGTTTAGTTCTTTCAAAAGTTTCTTCCAGCAATTGTATTGGAAGTAATGAGATTTACTAAATCCCCATTCTTTTACAGTTATGTCTAGGTCAATCGGGTTATTAATTGTTTTTCTCTCTGCTCGAATCAATCTTACGTCCCTAATGTGTCTCACATGAATACCAATTACTCAATTTTACTTGAAGTCTATGAGATAATTTTTAGATCCAAATGAAATTTGGGTCAAACTAATCACACTTCATGGCTGTCGTTTCCAAGGGCAAAAATATACGGGATTAATTGGGGCATCAAATGATCTATTTGCATTAATAATTTAGCCAAAACTTAGAGATACAATCGCATTCGAAGCGATTTCCGTCGCGCGACGGATGCCGGCAAGGCTGTTACCTAGCAGGGACCGCTCTGGGCACCTGGCTGCGAAACCCGTGGTACTGAATGGGAGGGCCCAGATAGTTTTCATATTCGTAGTACAACTGACCTATCGAAGCCGCTCCAATTGCCAAAATACGCGACTGCACAAACAGTTAGTAACAGAAGGTGCACCTGCCACGGCGTTGCATACTATCATTACAGTATTATTATTATCTAGGCATGCAGTGAATTTTCTTAGAAATTTTCGTCGCAATTATTGTTTTTATAAAAACACGATTCCCTTAAACATCTCCACCTCAAAGGCAGATAAATAGTCTGTGGTAATTGGAAAGACACGATCACATAGAACTTTTTAAACTCTGACGAGTTTTTGGGGGAATAATGTTTTTTATGTAGGTATAACACCAAAAAAAAAACCGACTTTTTTTTATCGTTTGTATCTCATGAATTTTTTGCACTTGGAACAAATGCCACTAGTGATAGTCACGGGACGGTCACCCACCTTGCACCTGAACGCGCCTATTGTTGCTTAACTCGAGTTATTGATTCACCACGAGCGCTCTAGGTTCTCGTTGGCCTCTCTCTGGAACCCTAAAAACAGTATTTCTAGCTAAATGCACTGAGTGGAAATAGTAAGCTTGAAATACTGCGCAGCACTCTACGACGAATTACCTCCTTTTTTAAAAACCTATTTAGAGGCTAAAAATTCCACCCATGCCGGGACTCGAACCCGCGACCTCTGGCTAATCGTGCCAGCGCTCTCCCAACTGAGCCATGGGCGACTACCGACCAGGGTTCGAAAGGATAATTATCCGTGATAATTATCTTGACAAGCAGCAAGATCTTAGTTGGCTATTAGGAATAGGTCAACAAATAAGTTCTACTGCAGCTACAGCAACAGAGCCAATGGAAATAGGATCATCATCGGATAAAGACATTCCTTTGGCATCTTTGGTCAATCCAATTTAATTTATATTTAGCATGTCGAATATGATGGAGACTTTTTACTTTAATTATTGTTAATTTGTGTTGGATTTTAAATAAAAATCATAAAATTTAGATATTTGTTTTTGTTAGAATTGGCCAAATTATAATGGATTTATTAGCAAACAATATAGCAAATTAATTTCTTACGTGGGTAATTTCTTACGCTGCTTGATAATTATCGGATAATTATCACGATAATTATCTGATAATTATCTGATAATTATCAAGCAGCGTAATTATCTTGATAATTTCGAACCCTGCTACCGACATCAGTGAAATTTCGAACCTCTTTACAATACTCGCTACACTCTACAATATCAATATAAAATGTAAGTACCCGTATGTATGTAACTACCATTAATTAATAAAAAAATATATTTATTTCTTGGTAGTTATGCGTGAGTGAATCGCGCCTTCTGTCCCGCGCTCAGTGGTCGGCCGCGCGGCCAGACGCCGCCGCAGCCTCCGCTGGCGCAAGCAAGCCTCGTGTCCGCCGCGGCTCGCCTCGCCAGCGGCGGCGCGCCGGCGCAGTTACATAACTGAGGGCGCCGGGAACACTCGCCCCGACCACTACACTACACTAGTAGACACTAGCTATTGTTCGAGTTTAATTAATTAGGTGTGGAACTCAGTGCGCGGCGAGCGGTGGCGGAGAATTGCTGATTGGCAACAGAAGCTGAGATGTACATAGGTAAGGGTCGTATCTACACTACTATCCGCATTGCTAGAGCCAGGGACTTTGCTCATAGTCGAAAATGTCTGCACAACTTATTCGGGTTTATTTTGGGGATGGTTTTTGAGTTCGTGTGAGTTCCTACCTTTTCAGGTACGTAAATATATGTAATTGTCTACATCGTCGTCGTCAGGCTATACTGGACTGCTGGACATAGCTCTCCCCTAATGAGCGTCATAGCGCCCTGTCTTCAGCTTGTAATTGTATTGTTACTCATTATGGTTTAATAAAAATATAACTTTGCTCGTAAAAATTTAAATATTTTTTAAAAACAAAAAAATTAACAATCCAATTAAATCATTCAGTATATCCTTGTATTTTACCTGTATATAATAATAATAATAATGAAGCCTATTTCGTCCCAATGTAGGCCACCTTCTTCATGTACATAACTTAGAAAACAAAGTCATTGGTACATCTGGGATTCGAATCCACGACTTACCGAATGAGAAGTCGGCATTCTACCCTTCAGCCACCACCGCACCGTATCGGTGTTTATAAGTGACTAATTAACGTATCTATAAACATACTTTACGCACGGGTTCCGTCTTATTTCTTATAACATGAAGTTTCTTAAACTTCCTTTACAAATACATTGAAAATTATTACCCACAAGAGTTGTCTCACAGTTATTTATTTCGATAATTAGTAATGTTATGAAGTTGTCGACCACATCAGCAACAAGTATCAGCGGCGCGCGGCGTTGCCTCACGCGGCCTTGGGCGGCAGGTTGCGCGACCGCCCGCCCACCGCCGCGGCCCGCCGGCCGATATGTCACATTAGTCAGTTGCTAATCTGGAGACAAATCATTCGCTGTGCATTGCTAAATCCTTGATTAGAAGAAATATAAAGCTAGAAATATACTACTTGAAGCTGGATGGGTTCGTCTAAGAATCTATTTGGATTCTATATTATCAGCTTGGTCCAAGTTTGTAATACTTTTTATCCAATGCCATGCGAACAGCTAATACCAATTGAATTTAGTTAAATTTAAATATATTAATTATAGGTAAATACAAATTGATTAAATGATATGAAAAGGTTTTATTCTAAGTAGCGCAGAAACTGCGGCTTAATGAACGTTACAAGTCAAACCAGGTGTCCATTTCAAATCCTTAGTAAAAACCCATCCAGCAACAAATATTATAGTATATTTCTAACGTTACATTTCTTCAAATCAAATTTAAAGTAATCTCAGGTACCTACTACCTATAACATCGTTTTGATCAATAAATATTTTAAATTAATTTTTAATATATTCTTTATTGCAAAACGTAATTTGAAATAAGATTACATGAAATTTGTTTCAATATAAAAGCTACCGAAAACAAATTATCTTGCACTTATGCATTTATGATATGGTATATTAGTGAATGGTTTGGTTTTAAAGGTAAAACTGAGGTAATGTAAATTTCCAAAGAGATGTCTGAAATCGTCAACAGTATGTACCATCAGGGCATGTTTCAACTAAACTTTACTGACTGAGAAAACGCCATCTTTCGTTCCCACCTCGTGTCGATAGTCTACACTACACGCTCAGTATAGTAAATATTCGGAGCTTACAGACGAGCGATTGGTTTGGCGTCTCACCTCGCTGTATAAAGGCATGTCCACACAACGGGCCGAGACCGTGGAAGCAAAACGATCTAATTCTACTATTGTCAATACGAACAACTTATACTAGGGAGAAATCTTTAAAATTGCGAAAATATGTCAGGTATATTCGAGGCCCGATGTATATTCGCTGATGTAAAACCTTATTTGGCAATAAACCGCACGCACCAGTATTAAAATGTATATTTGTCCATAGTAAATTTGGTACTATTTTATTACAACCGAACCAAACCCAACCCCGTATTGATATCGTTGCCCCTACAAGCACCTCATCTTGCGTGATGTGGACAGACCTTTAGCGAGTAGCTCATACAGTTCGGCTGTTTGTAAACTTGTTAAATAATACAAGTGCAAGTGACTGCGTATACCTGAACCGTGAGTCACTATGACGTCACTGCGTCTTCGCAGGGAGTTGGCCCACCCTTGACCCAGTCGGGCTTTATTTCGAGTCCAATCTTTCCGGTTGTCTTCGGCGAGTCAAGATCATTTCTGATGAGCGCATAACATTATTCGCGTTTGTCAAGGATACGCGGCTGAGCGGTGGTAAATCCTTTCTTTCGGACTTCTCCTTTTATCTTCTTACGAGTATTAGTTGAAATTACGTTTAGTTGATCTTCACATTGTTATATATTAAACGGGTCAAATCGCGATTAAGTAAAACGTAATTACCTTATTTCCCGACGTTTCGGCAGCGTTACAGTTGCAGTTAATCTTTACATTTGTGTTCCTACCACTGACTTCCAACTAGACATTTGTATTCCTGTTTATTCAAAGGTTATTTGAAAGAGATCACTTTCAATGAAGAAGAAAAAGAAGATATTTCGAATTAACTGACTCTTTCAATGTGAAATTATCTCGTATATAATAATTGCGACTGATCATATTGTGTGTGTCTAGGATGGTTGACGACGCTGGTGGCGGTGGCGGGGATGGCGGTGGCGGTGCGGCTGGACGGCAAGGTGCGGTTCCCCGAGGAGCGCGACGCGCGCAGGTGAGAATGCCCTCAGCTGAATTTGCAGTTGCCAGCTGAACATACACATGATAGTCTTTATTAAGAAGATAAAATCTCTCAAGGAACGCTTCATTGGTAATTGAAGGCAAAGCAGATGCATTTATGGCTACACCGGAAGCCAGAGCACAACAAATATGTCGCAGTTCCTTTCTCTCATGGAGACCCACTAATCCTCTAGAAAGCTAGGGATGAATCGAATATTCTCACAGACACGTTACATGTTATGACAGGCCTAGCTATCACCATATCCAGCACCTATGGTCCCGTAACTCTCATCTCTTTGTCTTGGCGCAGTTGAGTGAGTTCTCCGATAGTCTATAATGTCGTCGGACATGTAATTACTAACACGTGAATCCTCGTTAAATTAACATTTTTTTTTCGGCACCTTGAATCCAAATAGTAACGTTTTCCTTCCGTGTTTGCTAAAGAAAAGAGGCTGTAATTTCACAGCTTGTCCGGTTCACAGCATGTTTACAGTTCTTGCAGTAATTTCCGTTGACCATTATCGTTTTCCTATTATTATTTTTTTACACAGATCTTATATGCGTATAGCACATGCTCAATGATAGCCCATTGCACGGGAAACTGCCATCTTTCAAACTGCTGAATCATCTGCCATCTCCCACCCAAAGATGTAACTTCGACTTGGAACTCTCAGCAATCCAGGACAAGGGCTTCCCCTGATGGTATTTTACGAGTCATCTGAAAGTGGTGCAATATGGCGTGGGGTTAATTAGAAGACAATGGCGCAGCTCTCATGCCCGTTCCGGTCGGTCGCACCGCGTGCGTCAAGCGGATGGTCTTGTTATAAAATAACACGTGCCAGATTAGATAGGTAGATTTGTCGAGTGATTTGAGAGTAATTCTTTTCAGGAAGCACTAATCCTTCAGAAATCACTAATATTGTAGAACCGCGGTAATATTCGGCTGTTAAAATTCCAGTATAATTGCAAGTGGATACATCTGAGGTCACCAGCCTAGTATGAACGGCAAAACACAAATTGAATATAGCCTTGACGACATCCGGTACATACCCATTAATTGTTTTACATGCGTGTTTACGTGAAGATTATGAAATCAAATTATAACGATTAAGATTTCCGTTCGATCAGCTGCGTGCGACCCTGAATTAAGAAACCTCACTGGGAATCCCAGCTCGACTCCACCGCACAATGCCCTTACGAAATATCTAGGTTGAGGCAACAGATATTCTAGCAACAATATAGAGTAACAATGGTGCTGCACCGATACTCTAAGTGAGTAAGTAATGCATTGCCACAGCATTGGTTGCACAGGAAGTTGATGTTGCACGGCTCATTGAGACATTCAAGTTGTTTTGTTGAACTTAGCAGTAGAATTCTAGAATATCGTCCAAAGCATACACGAACGTGAGATTTGTACAGCACACGTAAGATGTTAACAAGCTTAAATAGCATAAGCTTACAAATAGTATAAGCTTAAAATAGTATAAGCTTACAAAGCCAAAAATCAGACCTTACGTACACACACACTGATCACAAACCTGTACACACTGTTGCTTACAAGGAATCTATAACATAACCTCACGCCTGTATGCCAGAGGGTTAGGCGGAGACCAGGGACTGCCTCTTGCCACGACCCTGACCAATCGCCTTCACTTCAACGTTCATTAGTCGTTCCATGGACGGACGCCGGTTTCGGATACTTTTTATATTGCCGCCGAAGTATGTCTATCGGAGACGTCATTTTCCGGCCTTTCCACCCACATTCGCATATATGCGGGTGAATATATTTGTTTCGTCAGTCTTTCTTTCTTAATCATCACCATATGCCCAAACCAACTCTCCTCCTTTCTCAATTCTAGTCATGTTATCTATAAGTAGTTTATTTAAAAACTATCTTCAGTATATGATGCCGCCAAGTAATGTCTGGTGGTAGGGTTTGCACGTGGTGTTAGTCCGTAGCATGTCACAAAGCCCCTGAACGAATTAGATAAAATTTCGCAGAAATATCCTGAGAGAGAGGCAATATTGTAAATTGTAATATCCATACAACAAAAATAAACTAGAATGCAGTGAAACATTAAATAGACATGAAATCACAAACGTAGAAAAAACACCGTGACAGAGGCGATTTGTAGAAAGCAAAGTACGCTGGCTCTCAGTGGGAATCGAACCTACAAACTTTGTCATGATGATCAAAGGTGTCAACCTCTTACGAGGCAATGAAGTAGCTCCAAGGAAATTGAAAAGAGTGGTTATCCTTGTGCCCAGGGCCGTAATGTAGGGCCCCGTAGTAACTCGCTTCTCCACAGCTTTGGGGATGCACTGGCGGCGCCGGCGGACGCTGACGGGTTCTACTCTCGCGCGAACGCGGGGCGGTATCACGTGCGCGTGGAGCCGGGGCCCCCGGGGCCCCGCCAGCCCGCCCCTTACCGCGTTGACCCTGGCGCCGTCTACTCCGTAAACTACAGGTGACGACATCCTTCTGAGAGAAATCTTTCGTCCCAGTCTCACGTAGAAGTAGTCGTGAACATAAGGCCGTGATAAGTTTTCACTAAGATAAGGCACCGAATCCCTGTTTACCTACCCTTTCTATGAAAATCCTTTAGCAGAACGATTTAGCTGCGTTTTGGTTCAATTGTGCTGAAAATAAGATTCACAGAAATAAGCTTCACTCGCAGCGTGTGGGCGGATTGAGTGAACTATTTGAGCATAAGTCTGAAACTGTAATGTGTTGTCCGTGTTTCTGCGCAGACCGGGCGCGAGCGCGGACGCATCGGACGCATCTGACGGCACTCTGGACTCGCTGCAGTACTGCGCATGTGTTGCGAAGCCGCAATGCACGCCGCGTACCGACTTGCCTGTGAGTCTACGCTCATCCTCGTTAATATTTATTCCACCCAAAGTTGTCCGGATGAAATCGCTCTAAGCAGTAAGATCACCAATAGCGTATCATTACTTTAATTATTAAAGTTATTTATAGACAAGTAATCCTTCATAATCATTTTTTAAGGTACAGTAAAGTGTTCTGTATCCATCCATCTATCTATAAGTTATCAAATGTAGAGTTAACATTGCCGTCGATGTTGCTTCGTGCATGTACTAGTAGTCTACTCTATTTTGATTGTCAAGTCCGTCTAGTTGGATTTTATTCTTTCTCCTTCTCAGAATGTTTATATCCATGTTCGACGAGTTATTAAAATGTTCTGCGTCACCGGGACTTAGGTCAACATTGTATCTAGTGCGCTTGATTGACTAACTGTTCAGTGGTTCACAGAACGCCTGCGGATCCGGCAAGGTGTTGTGTTGCTACGCGAAAAACCCTAATTCAGAACGTCAAACCAACTCAGGTGGGTTTATTATGATTGAAGATTTCAGAATAACAACTTCTGTCAGTTTCGTAATCCAAGGTCGAAAAAATTCTTGAAATTAATACTTCTAAGCAGAGTATAGTTTTCTCTCCAAAGCATTTTGAGATACAGTACTAACGAGTCCTTGTATTTTCAGAAGTATTCAACGATATTGACGACGAACAATCAGTGGGGAGTGACCGGCCCTACCCAAGCGGGCCCCTGCAGCAGGGTCCCGAGCAATCCGCTACCGGTCAGTTTGGCCGGCAGCCCGTGCTGACGGGGCCTGGCGGGCCAACAGGGCTGGTGGGGCCCCCCACTGGGGAAGAAGCGCTGCTGGAGGAGCTGGAGCGAGAAGTGATGAGCTCTCCGAGCGCGCAGCGAGGCGTGCTAGTCGGGCCAGGGGGACCCACAGGTCGTATCGGGCCGCAGCCATCTGTGCTAGTCGGCCCAGGTGGACCCACTGGTATAATTGGGCCGCGTGGATACAACAACGGTTTCTATGGCAACGGTGGCTACGGCAACGGTGGCTACGGCAACGGTGTCTACGGCGGTTACGGCAACGGCATGCCTGCAGTGCTCGTGGGTCCAGGAGGGCCAACGGGGGTTGTGGGCCCCCGGGGCCCGGCGGGGCTGATGGGCCCCGCGCGGCGGCCAGTGCTGGTTGGCCCGGGCGGACCGACGGGCATGGTGGGCCCCTGGTACCGGCAACGCCCGCTCTACGGCTAGTGCGTGCCACATTTATTGTTAAGATGACTCTACCTACACACTGCTAGGTCTAGTACAGAAAGTTATTCTTTAGATTTACGTTGTGATGTTCGATGAGTTTTCATAAATGTACCTGCTTTAATTTACATTATGTCACTAAATCAAGGACCTCTCAATACTATTTTGGTGGCACAAGCTTTAAGACTGACACCCTATAACCCACTGACGCAAATAACGCACTTTAATCATAAATAGTATCCGACGTTCTTGGCTTCGATTACATCAAAAGTAACATGCAAATCCATATACGTTGCTGACAACCGTGCACTTAGGTTTCTGCAGTGTCTTTAGTATTTTCACACCGGAATCTAGATGTCACCCTAACCGAGTGGAAGCTGTTAACATAATAATATGCAGAAATGTGCCCTTATTGTTTCTACATTAGATCTATGGTTATGTTCATGTACAATAACATACTGTAAAAGGTGGTAAGGAACTGAAAAGGGCAGCAAAGGGTGGCAAGTGTTAGTAAGGGACGGCAGACGGCGGTAAAGACTATAATGGGAAGCAAAAAAAGTGAGGGGCGGTGCAGTGAGAGGAAGACAACCGTCAATGCTTAATAGGATAAACCCGTACCGTGATTCGTGCAATGTATTGTTATTACTCGTAACATGCAACTTTTTTCACTTATAGAAAAATTAAGGAAAAATTACCGTGTATTGTATTAATGCTGAGCATAAAATAGATTAGATTTCGAAACTTAAGTTATTCTAAGCTTTGTAAATAAGTACTGGTGGGATTGTTTCTAGAAATAACTTACTGCATATTTCTTCTGTCTGTGTTTCGCTATAATCCATGCGCTAAAATACCCGTGTGGAATAATAACCAGTGCACAATGTATGCCTTCATTCCCTTATACTAACCATTATTTTAGAGCCGTACATATTAATAAAGTGCTCTTATCTATAACATTGCTCTTGAGTGCACATCAAGTTAATGCTTTGTTACAAACAACATCTTCGTCACAGGAGCGCTTTGGCTCTAAGCGGCTCTAAGCTCCTGACCTCCTAATCCTTACACTAGCAATATAATCTTCTGCTAGAACCTGTCAGTCAACTAAAGTGTATACAAATACCTAATACTATTAACAACTGTTAACAGTGGAATGTGTGAGTACTGTTGATATATATATTAATTAAAACTGTTTTTATACGGATTTATGCTCGTTTATTACATTTTTACAATTTTCCAACGTTTCGGCACTTTTTCAGGTGCCGTGGTCCCGGATGACTGAGGTGACAGGTGTCTTTTAGAAATCATTAACGGTTAGTTTACTACCCTCGGCAAAAATTACAAAAGTTAATTATGAAGTTACGTTCCAAAATAGACAAACCAATTATTTTTTATATAAAGTCAACAATATTGATTATTAGTAATTGAAGTTAAAATTAAATTTATAAACTAATTACTTTATATGAACTTAAAGATACCGATTATTAATTGAAATTAAATTGATTTTTTATTATTTATTCTACAGTCACACTTCTAGCAAGGGGGTCTCATGCACTTAAGCACTGGTTCCCATGCTACCGGTATGTTCCAACCACGATCTCTATTAAAATTTGGATGCCGGCGGATCTCTATTGCCTCACGTATCATTCTAGGGAAGAAACGGTCTTCTCGGGCTAGAACTTTAACTTTATCGAAATGTATAAAGTGGTTGGTACCGCTAAGTGTATGCATGAGACCCCCTTGCTAGAAGTGTGACTGTAGAATAAATAATAAAAAATCAATTTAATTTCAATTAATAATCGGTATCTTTAAGTTCATATAAAGTAATTAGTTTATAAATTTAATTTTAACTTCAATTACTAATAATCAATATTGTTGACTTTATAAAAAAAATAATTGGTTTGTCTATTTTGGAACGTAACTTCATAATTAACTTTTGTAATTTTTGCCGAGGGTAGTAAACTAACCGTTAATGATTTCTAAAAGACACCTGTCACCTCAGTCATCCGGGACCACGGCACCTGAAAAAGTGCCGAAACGTTGGAAAATTGTAAAAATGTAATAAACGAGCATAAATCCGTTAAAAACAGTTTTAATTATGTCTACAGCTCGTGTTAACCTTAGAAAATACGATATATATATTATTATTAGTTTACGAGAATGCGAGGGTGACAGTAGGATCAAATAAATTTGCTAAGATAAATCACTCATACGCGTTTCTTGGTAAAAAATTTGGACGGTAGCCCATAGCCAATAACGAGAGGTAGATCAAAGCTTTCAGTATAAATCTTTGGAATCATAGCAAAAATAAACATCGAGTAGTAAAAAGCGTGTATTGCTGGCGCCGCGCCAGCCCGCGCCTTACGACAAATCACCTGTCTCTCGTTTGCTCAAAAATTTCATCCCAAACGACGACTCTGTCAATAAAAATTAGATTTCAATACCTAGTGATAAATACATTTTAAAAACCTATTTAGAGGCTAAAAATTTCACCCATGCCGGGATTCGAACCCGCAACCTCTGGCTATCCGTACCAGCGCTCTACCAATTGGTACGGATAGCCAGAGGTTGCGGGTTCGAATCCCGGCATGGGTGAAATTTTTAGCCTCTAAATAGGTTTTTAAATTTGTTCCTTAGCACGGGTTAGTGCATTAAAAATAAAAATAGTGTGATAAATATCTTGTTTAGTTTAATTGCACTGACTAGCCGCCTTTCAGCTTCTT
Source organism: Yponomeuta sedellus (assembly GCA_934045075.1). Classification (NCBI taxonomy): domain Eukaryota; kingdom Metazoa; phylum Arthropoda; class Insecta; order Lepidoptera; family Yponomeutidae; genus Yponomeuta; species Yponomeuta sedellus. The sequence continues at coordinate 23,414,768 of OW203735.1, forward strand.
TCCTCTGTCAATGGTCTGGAAGAAGGTACTTTTAGTAATAGGGCCGCCAATTGGTATCGAGTTTCAATTGAAACCATGTGCTGTGTCATGTCATGCTGTGTGCATTTAAAACATGCTGGGCTATCTAGATCATAAACTTACAATCAGTAAAGTTAAACCCACCAAAACATAAATGTAAAAACCTGGCCAACTTCTCGCCCCAAAAAAATACATGTAAGAACTTGCCAAGTATTTTGTCCGCACGAAATTAAAAGAATCGCAATTATTTCCAGTGTATAAATCGTGATTTTACACACACTACCTGTTAGGGCAGTCATCTAAAGAATACGGCTCAATCAGACTGGCTATGCCGCAGACCGGTTTCTCATGTAGAGACAGACCTCCGGAAGTGGTGTGGTATTTTAATTTACAGACCAAACCCGGCAAGTTTTACAGTATCCTGAGTAGGTTTACAACGAAAACCTGCCAAGTATGATATGTAAATTACAACACCCCACAACGTTTTCCTTGTTTTCAAACTGACTGAGTAACTGACCGATGGTGGTGATGACGATGATGGAGTAAAAGAGCGCGCCGGTGAAGTTCCACTGCAGGTGGTCGGTGTTCTCGGCGCCGTCCCAGCCGCGCGCCTTCATCTCGAACACCAGAGAGTTCTCGAACTCCTGAGCAGACAAATATACGTTATTAATTTAGTCTACAGCGTTGAAGACAATCCCTATAGGTGTCGTACACAGACTATAGGTCGTCAGCCTACAGCGTAGATAGAGTAGAACTATAGATCAAGGCACAGTGTAACCGATTTTACGTCGGTGAATATTATTTGTTTGTGTGCGTGAATGTTGCCACAGTAAAAGTGAATTGCCATAATGTGGGGTAAAATATTTCAGTCGTTCATAGGCCATGAATAAAAATGCAGATTTAGTTTTGAATTTTATTAATCATACATGTCTGACAATTGTTTGTAAAACGTAGCAAACGTTTTATAAACAATTGCAATTTTTAAAAACCTATTTAGAGGCTAAAAATTTCACCCATGCCGGGAATTTTTAGCCTCTAAATAGGTTTTTAAATTTGTTCCTTAGCACGGGTTAGTGCATTAAAAATAAAAATAGTGTAATTGTCATTTTGTATAATTTAAAACACGTTTTATTTTACACGTTTAAATTTTACAAGTTAAGGCGCTTAGGGACGCTATCTAGGACCACCAATGGAATACAATCATAAACTGTTTTATTAATGAGTTTTTATCATATAAAAATTCACCATATAAAAATTCTTTCGAAGGGTACCTCAGACCACCAAAATGTACATTTTGTCGAAATGTAGAGAGCATATTCGAGCATTTGATGTAGGTGACCAGTCCTCTCTTCTAAATGCTAGCACCCATTTTTCCAGAACAGAACTATTTAGAAGAAATCTGGAAAAGAAACATTGCTAATATTAATAAATATTGTAATACATTAAAATATAATAAGTAATAACTTTAGTATTCCTTATTATTCGCGATACTCATACATAGCTGTTGTATATTGAACGGATCGATTATTTATTAGGGAAATAAGGTAATTACGTTTTACCTAATAAACAATCGCGGCTAGATGGTATTGTACGAGATTCATTGATACAAATTCAAATTTGAATTCTATACTGAATTCAAGGGCACATTGCTTGCGGCAGAATGCTCAAAAACACCGAAAGGGTTCTTGCGATAAATTCGAGCTGACACATTTTCTGCTGAGTGGAATGAATGCTGAAAAATTATATGGGCAACAAGTCACATAGGAAGGCGATGCAGCTATCTAACAAAGCATCAGGATATTATATTTGATAATTCAGTGCTGTAGCCGTAATGTTTCTGTCTCTATTGTTTTTATTATAGATTTCGATATCAACCCTTGTATGTCCTTATCCCTGGGGCACGGGTCTCTTCCTGCATCGCAGAAAGGTTAGGCAATACTCCACCGCAGGGGCCAAGCCCGGGTTATAGTTTTAGGTACATTTGATTTTTAATAACGATACATTAAGTATTAAAGATTCATAATATATTTTAATTACGTTTGTAACTTAATATCTGTACAAGGACAAGCCGTCGAAGTCTGGGACTTCGAGTTAAGTAATGATCACGCAGCGTTGCCAGATATACGATTTAAATCGTATTCATACGATGTTTTACATTTATGTTGCATGTAAGATCAAGGGGCAGAAATCGTACGTAAACATACGACATTTTTTAGATTTCATTCAACCAAAGTACTAATACCAACATAGCACGTCACTATTTATTCTTTTACTTACTAAGTACCAACCCTTAAGGTAAATCTAACTAATGTGCGACGTTACCGATTACTCGTTTTTGTGACACAGATTATGAACGCTGCTTCAGTTCAGTCAATCTTATTAAAACAAAGATCAGAAATAGGCTGAGCAATGAAACTCTAAACGGCACACTTTTGGCAAAACAACATATTAAGCGCTATGGAAGTTGTGTGGATTTTTCTCAAACAAGAGCAATAATATTAACATTACAGTAAATCCCTTTACGGGGATAAATAAAAACCTAAAAATAGTGTGTTTATGTTTAATCGATTGTTTACTTTAAAGTAATAAAACAAAGGTTTTGAAAACGTACTGTTTTTTTAGCAGCCTTCTTAGGGAATACTACTTTTTATTTTCCCATCGTACGATCGCTTTATAACGTCTGCCAACACGGTCAAGAAATGATCGGGATTTTCGACATAAACGGATGGCAACATTTTTTTACTCTTCGTTTTTTTAGGTTAGGAAAGTAAATTCTACTAAATTGCTTTTCTTACGGACTAGTTTCAAAGCTAGTAGTTGAAACTTAACTAAAATACTCAACATAAGGCAACTTTGGGCTTAACACTAATTGAAACACAATCATTACTTACCTATGAAAGGAAACTTCCCCCAAAGCTCTTTCTTGACGATTTCTGCATACGAGTACACTATAATTCACCATACTTTCTCTATTTAGGTCACTTTTAATATATCATTTCACAAATACACGGTTGCTCTTCGAAACGGCTAGCGTAGCGTTAAATATGATTACATTTTCAAAATCTTGTCGTTTGTTTGCCCCCAAAAACGTCAACTTGACACTGGGGGCAAACAAAAAAAGCAGTTACACTTTTGCTGTTTACTCTATCTCTTTCTCACCCATGGTCGCTACGAAGTTTGTTTCATTTAAAACTTGTATGTGTGCGCTGTGGCTTGCTCTATAGTTTTACTCCCTCTACGGCCTACAGGTTGCGGCCTACTGGTATACAACGACGATATGATAAGGATAAGGAGATAAGGAAACGATACTATAAGGATAAGGAGAAGTAATAATTGCTTTGATTATATAAAGGTTAGAAAATACAATTAGCAGTTAGTCCACATTTTGTACACGTTCTTTTGAGCTTCCATGTGGTTATACTACCCTCCACTAACCTCCCCCTGCAGTATATAGGGTCGTGAATCAATCAACTATCCAGGCAGTTTGTTTGATTGATCAGTGCCCTATACCGCGACAAACTGCAGCAGTGACCTTATACCTCATCTCACCTCATCTGCAGTATGAAGACCACTTTGACAGTCCAATGCATCTAGTTGAGCAGTGAGTCTATGCGTTCACCTGTAGCAGCAGTAACCCTATGCCCACCTGCAGCATGACGACCACCTCGCCCGTCCAGTGCGATTGGTTGAGCAACAGCACAGCGCGCGTCATGTCCCAGATGCTCGATGTTGTGTTGCGCCGGATCTGGGAGATGTTGCGCTTCACCTGCCGACACAACACTCATGAATATTGTTTATTGAACACCGGAAAAACACGCCTCTAAAAAGATACAGTACAATTAGCACCGTATTGTTAATAGAAAGTTGTTCCTGACAACCGACGTTAAAGAGACGTAATTATGGTAATAAGAGACCTCTAAATAGGTTTTTAAATAAGAAACAGAATAAGAGAAAATATTTCACTGAAGGATTGCGCAATTTTTTATTAATGTTTTACGGAACAATGCAATATCAATAGCACATTAACAACGTAGAAGGAAATAAAAAAAATACACACCATAATTTTCAGTCGAACAAATAAACCGCCACGAGACATATCTGAACCAAAGGTATGACCCATAACACTGGCAACATTACCGCTCTGTCAGCGAGGGATATCCTTAGCATCAAAAATGCCTCGGAATGGCAATCAAAGCCTCGGTTCCTGAGTTTTTCAAACTCTTTTACCTTGTTGTGCCACTGACCATGCTCACGGCACCTGCTTAGCAGGTCCATTCAGGTCCATCAGGTCAGGTCCATTCAGGACCGTCCGACACCTTAAATCCTTTTCTTGGTCTATGCCGCGAATAAAACCCGGTGGTTCAAGAACCTGCCTAAATGAGAGCCCTCCGAACGTTATTTATTTATCAAATGATGCCATGAGAGTCTGCTCGGGCTCCAGGGTAATAAAGTCCATGTCGGCCCCTGACTGTTAAAAAGCAAGTTTTAATGTTTTTTATTCTCAGATCTTCAATAGATCACTGATGAAAAATTCTTATTTTCCCATTTTATGCAATTACCATAAATGACATTCATCTTACATTATCCAGCATTCCACTTTGTTAACTCAAAGTTTGACTCGCTACTTATAGTAAATAACTCACTGTCTCTTACACTATTTTATTTTTAATGCACTAACCCGTGCTAAGTCAGATGTCGCTGCCTGTACGTAATACAGAGAATAGTGTAAAGAGGTTCGAAATTTCACTGATGTCGTGAGTCACCCATTGGCTCAATTGGTAGAGCGCTGGCACGGATAGCCAGAGGTAGCGGGTTCGAATCCCGGCATGGGTGAAATTTTTAGCCTCTAAATAGGTTTTTAAATTTGTTCACTGTCTCTTATTTATTTATTTGCTTAATCTTATTTACGATTTTGTTCAGGTTCGTACTAGGTATCTCTCCGAGGCCTGCATGCCGCCTCACGGGTATTGACGGAAAACCAGCGCTGGAGTATCATAGCTCCAGCTTATGCTGAGTCAGAGCCCTTTTGCACTTGCCACACCCACAGTACTCACATTGGAAAATGCTCTGTGTCTCTGTTTCATTGTGTATCGGATTGTTGTTGCTTTTCTTCTCTTGTACGTATAGCCTGCTTAATATTGTTTTTATTGCGTGTGTGTGTAAGTGTAAATAAATGATTAATAAATAAATGATTAATAAATGTCTACTCGTCTGCCAATTCATCGATCTTTCGTTAGTAAAAACGTGGCAAAAGTTGTCAAACACCGCGCTGGCTTCCATCACACACTGACACAATGTTGTCGGCAGCACTTGTCAGCCAACTAATTAGTGCAACCGACAAAGCGCCTTTCATCTCATAATCAGCGGGTCGAGAAAAAAAGGTTTCAAAATTGTTCTGAGAGTAATTTGTATCAAATACAATTACAAAATATTTATTGGCATAGAAACATGTTTACATGACCGATACACAGCTAGCCCCGCATTACGTCATTGCATCGCGAACCCTCAAAGCAAATTTTCAAAGAGTTACACGGACAAACCTTACAAATTGTAATTCTTCAAACTAGATTATAAAGGTGTCGGCTGTCATGTAATGGCAATCCGAACTTGGCACCCGTGGTGGAGTATGGCCATCCTTACTGCGATGTCCCAGCAGTGGGGACATACAAAAAGTTTATATCATATCATATAGGTATTGCAAAAAATTAAAACATTTCATCGTCATCATTTTTTTTTTCGACCTTTTTCTTCGTAAGATGCTTCCCTTGTATGATCTACCCTTATATCACTCAAACTAAAGCTTATCAGAAACCTGACATTTGCGGTAGCAATTAGTGTGGAAATTGACAGCTACACGTTAGGAACTTTTCACGTTCTGTGCAGATAATTAGGTCTCTATGTGCTTCTCGTTCGCACCCACAGAACATAATGTTCTGTGTTCGCACCCGTGACCCGCCAATGCTCACCTCCCGCTCGTGGTCGGCCTCGAGCCGCTCGAAGGTGACGGCCCCGAGGATGCAGTAGGCCACCACGAGGCTGATCATCACCAGGTGCGAGAACACCACCGAGCACAGCTTCCACGTGTAGTACAGGAACTGCAACCAACACGCCACCCACTCCGCTGACACAAATATAGTACGTTCTGGACACCGTCTCCGTCGACGTAAATAAAAAATATAATATGGTTTTAATATATTCTAAGTGTTTTATAAGTAGTCGAAAGCGGTGGAAGCCCGGTGGGTAGAACAATGGACTCGCAAGCGGAAGACCCAGGTTCGACCCAGGTGCGAGCATGTAGCAACGACTTCGTTTAATTAGATGGATAGATAGATAAAACATTTATTTAACGACACAATACTAAAAACACAATGTAAAAACAAACAACATAAAACATAACATATTCTCATATTATTATATAATTACAAAGTTACGCACATTTGCGGATTTGCAATCGTAATACCAGACGCTAACGGTTAAGGAAAACATCATGAGGATTAATTGGCTTCGCACGTATTGACTAGTCTTTCCTGTGGACTAGGCCGAATAAGCTGTCAGGATGGTATATACGTAATACAGATAATATTGTAAAGAGGTTCGAAATTTAACTGATGCCGGTGAGTCGCCCATTAGCACGGTTGTTAAGAGCGCTGGCACGGATAGCAAGAGGTGGCGGGTTCGAATCCCGGCATGGGTGGAATTTTTAGCCTCTTAATAAGTTTTTAGGATGGTATAATTATGTGCTGGGCAAATCTACACCATCTAAAACAATCCAAACAGGCACTGCAGCGTCCGAATGGTCCCTTCAGCCATCTAGTGCGAGTGAAGATGCTACTGGACCCTGTATAAATCTTCTCATTACGTACTCGTAGATGCAGAGTAGACGTAGATGTCAATGTGTTTTTTATAAGTGGGCCTTTGGCCGTATTGAATAAAATTAAAAAATAGATATTTCTTAAATAATGCACTTATATTTGTAAAAACCAAATCAAAATCAAAGTTTTTTTATTTTCCGTAACATTGGTTGGTGCCCATTTACAAAATATAGATTTTTTTATAGAAAAAAACACTGTAGGGGTATTACAACCGTTTGTATAAATTACGCTAGAAAGAGAGTGCCGAAAGTCCAAAATATGAATTAAAATACTGTTATCGGATGTAGAACCAAACCGAAGGCACCTGTAAAAGTGCCGAAACGTCGGAAAATTGTAAAAAATATAATAAACGAGTGAAATCCGTATAAAACAGTTTTAATTAAACCGAAGGTAAGTAAAGTAAGATAAATTATATTATAAGAACATGTGCAGAATAATCAAGGAAAATGTTTTGACAGATGATTCCAAATAATTTAAATAAATAATAAATAAATAAATGTATCAAAACTAAATTAATAAGTTCGCTGGCCATATTTGGTTTATGTGCTGACCACGTTTTGCTGCTCATTTATTTTATCCTGCCAACCAAAATACAAATATAAAAAAATAGTTACTAATCGAGTCATTGCTTTGCACTTTTTCTTTGCTAATAATTCCGTATTTGCTCCCTTGATCAAATAACCAAACCAGGTTATAGTAGACCGTCCAAAGTGTCGGAACAACGAAGGGCGGTACCTTGGCGCACTTGCTGGGCGGCGGCGGCGGCGGCGGCGCGCGCCGCGCTCGTGACGTCATGGCGGCGCGCCCGCTGCACTGCGCGCATCACACGAGGAGCCTCGCCCGCGCCACGCGCCTCCGCACTGCCGCGCCACGCCGCTGCCTCCCACAACTGCGACTACACATTTAAACTAAACCCAAACAGTCAGGCGTTGCGGCAATCGGCACCGAGATATTTCACAGATGTACTCCTAACAAAATAATCGCGGTAACTCCCGCCGGCGCCTGCAGTGGCCACTAAATAACGTTAACGATTAGGATTGTTATGATCGGCTCTTCACAAATATTTACAAAAGCCGAGTGTTCATTAATATTGTTGCTGTAGGTATCTGGGCGGGCGAGCGGTGGGCGGGCGGCGCGCGACTGCGGGATATATCGGGCAACCGGGTCATGCGCACGAGTTGGGCAACTGAGGGAAATAAAACCGCGCTTCCGCCCCCATCATAATCGGTTGCGCTATAGAGAGATTCAATTAAAGTCGGTCATAGAAAAACATTTTATTTATTCCTTATCTTTTAAAAACTTATAAAATACGTAATACAAACTTAATATACAAATATTTTTTATTCTTATTCTATACCTAGTATCACTTTTGCAAGAGTAACTGGCTGGTAAAGCAGCGTCGACAATAAAACGATTTGTTGGGTAACTATTGACTAACTATAAAACTTAATTGAAAAGAAAGTCAAGGCATTGCATCGACATTGAATATTAAGAGTAAATAGTGGTAGGCCCAATCTACCATTACGTTGCTGGACCCAATGCCACGCCTTTCATTAACCTTTCATTCACGTTTATTTACATAATTTAATTGAAAGATACGAAATACTGAGTTATAAGAATGACAATGTATGTTATTGTGTGGTCTAGTAGCGGCCTAGTTTGATACGCAATAACTAAAGTTACATTAACACAACTAAAATAGGGGTCAATATGAAACCCACTTCACAACTAATCACAACAATATGCTTAATAATAAAACTGCACCAAAATCTGTAAAAACCTCGCATAGGTACGCTTGGTCATTGAGAGCGCTGATGACATATTCCATATATGCATTTCTCCTCGGCCTTCCATATAAGCCTCGGCCTTCGGAATAGTTCGAAGCGCATGCCAGAGGCTGCACAAACAGTCAACTTTTTGTAGATTCAACGTTTTGCAATAACTATAGTACCCGTTTGTTGCTATATTTGTTTGTAGAATGATTCAAGGTTACTTGTCCCATGACTCCGTGGAGAATGATTTGCACAAAATACAATATAGAATAACTTTTCCCACTTCACAACCTTGCTTTATAATAATACACTCCTGTGTCGAGTACATGGCATCCTAGCAATGACGTTAGGGTACAGTGGAAGCCTACTTGGTCCCCTGCATCTCCACTTGTTCCTTGCGCTCGACGGGCGCCGATGCCGGGCCGGGCGGCGGCGGCGGCGGCGGGCCGGACGCCAGGCGCTCGGCGTCCGCGATGGTGTCCGGCAGGCGCGTCCGCAGCGTCTCCGGCGTCAGCAGCATCAGCGCGCCGGCCAGCAGCGCTGCGCTGCCGAACAGCACGGACGGAAGCCACTCCACGTACACCGCCTGCGGGGGAAAAGTCTTGTGTTCGGATATGTGTAACGACCGAGGAGAAGGCATGACAAATAAGGGATCAGTAAGCGACGATAGGCCGCGTTTATAGGTAAAGAGGTTTTTATGTAGCTCGCTAACATGCAAGAGGAAGAACAAATTGCCAACCGAGCATTTGAGGTGACATCAGCTGAGTCGAGAAGTGGTGGTGTGACAGTAACTCACGAGTCGGCAGTTACCTCTCTGATTAGGACTACAGCTAACGGATTCGCTTATCTAGAGAGACTGAAAATTATTTATTTATTTCATTACAATTGCGTATTACGTAATACGGAGTGTAGGTTGTCCAGTGAGGTGGCGCGATGATTGACAAGGCAGCAAGGCTGAACAGACCTAGATGAAACAGCGCAGAGCAGAAGCTACTGGCGCTTTCATGAACAGATTTGTAGCGAGGCGTTGTCTAACACCGGATATAGACGGGCTGAAGTAGAGAGAGAAAGAGTTAGCCAAAGGAAAAGTTAGTTACCAGCAGCGGCATCTGAGGCGCCACGATGGAGCCAAGCCGGCCCACCATGGAGCAGAAGCCCAGCAGCGAGTGACGCGCGCGCGTGGGGAACAGCTCCGACGTGTACAGGTAGATGCCGCTGAAGGCCATCGTGATCCACACCTTGCCCGCCAGGTACAACAGCGTGGCCAGCCACGGCAGCTCTGGAAGCATACACACACATAAAACACCCCTGTGTGACGGAGAAATTAAAGATTATATTGCTCGAAAATCTTACAAGAAAATCTTAATAACTGTGCTGCATCAATGTCTAGAACTTCCCAACAAAAAAAAGACATCACGGTATTTTCCAGCATTTGCAGTATTGATATTAAACTTTGTATGTCCCCACTGCTGAGGCACGGGTCTCTAACTGCATCGCAGGAAGGTTAGGCCTTAAATAATCTCATGAGTCGGGTCAATTACAAACTCAATTATAAACCAGTGTAAACTATATTTATGCATTCCTCAAGCAACTTAGTACTAACGGTGCATGTTGTGGCTGCCTGTAAGTGAGGTAACACTTAGCTTATTTGTAGTTATGGTCCATCATGAATGTGTTCTTCGACGACCTCTGTGGCGCAGCGGTAGCGCTTCTGCCTACCATGCTAGAGGTCCGGGTTCGAACCCCGGCTGGGGACAAAAAAAAACCCAGGTCTTGGATGAATATCCAATATTTTGTCCCCAACAGGGGTTTGTGATGTTTGTGATGTCGCTGTTTCTGCTTCTCATGACACAGGTTGTCCTAGTGTGGGGCCAGAAGCAATGTATGTGCCTGTATGTAAATGTTATGTTATACGACTATGTTAGTGGTGTATATCTTGTTGGTAGTCCGAATAAATAAAAACAAAAATAATGGCAAAACCTAACCAAGATAATGTGTTTCAGTGGTGTGTTTCAGTCAAGCAGGCAACGTCTAGGCCTCCCCTTTATTTACAAGTAGATGAGGTGGTGAAGTGATAAGCTGAAGGTTTGACGGCTGCACTAACTGATATTATGGGTTGAAATTAGTAGGCCACTAACCCTAATATCAAGGAACCTTTTAATAATTCCAGTTTTTTTTTGTTCAGGCTTAGTGTGTAACCCTGTATGTACTAAGAGGCAAATAAATGAAAAAAGTATTATTTAATGAATAGTGGAGCTGGGCTGGTCATGTCAGTCGAATGCACCCGAATAGGCGGGCGAAACTCGCCACCGAGTGGGTGCCACACGACGGACATCGAGGCCGGCCTAGAAGACGGTGGAGAGATGATCTCGACAACCATCTACCGGAGCGGTCTGAGGTGACCCAGGACAGGAAACTCTGGACTGAATTGGGGGAGGCCCAGCAGTGGGACACAAACATAACATAACATTTACATACAGGCACATACATTGCTTCTGGCCCCACACTAGGATACCCTGTGTCGTGGGGACCAGAAAAAACGACATCACAAACATGTAAACACCCAAGACCTGGGGTTTTTTTTTTGTCCCCAGCCGGGATTCGAACCCGGGACCTCTTGCATGGTAGGCAGATGCGCTACCGCTACGCCACAGAGGTCGTCACAAACATAGAAGCTAAGTAAAAAAAAATATGAATGAATAGGTGGGTGACCGGGCGGCACGAAGGCGAGCGCGACGCAGGCGAGGCCGCAGAGCGCGTAGGCGGCCAGCAGCGTGCGGCGCCGCCCCCAGCGGTCCAGCAGCAGCGCGTTGCTCACCACCGCCACCACCTCCACCGCCACCACCAGCGCGAAGTTGCCGTACTTGTCGCCCGCCAGGGACACCTGGTTTAAATAAGTCGCTTAACGTTAGCATTTTGTTTTGTTTAGTTACTCGCACTTTACAAAATATTTAAAAGTATATACCAAATAGGCTATTGGTTAGTGTGAAAAAAAGTATTAATCATATACAATCATATTTCTATCAATTATGAGTTTTAAGACCGATTTAACTAAAGAAAAAGATATTTTCTGCGAAAAACAGGATAAAACTTGATAATTTTATATTTGTATCTGAACAGGATTGGTCGAATCGATAATGACTTTACAGCTCAGTAAATATAGTGATCCAAAACCGCGACGGTTGATGTTTGTTTCCTTACTGACCAAGGACGTCACTGATTCCTGTACGACGCTACGTTGCTCGAAAGCGATTTGGTAGCTTATTATGAAACTAAACTTTCAATTGCATTTTTTAGAAAAACTACACTAAAGTTTTAAAAAAATATCGATTTCAGAGCACTTATTAAACACCAACGACTAATCTGAGTTGCTTTTCAGAAACCTGTCAAATAGCCTATTATTAATACAGTTCGCTTGTAAAATCGATCAATCAGACCGTATTCGTCTACCCACGAGGCACTCACCAGCTCACTGGACCAACGATCTAAGGCAGCGGCCAATGACGATGGCTTGCCTCGTTAAAGATAACATTGGGTTAACGTTGCGTGCCCACTGCTGATTGACTAATTTGCTGAGGTATGTGGACAGTTCAGATACTCAGAGTTTCTCCTCACTATGAATGGCTATGAACATTTGTTCCTGTACCTCTCTAATCATGATGGTTGGCCGTCGGCCCCGATATTCTTTTTCATTTCTTGCCAAGCGAAATAGATCTTCACGGCTGGTTACATTTCTACGTTCCCTTCTTCTCCTAACATCTCTTCTTCTCTTCTTTCAATCTTTCCTATCCTTGATGAAGTCAGTACGCATGCAGCGCATGCACTTGATAACTAATTTTCTTTTTGTTTACGCTACGCTAAGAAAAAAACGAGTGGTCTAGCCACTATAAATCTACGCAAAAAAAGTAAACACCGAGTTGATGGCGAGCCCGTAGAAGACGAAGGTGCAGGTGATCCACCACCAGGCGCAGATGCTCAGCCGCGTCAGCACCACGCGCGAGCGCAGCACCTGCCGCCACAGCCCCTCCTCCGCCTCCCCCGCTGCCCCCGCGGCCCCTTCTGCACTCTGCAGAACATCAACGTTACGTTGTGAATGAGCATGGTGATCAGGGGCCCAATTATGCGCGCCAAATCATTATCGATTCCAATTACGTAACAGTAAAATTCCATACTGTGACAGTTAGCTGTTTGGAATCGCTCAAGATTTGGTGCGCGCAATATAGGAGCTAATTGCCATATTCAATAGATGAAAGGAAGATATAGAGAGCAAGATAGGAAAGAGACAGAAAATATTTATTATCATAATATTTATTTATATTGTGAACTCGCACTACGAAATTTAAAAATAATGGAAGATGTAATTTTAATTTTTATATCGTTTTGCTGTTGTTCTCGTATTCCAACATACACGCCTTTACATTTTATCTAGCCCACCTCATCTCAGCCATTCTCAACCCGTTTACCAAAAGCTTATTCATCCTCACCCTAAAAACGTGTAACTAAGGCTTATTCATGGATGAGCCCGTACTTGTCCATTACTGGACATAGACCTCCCCCAGGAAAAACACTTCTTTCTGTCCACGGCCATCCTCAGCCAGGCGCAGACTGCCTCAGATCAAAGATCTGACGATCTGCTTATTAAAACATAATTATCCTCAAGAAAACAATAATCTGAACTCCATGATTTATTTCAACGCAAAGAACTTACATTGTCAACTAAATGTCAGTTTATTGTGTAAGCTGCTGCCTTCGGGTCTTACTTGCAGTGGAGAAAAAGACAGTGGGAAAAAAACTCCACTCTGATTCACATCTTTATCTCATAATGTTCCTTGAATGTCGAAACATTAGCTAATGTTCTGACAAAAGTAGTCCTCATCCGCAAACCGTTCCATATCAACCCTTGTATGTCCCCACGGCGGGGCACGGGTCTCTTCATGCATCACAGGAAGGTTAAGCCATACTCCACCACGGGGACCAAGTTCGGGTTCGTGGAGGAGTGTAAGACAGTGGCGGGCCTTACTGTCAGAGGTTATCAAGCCGCCCATAAGGCCTCTGACATGGGTTAACGACTGCCATTGTATGACAGCCGGCACCAACGGCTTATCGTGTCTTATGAAACACGTAACCGTTCACCAAAACATTATTCATCCTCATTCGCAAGCCGTTCTCGAGAATTGCTATTCATCCTCAAACCGTTGAGCAAAGGCGGGCACATCCCCGGCCGTGCCCTCACCTTGTCAGCGGGCGCGTGGTCGGCCGCCAGCTGCTTGAGAGTCTCGTCGCTGAGCGTCACGCCGTTCATCTCCGCAGCCTTCACGATGATATCGGCCGCCTCCTGGTTCCGACCCTGGAACATTATTTTAGTGCTATAAAATAACTATTTAGCAACTATTTATCAAAAACCGGTTGTGTGGTTGTTTTACTCAACATACCGAACAACTTGAGTTCTACAAATTACATCGAAACTAGCTTTACGCACTGAAATCTGAAATTTGGTATGTAATTTCGTCTTTTTTGACATACAAACGATTTACCAGCCATCGTACGATTTAAATTTATAAATAAACACCGTTTCGTATACGGCAATCCTACGCGGTAATGTTTGTTGTCTAGACATAGAAACATGCTAATTCCTGATATTGTCGGTAACGAAAAATATTCATGTGTAACAAAATTCAATAAATACATTACTTTAAGAAACATTCATATATACTTTTTTTTTATTCTACACTCGTAAATCATCCCAATAACATCAGCGTAAGGCGATCATTGAAGCGTTTCCCCATTTGCAATCACAAAGGAATTCTACAATTAGACAAACAGACAAATTACTTTACTGTCTTTTAAGTAGACTAATATAAGTTTTAATCGGGGTAGACGCCTTACCTTGGAGAGAAGCCACCGGATGCTCTCGGGAAGCAGGTAGAAGTAGGAGAGGAAGAGCAGCGAGGGCGGGTAGGCGACCAGGATGAAGGTGCGCCAGTAGCGGAACGTGTGCGCCAGCAGCGCGAAGCTCAGCCCGCCCAGCACCAGCATAATGCCCAGGAAGGCCGTCGTCAGCACGCGCTTGTCCTGCCCCAGAAGCTCAATCGCTACAAACAAGCAAACAGCAGTTCACCACCTGGCTTATACTCGTATATGCTGGCCTGCGAAACTACACTTTAACACTCATTTTTTTTTTCTAAAATAGAAAAAGTTAGACATACAAAATGAAAAAACGTTTTAAACGAAAAAAAATCAATCAGCTCTCAATGGGCGGCAGCGGCAAGCTGAAGACAGGGCGCTATGGCGCTCATTAGGGAAGGGCTATGTCCAGCAGTGACCTAATATAACATGAAGAAGAAGAAAAAGCTCTCAATGAAAGTACAGTAATTATATAATTTTAGTAACAAAATTTAATTCTTTTCGAGTTCTTTTTGTCTCGAAAGTATTATCTTGTGTACTTAAAAAGTTATTGCAATTTTAAAAGTGTGATATTAGTTTTGCAGACCAGTGTATAACGTGAACAAAGGTCTCTGATAGGTATATGCCACTTCGCAGACGCACGTTTTTATTTATTTGGTGAACGGAAATAGGAGGAATCGGCCACAATCTTCTAGATTGTTTTCTTTACTAATGTAGGTAAGACGTGCTCTAAAGTGTAGTTCACAAAAGAGTCGAATTTCACAACCAAGTACAGAAATAGAATGATTGAAGACACAATTATAGGTTATTACGTTCTTGGAAATCTATGTCTTGCTAGGAAAAATGTAAGCAAAAAAGTTTCTCGTATCTTTTTCCTCTTTTTTCAACCCATATCTTCATATTTCTTTGGCTATGAGCACTTTATTTGCTACCTCCCCATTTTTATTAGATTGGGTATAAGTACTGGGCAAGCTGTACGAATCTGACGTTCATAGGAGTAGCTAAACATGCAGTTTAGTATAAAAACACACGAAAGTCATGTAAGGAAAGCGATGCTTACTCATGATGTAGGCGGCGGGGAAGGCGCTGGCGCCGGCCACGGTCTCCAGGAACTCGACGGCCACGTACATGCCCCAGCTGGTGGAGAAGGCCTTCAGCGAGCCCACCGCGCCCACCAGCGTGCAGCTCATCGTCAGCGACAGCTTGCGGCCCCACCTGCGTTCACACACTAGCATAACTACCGCTCAACACAATCACTGGTCAATCAATGAATGAGCCCGTACTCGTCCACTGTTGAACGTCAAGCACGCTATTTCCGTTTGTCCTCGGTTTGTTACTCATTGCAGCTGCCATTCAGATAGTCAGACACAGCGTAGGGCGCCCACCAGCTTGCTGAGCCGACGGTCTCAGCCAATCACGCGTCCTAGTCAAGAACTAGGGCACCCTATGGTATGATAACTAAGCAAGGACATCACAAAGCTGGAAATACGCCGAGACCGAGGCCTTTTATAGAAAACAAGTACCATTAAAATGTAAAAAATACTTCGCTAAATTTCGCCAATAATCCCACAAGCACAATGCAGTTAATAAGGCACCGCCCTCCCTCCCACTTTTTCAAGCAGAAGCAAGACACGAACACACCACTACCAACACCAATACTTGTGTGAGAAAATGCACGACGCGTTTCGCCTCTAACACGAGGCATCCTCAGGCTTATAACTCTTACAAGTGAGTTTGAGCGACTTGGCGGAATGTAGCAAAGTATTTTTTACATTTTAATGCTATTTTGGATTTCCGCAAAGTAACGTCTAATTCCATACAATAACAAAACAAGTACTTTGTGACTTCCAGTGAGGATCGAACCTAAGATCTCTGGTTTAGTAGCAAAGTATTTTACCCGCTACACTGAAGAGGCATCATTACAGCTATGATCTGGAAATTTTAATCTTGGGCAGTAGAGACGGCATTTAAGTTGGTAGTTTGCCTCTGTCAGAGAATCTGAAATCTTGCTTAGACTCAACTGAATCCTAGATGGTGAAGATGAGCGGGAGACGAAAGTTCCACTAAAAATAAATATTCCTCAATTGTATGTAACTTAGAAAACAAAGTCATTGGGTTTTATCCGAAATAAAGTAATACAATACCATTGAATTTGAAATTCAATGTACAATACAATACAATTGGTACACACCAGGATTCGAACCAACGACGTCCCGATTGGGAATCCGGTGTCCTACCTCCCCGCTACTAACGCTCCACACGATAATAATATAATGGACACGAATATTAATAACATATTTAACCCCCACCGAAGTCATGTTGGTCAGTCCCAACATGACCATATTTTCCATAGGAACCCACATTTTCACCCGCAGCACAACAGAGCTCGATTGAAATTGTCGCAATAAAGGTAATTAAGTTAAAGTTAATAAAGGAAGCCATAAGTTTAGTAGATCTTAAATAACAAATAATATGTAAAACTTATCTAAGTTAACTTATCTTGTATAACTTTATCTTCTAAATATTCATTCACAGTATAGTAACTTATGGAGATAAAAGAGAAGATGCTGAGAGAAGGAATGGGAAGTTAGTACGTTTCATGTGTTTTTGTGGCGTTGTGAATACGTTGCCTGTATGTCTTTTCACTTTAATATCTGAAGTGATAACCCCGCAGCTCGAGCAGGACAGCAGGACATTGTCCTTTTGGCCGGTTTTATATGAACTGTATTCGTAACAACACGATATCTCCGCCCGCCAGTTTCATACTATTACTAACGCCGTTGTGCGGAAGTTGTGAGAACGCCTTTATTAATGCAGGGTGTCCCGAAACTCAACGATAACCTGGCACCGGGCGAGAGGCCTTGGTAATGTTATGGAAAAAAAAGGAAAACAATCCAGTTCATTGTGGATAATTATCCCTTGACTGGTCGTCAAGGGATAATAGACATATATTGAAAAAGTTGAAAAATTTACACCCTTGGTCATATTTTTAAGTACTGTGATCATAGTTTTCATCATTTTACAGCGATTATTTTATATCAAAATTGTTTGTGTTTTTACCTAGTGTACCTTCAATAAGTGTGTTTAGTACCTACCAAATAAGATTTTCTACTTGTACTTTAACATATGGTACACTCAATTACAAAGTACGGCAGGTACACAACATACAATTAAAACTACAGTCTGTTAGCTTTTAGAATATACCTCGGGCTCTAGAGTAGGCTTTTGTTTTCGCCGAATACTAATAATACTAATTAATAGTTCGAATTTCGATATTAAGTGTCATATTAATTCCGATATTTCTATTACGCGAATATATCCGATTATATCCGATATTCCGATTATATCCGATAGTAGCCGAGGTATATTCTAAAAGCTAACATACTGTATAGTTAATTGTTTTCAATCTACACGCCTTTTTACACTTGTAAATAAAAACTAACCACTACCTTTTAATCATAACTAAACAAATCCATTATCTGGGAATTAATAAACTAATACTAAGCTGTGAGCAGAATGAATAGTTCAACGATGTCTTGCAATTACGGTTTTAGTCTACTGTGATACCGGCCATTGTCGGTTTTAGCGTATTACTGGCCACAGAGTCAAGGTGGCATCTGTGCGAACGAAGTGATGGTGATATCGGAACATTGAACGAAATTAAAATATGAAGTTAATAATTTACTCCTCAACCTAGTCTTTGATCCAAGAAACTCCTCTATATTACTTTGTTAACCAATCTGATGGTATGCTTGCCATACCATACCATTTAAGCACACCAAGCCAAAATGCCACCCGGGCCCCTTAGGTCCAGTCCGACCCTGGTCGGTTTAACCAGTAATAGTGTAAGCAGAACCATGTAGAGTAAGCAGAGCACTAATACGTATCTTACTTGGTACGGTACGTAAATAAGTGTATGAATGTACGCATTTACATACTAATCACCTTGTTTGCCCCAATTGTTGTGACAATTTTTTTCCATCGCAACAAGCATACGTGACCCGTGTGGAAACGCTCTGGCTGTCATCATAAAAACTATCGCGTCATACTCCTGATTGCAGTTATTGCGGTTTACGTGGACAATGGCTAGCAGTAAACAGAAGAACTTTATCTGCATCTCTACACTACGCATACGCACCTGTCAGAGATGTATCCGAAAATAGGCATCGACACCAACATGCCGATATTGTGGATGGTGCCCACCAAGGTGCGCTTCCACTCCTGGCACGCCAGGTCGAACTGAAACAGCGACAATCAGTGTAGTAGCCCCTAGTACAAGCCCGACCGCAGCGCGCAGTCTTTGCAGATCATTGTCATTTGTTGTCGGCCCGGGGAACAAGCAAAACACAAATGAATGTATAATCTGTGTCTGTATAAACGTGTAATCATAAACATAAATATTGCACATTGTGCCTTCGTGTTTGCAGAGTCACGGTCATTGGTGAGGTGGGGAGCGGCGACGATGTAGCGTAAGCAAGCTTCATCGACCTTAAGTATTTGACTTTGTGCAATACAATTTTAACAAAAAAAATCTTGATCATTGCAAAACGCACAGGAATACTGCATCAACGCTCGCACCTACGAGTTAGATAACAATGGATTCGATCGCATCGCATCACTGACGCAGAAGAGCGCGTGGTCGAGCACGCAGCGCGGTCAAGGTGAGGGCACGCCCTACATGTACCGCAGAGAGGTGTTCAATGTGGATTTACAATTTGGCTAAGCTTAGCATGGCAACCAAGCTAACAGCGTGATTTGATACTGACCAGATTTAAGATATAATATACTCTATTATGCCCCAGGCTATCTATAATGATATTATTTGTTTGTTTTTTTATACTATTTTTATATAACTCAGTCCATATCTGTTGTATAATGACGAAGTATCGCAATATGCAGTTAAGATACTAGTAGCTTGTCTTTAATATGATAATGTCCGCATTGTGCACTCCAAGAACACACTAAAGGAAAGTCAACTCATGACAACCTACATTCTCAGTGCCGCATCCATAATAACAGCTGGTCATTGTAGCTGAACCGACTATTATCAACGTGGATCGGTTGTCTATCTGTAACTTCAGCGCATAAATGTCTCGTGCCTTTATATGAAATGGGTCGCTTAAGTTAATGCGCTATGTAATCGGTTGTTGCGCTATAGATCCTTAGGCTCTTTTATGAATTATACAGCTCGATCAGCCGATAAGCCCGTCGGCGTGATGCTGAAAGGCGTCAAAGCAGCGAGATGTACCTCAGCGACGATGGTATCATGTGAGGCGTATAGCCAGTGCTCGCAGGGCTGCAGCGCCTCCGCGAAGCTATGAGGGCCGCAGGCGTCGCCGGGGTCGGCGGTGGCTGCGGGGGCACGGCGCTGGCAGCGCAGCTGGCGGGGCGTAGCGCCCGGGCCGGGTTGCGAAGCCGCCAGCCACGCCGGCTGAGGCCCGCTCTGCGCCCACAGCACAGAGCTGTTGCCTAATGCCGACGACTCGCATTCCTCTATCAGGCATCTGAAATGCGAAACGACTTGTTTGAAGGACGAGCGGGGAGACCTGTTGCCATCGTGAGTAGGATGATACCGCGCGATCGTTATTCGGTGGTGTTAGCAACTGGTCGGAGTAATATGTGTCTGAAAATTATCTTTGGAGTCTGATGAACCAAGAGCGTTAATAAATAAAATAATCCTTGAAACGAAGTCAGGTGCTGCTGCAGAAACAAAGCTAAGCCGAGTTGCAAATGACAATCTAATGATATGTTTCAGGAATTGCGCATTTTTTTAGATACATAGTCTAAGCTATGAAGGTTGAATTAAAGGTGGTTTACACTAGACAAATGGTTATACTGGGTAAACCCGTTCTCATTGAAAAAATATTATTCTTAATATCAGTTATATTATAAATCACAGGGCATTATATTTGTAACGCTAGTGATTGTTCATTACGTAAATACACCTCTCTACATATAATGGGTATCGAATCCACGACGTTCGGTATGGTAATGAGATGTGACACCGCTAGACCAACAGCTCAGTCGTTTGTATAACAACTATCACTGATTATAAATACTTGTGCAGCTGCCATAAGCTCTCTCTATCAATGAATAACTATTAAAATGTTGCACTCTACATAAAGGTCTACTCACAAAAAAAACCTTATGATTGTTATTGAAATAACATGTGAACATTACACAAATATCTTCTTTTTTAAGGCCGAGGTGAAAGGCACACTTGATCACACTTATTTCGGGTTATTTCCGGCAGTCAACTTAGAATAAGGAAGGACTTAAAATGGTAAAAGCCTTAAACTAGTAACTTAATTTTAGTAATAAGGCCGCCTATGTTATTGTTTAAGTCTCTTATGTAATTCCTGTACACACAATAAAGAATATTCTATCTATAATCTAGGTAGGTACTTACAGTCTTATTAATAAATACTCGATTCCATAATTATATATCAAACGGATTTAATCGCGATTATTTATTGCGCAAAACACTTATCGATTCCATAAAACACTTATGGCCCATACAACCAAGAATAATGAAATGCTCTTTTTAAACCGCATTTGGGAACGGTTTCAAAGGAATGCTATGCTTGAAATTATTTATGGGATCCTATCATGTAGGTAGCGATAGGTTATCGTAGAGAGAAGAAGGCCAGAGTAGAGTTCTGTTTCCGCTGCCTGTTCCTCCACTAATTCGACCCAAAGGAAGCGGCTAACATTGTTACACTGTAAACTAACATTTAACATCAATTCTACGAATTGAAATATTTTATGATTTATGTTTTCTTGTTTTTGTAATTAATACCTTGACGACAAAATGAGATGAACAATGAGTCGAGGACTTTGAGAAAATCATCCAAATGAGTCTCTAACAAGCAATTTGCTTGCAATTTGACCACTTAGATAAATAACTAGCTAGGTAGTTAACTACCGCTCATAATATCATCATATAATATTACCATATACGAGTACGTACCGTAGTAATATTGGCCTTTTTGCATCTACTAAATCAGATGATTTATACAGCGTCCAGTGGTATCTTCACTCACACTAGATGGGTGAAGGGACCACTCCGACGCTGTAGTGACCGAGATATTAGAGAGAACTGAGATATTACCGTAGTAATATCTCAGTACTAATGTTAATCAATCAAATCATTATTTTTTATTTCGACGTAAAGAATTTACATTCTTAGTTATATATTTATTTATTATTTATTTAATAATATTAGTTATTTATTTTAAAATATTTACAATCTATTTGCTGAGTGTCAATGTAAATTGTAAGATGCTGCCTTCGGGCCGTAGTGTAAGTGAAGAAAAAGGCAGCGGGAAAAAAATACTCTACTCTGACCACCTTTCCTCAAGTCATCTTAAAAGTAATGAATTATCGATGTAAAATTTAATCTTCAACTCATCATCTAAGTACTTCTAGGTGACAGGTATTTCATACAATTTAGGTACTTTAGCTAATGAGACACACTATTAAGCTTAATGTCTCGTCAGTTAATCAATCTTTTTGTTGCATTGTGACTATAAACATGTAAACATAAACGCAACATAGACCATTAACAAATACGAATCAAACCTAACGGAAAACATCAAAAGGAAAAGTTGTAAACGCAATTGCAAACGCTGCAAAAGACAGCTGACTCAGCATTTCGCTGGTGGTGAGCCCTCAGCGCCGGTTTTCAGTCACTATAATAATATACCGATGAGAATATCTCACGAGTGTTCCAGTGCGCGGCTCGGTATGTCGCAATATAAATAATAACAATAATACCTATGTATATATATAATAAAGTATCCAATAATAATAACATACCATATGCGTAGCAAATATACATAAACAATAAAATAAGAAAACAAACAAAATTAAATAAAGACACACGTCCTTGATGCAACCACTATAGACTTCAATAGACGTCCTTAATACGATGCCATTACGCGATAGGGTAGTCTCTGATGCGATCGCATAGTCAAACAATTATTCTATCGGGTCAATTAGTTTGGACAGGATAGGAAAGTCTCTGCTGCTCTAGCAAATATGCCCTGAGCTTACACCCAAAGGCACATCCACTAGGCGCTTCACGGACTTGGGGAGGAATATCATTCCAGCACTTGGACGCCGCATACTTAAAACTGCCACGGAAAGCCTTCGTACGATGCGCGGGAATAAGAATTCTGTCCTTATGAGTTCATCCACATAACACACTCGCTGGTATCTTGATCCAAACTATGATACCCTGGTGATATAGTAACCAGACAAGGAGACGACGAACATAGAAAAAAATCCACTCTGAGACGGTTTATATAAGTCAAAGCACGAGTATAAAGAAGTCGGTTAAAAATACAAAAATATTTATTCAGTCTAGTATTATGGACCCCAACACTTTGTGCCCCAATGGGAATCGACCTTAGCGACCTTTACCTACGTACCTACCTACACCTACCTACGTACCTACGTACACAAAGTTACATGTACGTGTTAAAGTTCTCTGTGTAGTCCAGAATTCCCATATACATTTCTTTCCAGGCTACTGGAATTCACAAACCAATGCGGTCGCGGTCGCGGTCGCGGTCATTTACGGCGATTCAGACCGCGATTGACTGACCGCTAAATAAATCAGAATGCGTTGGTTTGATACTACTGCAGTGAATGACCGCCATTGCCAACGCGACCGCAAGAGCTATGGTGTGTGAGTTCCACGATGCACAAATCAGAAATGAAAGTAACACAAACGAGCTTAGCTCGGGTCGCGCAACCTTCACCCGACGATCTAGTGATGACATTGGCAAGCAACTGGTCGGCAGAGCTAACACATTTGAAGCCCCCGCTCTGAAGTTGAAGCCCCCAGAAGTTGTTTTTTGTAGGACGGTTAATATAGGCTCGTCTAAAGTTGGAGACTTCAACGTTCGCAGAGGGCAATCAAGCCACCACTATTAAGATAGTAGGGCAAGCCGGGACTAGAAGTAACCAGGGTAAGAAGTAACAAAGTGTTTTTCGATTCCAGGAGTACCTACGAGTCTTAATAATACTGATTGGTCTATCTCACTAAATATTTTATTTGTAAGGAACTCGGGTATAAGCACAGCTAGTTTATCCGAGGATATTGGTCTCTACATCTAAGTAATGCGATGATTTATACAGCATCCAGCAGCGTCTTCACTCACACTAGATAGGTGGAGGGGCCACTCGAATGCTGCAGTGCCTGGGACATGGTTTTAGATGGTGTAGACTTGCCCAGCACCTATACCATCCTGACAACTTAGTCGGCCTAGCCCACAGGAAAGACAAGTCAATATGTGCGGAGCCAACCAAGCCGCAGGTTCCCTCACGATGTTTCCTTCACCGTTAGGGTGCGGTATTGCGACTACAAATGTACGTAAAATTAAACAAAGTCATAGGTACATGCCCATACTGGGGGGTCGAACCCGGGTCTCTCGCTTGCGAGTCCACTGTTCTACCCAGTGAGCTAACACCGCGTAATCCGCGGAACTACGGTAGTATTACTAACAAGAAGAGGAAGAAACGCTTCAAAATAGTCATGAAGAACTAGTCTGGATTTAATTATAGTAAGATGTTTAACTAAGTACATTAAAATAGGATTATAAGGAAGAGCCTCTAAGCGACAAGGCCGCCTTTCATTAAACTATAATTTATTACTAGGCATGACATTAGTGTCAGCTAAAGATGTACATATTGTTTTGTAAACAAGATTTGCAACTTAAATAGTAGATTATGCATTAAGGGAATAAAACCATGTATTACGTCATGGGCGGTATATTGAACCCTGAGCGGAGCGAAGGACTCCGAGTTAACTCCCGAGCGCAGCGAGGGAGTTAAATTTTAACTCCTGAGCGAAGCGAGGGAGTTATGTAGAGTCCTGAGTGAAGCCAGGGGTTCATACCGCCCGAGACTAAGACATGTTTTATTCCAGAGGTGAATACTCTACTTTTCACACCATCTGGGAGACAATAAAAAGTTGCAATTCGCGCCTTTTTTTCTTTTTTTTATTGGTGTTTCGCGCGGTCACACGACACAGTAGTTCAGAAAAAAAAGAAAAAAGGGGTGAGTTTCGAACAACAATTCGAATTTCGAATTGCAATGCGGGGCTTCTTCATAGTTTTCATGCGAATTTTGACATTCTAAATTCAAATCACTTTATTCCCTAGGGAAATTCTTCATTATTATTGCCCTCGAGAGACAAGGCTATGCTTTACGATGATATTTGACGGTACGTAATAAGGCATTGTCGAGCAGGAGGTGTGAAAAATGTATTACCTAATAATAATAAAAAGTTTTAGGATAACCGGCGGTCACAGAACTTTCTGATATAGTACATTACACAACTAGGGTGGTAATACAAAGAAAGGCCGAGATCGCAGAAGTTTGCGGCCCGAGCTGCAAGCGAGGGACGTAAATATGCGATCGAGAGCTTTCTTTATTACCTCCCGTGTTGTGTACATCTTTTTATGTGGCATAAAATAATAATTTTGAGTGGCTCAGACTGCATGTTTTTTATGCAGCGTATAAACGCCCCACTGCAGGACACAAGCCTGGCCTTCTCTGATAAAGAGAGTATGAGGTAAACTACCACGCATACCCCCCGCGGAGTGGCAATTTCAAGCTCAGTTTTCCTCACGATTTGAGTGGCATTGCTTCACAAATGTACATAACGTAGAGAACAAAGTCACTGGTACATGCCCACACTGGGAATCAAACCTGGGTCTCTCATTTCGAGTTCATTGTTTTACCCACTGAGCTACCACCGCTCTGCTACTACTATCATATTTGTTATTACCTTCAAATAATACCTTGGTAAATCTAAAAATCTATAGGTTTATTTTTTTTAAATTAATACATGATGTTTAGAAGTCGTTAAGCCATGTCAGAGGCCTTATGGGCGGCTTGATAACTTCTGACAGTAACGCCCGCCACTGTCTTACAATCCTCCACCAACCCGGACTTGGCCTCCCGTGGTGGAGTATGACCTAACCTTCCTGCGATGCAGGAAGAGACCCGTGGCCCAGCAGTGGGGACATACTAGGGTTGATAGCGATAAAGTTTAGAAGTTTTAGTTTTTGGTTGGGGTTGGCAACACTGGCGCGCGGTCTCACGCCGGGCTGGGGCCTGTCTCATAAAACTACATGATTCATGCATTGTTTATTAGGACAACTTGGTGTACATTGCGAAGTCAATCAACCCACGGATTGACAAGTAGGAAGACTTGGCTACGCAATGTACATCGAATTGTCATATTAAACTATGAACTGTAGTTTTATGAAACAGGCTCCTGGACGCGACCACTTGCGCCAGACCCCGCGGAGGAAATCATTCATTAGTTAACTCTTGAGACATACTCGTACTTATGTACTCACCTGAAACTACACTGAGCACATGGGCGAGAGCGCGTTTACCAACTATACGAAAGTGAAAACACGATATTGGTGGAAGCGCAGAAAGCATGACCCGATCTACACATTTGCGTTAATTGACGATTAAAATCAACTTCTCTTCTATTTGGTATCGTACTGCTCTGCAATTTAAGCAAACTTCAGTTACAAAGAAACATTTCAAACCGAAACGGGATTCGAAACCGCGCTAGCATGGCGTACAGTCTTATGCAGCACGTCAACCTTTAGACACATACTGTAATAAAAGTCTTCACGAAAACACATACTCATAACATAATATTATATCAACGTTCATTCAACGCCGGTTCCGGGTACTTTTTGGGTTCTGTCCGGGAAGCAAAAGTGATCTGTCAGGATCTTGGGAAATGGCAGTCCCTGGTCTCTGTCTACCCCTCTGGGATATAGGCGTGAGGTTATATGTATATTAAATTATGGGATGTTTCGCGTTCTTTAGGCTTGGTAGCGGTCAGCGTCAGCCATACACTGAGTACTCGCCATGATGTCTGCCGGGCGATCCTCGCGCCCTTATCGTACCAGAGCGTGTTTCTTTTACCTAGTCCCTGGAAAACGCCATTCAACGCCAGCTGTGATGTGGTGCAGAGAGCAGCGAGTCTGAGTGCGCTCTAGTACAGTTGAAGATCCAAAGAAGTGGTGAGTTTTCAGGCCCATATAAAAACTCTCTAAAAAATTAACTGAGGACGTCATCCTAACTTTAACATAACTCTACTCGGTTATGTTACAGGTGACTTTGCCATTCAAATGCTTAGCTGGCCACAGTACCGTGCTACTAGAGCTGTCGTGGGTTCGAATCCCGTTTCCCTCCATTTTAATTTAAATTTTGTTTATTTATCACACAATCACTAATGTTGTACCTAAATCAATTTAAAAAAACTGGGAGTTATCACTGCAATTATTGGACACCCGAGAAGCGGGGTGTCAGCGAGTCGCTGCGTCCAAGAGTCACCTGTGAGGCACGTCTCCGGCCAGGAAGATGTAGTTGACGCCGTACTGCGCGGCGGCAAGCGTGGTCAGCGCCAGCAGCGCGTAGTTCCGCAGGTGGAACCGCCGCAGCGGGCCCAGCTCACGCAGCACGCGCTCCGCGTCCACCATGGCGCGCGGCGAGCGGCGACAGACTGCTGTTGCACGCTGCAGCCCCGCGGCCGCCCGCCAGCCGCCCAACCTAACACTCCGCACACGCAGTGCGACCACGCCACAAACTGCGCTTTGGGTTCCGTACCGCAGTAAGTGAATACTGCCTATCGAAAGTAGAGCGGGCAGGCTGCATAGTACAGTGGTACCCGATTCGCGCGACTTACGAGTATATTTAGGAATCGAATAAAGAGTACCTTCGGGAGTTGCGCATTACGGGTAGCAACGAGGAAATGGGCACAGACAGACGTTTAGATGTGCCGATGAAATATACGAAACCCTTGGCCTCCGGCTCTAGCTGAGGTCTCTGTCCTCTCAGACATGTCTTATCTCGGGTTGTTAAGTTATTTTTAACGCCTTTCATTTACTGCACCTAGTCATTAGCCCCTTTAACAAACAGTAATGGCTAATCTTCGTTTAAGGTTTAATTTAGTTGATAAAGCTGTACGATAAGCTGTTAATAACAAAAATGCATTAACAAACTTTGAATAGCATTCTGACTCGTAGTAAGCACGCATACTATCTCAGCCTACGTATAAAACTACCTATCACTGAGATCAGCTAGTCTATAAGAATAGAGCCACCTCTACAACGCCTAAATCCTAAAACACGTCAATTACTTATGGATTTCTCATTCATTTACAGTTTTGTTTTTTAATAATACATAAATGTATATATACTTCCTACTATAGGGCATAGGCCTTCTCTCAGAAAGAGAGTATAAAACGACTACCACTGTTAAACATATGCGGTCTTATTTATATAAACACGATCCCACTAAAGCACTGCTAGACGTGTTTATTTAATGTGTGGTTACGTCTCATCCTTTTGAAATCCCCACCATAGACTATTATTTTAGTAAACGTTTTTAGAGTGTTTATAAGGAATTTGGTTTTTGTAAGGCCGTTATTTTTTTTTCGTTTTCCACTTATATTATGATAGCACAACGTGGCGCTCTTTTGGGGAGGGCTATGTCCAGCAGTGGACTAGTATAGCCTGATGATGACGGTGATGACGACTTACATATATTATGGTCTTACAGTTTTCTACGCTTAGTGGCACTGGTTGACAGATAATACTCGTACTTAAAACGATGTGTGTTAAATAAACGGTATTCCTCCATGTAGGTGATGTAGAGAGCATGGAGTTAATAACACGAACCGTGAATATTTAGAAAAGTACTAGCTGACTCCCCAAACGTTGTTTTGCCATATTAATTAGCCCACGAACTTTTCTATGATATACACAAAATAAAAATCAGTGAAGCCATTTTGGAGGAGCTCGATAACAACACTGTGGCACGATATTTTTATATATTAGATACATCTGAGAAATATCTCACTACAAAAGTTATTGTAAAACACACGCACTCTACATAGTTCATGTGTTTTAGAAAATTATGATATGTCAGACTATTTATAAATAAGAGTTATAGTTAGTAAATGACCCTTCCCAGATAACACGAAGTTTAACGAACGGAAACTTACAAAGTTTGTTTCAAACATACGGTAAGCTTAATATAACAATTATTGCTCTGCAAGCTAGAAACCAATTCAAATGTTGCATCTTAAAGCTTTCTTTCTTCGGGGGGTAAAAAACTTTAAACACATTTTTTTACATTTTAACACGGTAGTCAATATTTGACATCATAATAATTTTATGGTTTCGTCTTTAATTCTTCTTGGTTTCGTCAAGTGCAATTTATGGTCAACAAACATGAGAAAAAAAAATTGTATGTACAGTCTATTTATTCTTACTTGTCCAATTTAGTAAACAAGATTTTACCCTTAAACTGTGACTTTTTAGTCCAAAACTGCCATATAACCATAAATGAAGTAACCTGGAACACTCTTTTAGATAACACGCTGCCAATTTTATAAACATAGTTCACGGTAGCTCATGAATTTGCGAGAAAATGTCTAGTTTATGCATCTAATCTCAATTTTAAGGTTAGAATCTTGTTTACTAAATTGGACAAGTAAGAATAAATAGACTGTAGATGGTTTAAAGGAATCAAGTACATCCGTTTGCATGAACTCCACCAAAATTGTTGGGATTAAGATTTTTAAGTTTTTGTGCTATTATACGAACATGACATCAATTCATTGTACAATAACAAAATTAGATGATACAACATAATTTGGCAACGTCAATTACAGTTCACCAAACTCTGCTGCATGGCTAGCCTCTACAGCCGTCAGTGAATAGACCGTCTAGTCATTGTGACCGTCTTCTTTAAGCCGATGCTTTCGTTGACTTTATACGTGTTCTTTTGGCTTACCGATGAAGGCTTGGTCGCTAATATTGCGCTCGAAAAGCAAGGCCCGGTATGACTGCCTAACTATCTCATACGATAAAGGGAACATATTGCTGTAGGAACTCAACAGTAGGCGTAACATGGAAGCCACAGACTTGGATTCTATATAAGCTTATTCCAGAAAACATAATTAATGCAAATGTAAATGAAAGCGGCAGGGCACGCCTGCATCCACGTTAAGCCGGAGGGCTGACGGAGTTCAGAGTCACCTGTAGGGCAGATCCGCCGCGAGGAAGATGTAGGTGGTGTGCAGCAGGCCCACCTGCACGGCGGCCAGCGCCACCAGCGCGTACACGCGGCGGTGGAAGCGGCCCGCCTGGCCCAGCTGCCGCAGCACGCCGTCCACCTGCACGTGCCCGCCCGCCGCCATGCTGCGTCGCCGACTGCCTCCAGCCGCTGCCGCTGCAGCCCGCACCAGCCCGGTCACGGCCGCATCTCACTCGACCGTGTCGGGCTCTGCCCTGATCAAATAATGTGTCTCAACACTCAATAGAGCCGCTGATGCAATCGCTTTGACAATACAAGTACGAGTGCAGTTACCTTGCGTGAACTAGTTGTCAGAGTCACGAGGTGTATTAATTGAGACATGAAAGCACTTTAAGGCGCCCACGCAAGTGCTACTTATCTTCGAGGTATTCCGCTCTTCAATTGGCAATCTGTTTGTTTGATAGTCAAATTACAGTTGTACTCAACCCTAGCTGTATGTTGCTCCTTACACAGCTGCTGAACTGAATGAGTCGAATGATGTCAGTGATTGTATGTATGTGTATACTCATATGTTTTACTTTGGCGTAGAGGAGAAGTGAATGGATAGTACCTACATCAGAATGGTGTAGAGTCCACCCCTAGACCGAGTTTTATAAAACTACAAAACAGAGTTTATTATGACAAATAGGTATATAGGTATATGTACGTTGCGTAGGTGATTAGAACAAGTGCTTCAGATTTAGATTTACGCCCAGATTGAAATATTCTGCCCAGGCTCTCAAAAATACTTATATGCTCGAAAAAATATAGTAGGTATTTAAAAATTGTAGTCGTGTGAAATGGCAGCCTCGGTGTTGGGTTACTGCAAGCACGCATTAGCCGAGGCTTTGCAAGAATAGCGCTCGATACGCCATTAGGTATATTTCAGTACCTGACTATCTTAGATTCGTGAGGACAAGATGTGGAGTCACTGATGGACACATTACAACTCCGTGGTTGGCGCCTTAATGTCTAAATCACGTCAAAACATGATACGAAACTAAAAATATTGCTCGGGGTACTACATCAGGCGTCTGGCATTGTTCTGAACGTTTTTTCGAAAATATGTAAATTTGAGTACCCTGGCTGAATATTTCGACTAAATGAACCAGAGTCTACAATACCGGAAGTACGTCTTGCACAGAACTATGTCATCAACTGAGATCCGGC